>OZ024750.1:47438771-47501271 GCA_964016885.1 Eledone cirrhosa
TGCATATATATATATATATGCATATATATATACATATATATATATGCATATATATATATATATATATATATATATGCATATATATATATATATATATATATATATATATATATACACATATATATTTATATATATATATATATATATATATATATATATATATATATATATATATATATATATATATATACACATATATATTTATATATATATATATATATATATATATACACATATATATTTATATATATATATATATATATATACACATATATATTTATATATATATATATATATATACATATATATATATATATATATATATATATACATATATATATATATACATATATATATATATATATACATATATATATATATATACATATATATATACATACATATATATATATATATATACATATATATATACACACATATATATATATATATATATATATATATATATATATATATACATATATATATATATATGTATATATATATACATATATTATATATATATATATATGTATATATATACATATATTATATATATATATATATATGTATATATATACATATATTATATATATATATATATGTATATATATACATTTATTATATTTACATATATATATATATGTATATATATACATATATTATGTATATATGTGTATATATATATTGTTTTGCAAGAATAATGATTCCGATTGGAGTATTGAAACCTACTGTTATAATACGTGATGGTCATTCTGACTATAAAAGCCCACTTCCCACACCAGTTGCACTTCGATTTTATATTAGTTGAGCAACTACACCATCACCGATTGTTTTATCAACCTGCCAGTTTTGTAATTATTTATTGTAAAAAGGTTTTCTTTACACTCCATGTGACATCTCAATGAATATACTTGCTCCTTTCATTTCATATCAGCTCTGATATTGATCTATGTACTTCATCATACCTGATGTTTCTAGGGCAATATTGTTAATGATAAAGTCATTAAATGTGTAATTCAATATGACGCCTCTGACCATACCCTTAGTTCGCAATACAAATTAGATTTTTCTTAGCTGATTCTATTTAATGTACGCTGTTTAATCCGCATTTGTTCAGTTTAGTTTATATTAACTTCTCCATATAACACATTTATCAATAGGTTATATGGGGCAGGAGTATCATGGAGACGTTTAATCCTTCGACTTGCATTAAATATATCAGTAAACTCTATATATACGGACGTATCTATCGAAACTTATATGGGACAAGGGTATAACTATTCAATTTAATGGGCTACGATAGGAAATGCTAAAATCTTTACAAGTATATACTGTTGCAGTTATTGATTCGGATTGAATTAACGGTGCGTGTAAAGAGAGACAAAACATAAAAGAGACGTTTATTATAGCTTCCCCGTTGAAATACGTATCCATCCATTAAACAAGATGATCTGCATCTCACTACTGAATATTCAAAACTACTGAACCTGAGTTAGCAGAAGATGAAAGTATTATAATAAAAAAAGACTGAGCGAAATTACTCAACAAAGTGTTCAGAATAAAACATTAGCAGACGATGCTTTCTGCCTCTCATTGATTTCATTCTCTTTGTCGCCTTATCTGCGACACAATTATACAGAATAACTGCTTTTTACATAGCAACGCAGCTCCAATAAGAAACAATTGCTGAAAACGTAAGACAAACTGATCGGCAGTTAAACTACAAAAGGCTTCAGACAGACAAAGACGATATGTCCATTAAAGACACAAGACCAACAGGGAAATCAACATGTGAAAGAAAGCAAATAATAAATGAACAACGGCTATAACTTTCGTTCGACAGATTCTGCTCTGATTTTATCATTGGAATACAAAAGAAAAGATGGAAAAGAAAGGAGCAAAATCTTGTAATAAAATCATTCCAAACAAATAGAGAAGAGTTTCATTTGCATAGTTACGCATAAAAACAAAAGTTTACTGTTTAATTAAATCTTTAATGTAAGACAAGATAACAAATGACAAAAATGAAACAACAACTAAGAAACATCATTTGATCTTTAAAAAGGTCTTGTGTATATATATACACCATGTATGTATGGCTGTAATATATAGATGCGCGGAGTCCTGGCATATATATATATAATTTATTTTTCTGTTTACGTCTATATATAATGAGGGATAGAGAGAAAGAGAGATACAGGGGGAAATAGGGAAAGACAACTGTTGGGTACGGCCAAGAACCTAGGTTGAATACATACAAACATACACACACGCACACACACATACACACACTCACACATATAAATATATATATATATATATATATATATATGTGTGTGTGTGTGTGTGTGTGTGTGTGTGTGTGTAAGTGAGAGAGAGAGAGTTTGTATATATATATATATATATATATATATATATTTATGTAATAAACAACATAAGATGATTATTTCATTTACCAGTCGTTTCTTGAAGACATATGTTGTGTCTGTGTTCAGTCGTCAGAATGAATAAAAAACCTGGTGTATTTATAAACTGTGGATTTTTAATCCATATTTAATAAATTCCCCATGTTTTTTATTCATTCTGACGACTGAACACAGACACAATATATGTCTTCAAGAAACCACTGGTAAATCAAATAATTATCGTATGGTATTTATTACATAACTAATAAGCCCTGTAGCCAACATAGAGCACTCTTTGTTCCCTGTATCTTTCTGACGGAAATACTTCATTTATATATCTATATATATGTATATATAATAGTTGTTTCCAGTTTAGGCACAAGGCCAGCGTTTACCCAGTACATTACTGGTACTTTATTTTATGGACCACGTAAGGATGAAAGGTAAAGTTAACCTCGACGGGATTTGAAATCAGACCGTAAAGGGACGTAACTATGCTGGAAAGCATGGCGTCCGTCCTTCTACCGATATTGCCAATTCACCGTATAGTGTGTGTGTGTATAACCTCTAGAGTGAGAGGAGAAAGAAAGATGGAATGGAATATAGAAAAGGAGAAGAAGATAAATAGTAGCAGACAGTGCATTAAATGACATTGGTATGTTAAGTGTACGTTTTACGTTCTCAAAAATGTATTGATTTTCCAAAATGGTTCGCGCATTAAAACAGATGTATCAAAAGAGTGGTTTTCATTTCGAGATGGTAGATCAATAGATGACCTAGATTCTAGTTTGGCTAAGCAGTTTCGTCTGTTCTCTCTGGAATATTCTGTCCTTGTCCGTTTTACTTGAAATAAATCTTCAGGAATCATAACTAATATAATTTTCGAGGGGAAAACAATATGCTCATACTTCTATACTGGAAACATGATATATTTCACCTACTCACAAATCAAACTCATTTAGGGAAGCAATCACAAACACACAAACACATTTATATATATATATAAATGGAATAGAATAAAACGAAATTTCATTTCTCACTCTTAGTACGGCAGTTACTTAATGTAAGTATGTATGCATGTACACGTACATACATATATGTATACAGACGTACAGTAGTATGTATATATATTCATACATGCACACATATATATATATATGCACGTATCGGTTTACCGAACATTTATTATAATGCTCCATTTATCGTTTTCGGTGCGCCCGGCCGACTAAACTCACTCGATATGCAAATTACGTTGCTCAGCCGTTAATATTCATAAGGAAAGTATATACTTTCAGACGTTCAACCATCTGGAAGGCAGGTATATGATGTTACGATAGCTAATAAGCTTGAAACTAATACATCGTTTATGTGTCATTGTTGTAAAAAAAGGTGACGTGGTTGCCTGAACACTGTACGGCGTAATCTGGGCTGTTTGTTTGTTTACAAATAAACCGACCATTATAATAAATTTTCGGTAAACTGATACGTCCATATATATATATATATATGAGTGCATGTATGTATATATACATACTACTGTACGTCTGTATTCATATATGTATGTACGTATACATACATACTTACATATATATATATGTATGTATATATACATATATATATATATATATATATACATATATATACATATATATACATAAATGGAAAAAATGAAATTTCATTTCTCACACTTAGAACGGCTGATACTTACATATAAGTATATACACGTACATACATATATGTTTAGATACGTACAGTAGTGTGTATATACATACATACATGCACACACACACACACACACATATATATATACATATATATATATATATATATATATATATATATATATATATATATATATATATATATATATATATATATATGTACGTATGGGTTTACTGAACATGTCTTATACTGCTCGGTTTGTTTGTAAACAGGCATCCCGAATCATTAGCCGTACAGTGTTCGGCAACCATCGTTGCCCTTTTGTTCAACACTGACAAAGGAACGATGAACTAGCTTCTAGCTTATTAGCTGTCATCAGCACCGTATACCTTCCTGTCAGTCGATTGAAGGTGTGTAGGTATATACTTTCCCTATGCATATTAACGGTTGAGCAGCCTAATTTGAACATCGAGTGAGTTAGTCAGACGGGCGTACCGAAAACGATAAATTGAAAAAATGAAATTTCATTTCTCACTCTTCCTACGGCTGATACGTACATACATATATGTATACAGACATACAGTAGTATGTATATACATACATACATGCACACATGCCAAAACTGCTGACCCTGTGCCTATAATAGTAATCATTAATATAAAACACAATGGTGAAGTAGATTGGCAGTATCAGTAGAAGGTCGGACGCCATGCTTTTCAGCACAGTTACTTCCCTTTACGAACTGAGTTCAAATCCCGCCGAGGTTAACTTTGCCTTTCATCCTTACGGGGTCGATAAAATAAAGTAACAGTAATGTACTGCATAATTGCTGGCCTTGTGCTAAATATAGAAACAATTATTATAAAACACAATATGAGGTTGCAGCAATTCCGCGAAATGCTTAGACGCTCATTTAACATTAAAATTCAGTTCCTCTTTTCTAATTTCGAACGCACAGAAATACAAAAACGATGATATATATGTGCATTAGCCAGTGCGCATAACAAGAGAGAAATGAGTAAAGCAAATGACAGAAATTTATGTATAACCCTTATTTATACATATCTACCAAATCATATTTTATTTTAATTTAATTATTATGCTAACGCTAAATCAGATGAAGCCAGTAGCTATTCACAGCGGATGAGTGAACTGACTATGGATTAGTTCTTAGGTTAAGTTCTATAACGTCAGTGCCCATATATACAATGAAATATTATCGTCGCATATAAGATCGTGACACGTGAGCATGTATCTCAATACTCCCGGGTATTCAGACATTTGGAATGTGCGCACACACACGCATAAACATATTTATTTTCTTCTTCCTTCTTTTCCTATGTTTCATTCAAGATGAACACGCACATTATATATACATATATATAAAAACACCCACAAGGAATACAATTTCTAATGTTTATTTCCTAATATACTGCTCTTTATCTCTCCCTTCTTCAATCTCAGTGTGATTTTATTTCGTATGTCATGTCTAGTTGAACTAACAGACAGGAGGAAACGATGTAGTTCCGTTGTTTGGCTGGTTAACGAAAAGAGATAAAACGTGTGGTGTTGTATCGCCCGCCAGTCACATACATGCACACATAATTACATACATATCGACGCACTAAAACCATTATAAAGTATATATTACACATATTTCGGAAGTAGAAGATTGCATCAAAATATAGAAATATAATATGTAAGAGAAGACCGCGAGCCGGATAATCAATTAAAACCACTAATATCGTGTTAAATAAAGAAATAAAGATAAGAGGATTGGATTAGACCAAATATAAACTACCAGATAGAAAATAATTAATGATCTCAACAGACTCGAAAATACACAAATATACAACATTATTATATAGTCAATAATCATTATTGCAGACACATTAAATTAGTACAAAACAGAGCTAAATGCCAAAAATAAAGAAATACTTATTAATACTCCAGCTGTTGCAGCAATATTTTATAGTTACAAGATTGTCAAATCAAGAATGAATTAGCAAGTCTACATTGGAAAACAACTAAAATATGATAACATGTTAACATATAAAATGGAAAATTGAATCCGGTTACTGATTTCAGTCATTACATTACGGCCATGCTGGGTCATCTCATAAAATGTATTATAGTCGCGTATATCTATCCAACTATAATAGTTGATTTAAATCTGGTTGTGTACTCGGATTCATTTTGGATGGATTTATAATGTACTTTGCGTAAACACAGAGATACAAATATTAATTCGGACACAATCATATTCAATAGAAGAACATATATCTCTGTATACCTTTCTATTTAATATTTTACGACGAAGAACTGGGGTCCGATACGTAAAGATGCTTTCCCTACAAAATCAAGCCCTAAACTAATATATAATGTTCATTGTACGTTGTCGTTATATATATATATATATATATATATATATATATATACTGGACCGGCAATCGCTCTGAATAATCAGCTCCTGATTATTACTGTAATTCTATAAGTATTCAGCTTCTATAATTATAAGTGGAAGCAGGCGAGTGCGTGTTTCTGATGAACACCAAGCAGCGTGAAACAGACTGTCAGTTTGTCTCCTTTCTTTTGTCGAAAAGATGTAAGTGACATAGTCTCTACTTTAAAACTGATAGCGTATGGTCTTCTAAATGGTTTTTTTAATTAAACATACGGTATAATGCCAAATATACTATACATACATTCATATATATATATATTCGGTGGGGTTCTACAGTTTACCCTCTACCGAATTTCCCTCACAAGTGTTTGGTCAAACATATTTTGGAAAGAGGCACATTCCCCCAAAGGGAATGAAATCTAAACCATTTCGTTGCTAAGAGGACATATTAATCACTCATTTATGTTAGTGAATATATGTGTAAGTATTTTATAAAAAGGATTAATCGTAAACGTTGGCCCTCAGTAAATGGGAACAGAACTGTTAAAGTTGTAAATAAATAAAGAAGAGTAATACAAATTAGTAAAATAAAATGATAAAACAATATTTGATATCGACAAGGACAAAGACATGTAAACCACTAATAGAGTTTCTATTAGATACACTAATAATTGTTTTTATTTTTGGCACAAGGCCAGCAATTTTCCAGTACAAAACTGTTACTTTATTTTATCGACACCATAAGGACGAAAGGCAAAGTTAACCTCGGCGGGATTTGAACTCAGATCATAAAGGGATTTAACTCTATGCTTCAAAGCATGGTGTGTGACTCTCTAATAATAAAGAAGGAAACTTATGATGTCAATAATGACAACATTATTGTTGTACGTATCTTATTATCACAGTCCAAGATGGTATGCTATATATAACAGTAGTACAGTATATATGGAACAATATAAGAAAAGGGTTTTGCTTTTTTGGTAATACTTAGAAGTTCAGCTAAACACAACGTGTTTATGTATATTAATTAGCGACATCTGGAAGTGAGGAAAAATACAAATGCTATCTTAATAGCAGTATTCTAGGATCCAAATAGGGGGTATTCAGCTTATAGGTTCAAATGTAATACAAGATTAAATATATGGATCTGGAAATCTTTGGAGAAGTAAATATTTACTGAGAGAAATGGGTATTGAACCATGTGCTTATAATGGAAAAGTCACCGTATATGCGTATATAATTACATGTGTATATCACTTGATTTACTTAACAAAAAACGGTGAATAAGACAGTCACTATGCGTTCTGAATTATTGTGCTATTCATTTTAATATCAAAGTATATGGTTCCTTTACTAGCAATATGTTAGCAAAGTTCTCAACCAACACCCAATATGTTCTAATTACACATTAAAATTGAAATATTTTCAACTCTCACGGAAATTGTTTTAAAGTCGCCATATTCACTAATCTATATTTTCACATATAATCGCAGGCAAACTTTCTCCGCGAGGTCACGTCATTGAAGGATAATATTTTTTAGAAATTTTCAAACGTTTTTGTAAAACAATTTCCAATATATATAATTATATAATTGTTTTTAATATTTGCATCCATGTATAGTATTTGTTTATAGATTCTATCGATTACGTTTGGTATTCGTTTATTCCCGTTTAGAAAATCATATATTCTCATTTGTTGAACAAGCAACGTCGGAAATATGTTTTCCTTAACCTTACAGAAATTCAAATCGACGTGTGCCCATGTTAGCTTCAACTGACACATGCATGTAACTACACAATCTCGTGTATATATCTTTACACACATATTTTTATAAGATCTTCCTAAACTTGTGAGTCAGAACACAAACTGAAATATATCATATGAAAATATCAGCTATGTTGCTCTCTCTCTCTCTCTCTCTCTCTCTCTCTCTCTCTCTCTCTCTATATATATATATATATATATATATATATATATATATATATATATATATATATATATATAAGCCAGTACATCAAATTGCTTCTTTAATCTGCCTAGTGGATAAATTATATTTGTCGATGTGTGCCTGTATGTATGCGAATATATGTGATACGTGTGTATGTATTTTTATATGTACTTCTATATGTGAATGAATTGATATATGTTTGTATGTGTATGTGTTTACGTATCTGTAACAGTATTTGGCCGATTGGTTCTATATGTGTAGTTGGTGATTGCACAAACCATTTGATGTTCACTTACCACTAAATCACACTATCATTGACTAGTTAATTCCTAGAAATATGATATACACAGTCAATGTCGGCGTATTTCATTACTGTCATTATAATTAATTTGACCACATATTTTAATATATATTTCGCATGAAACTAATTGCATTTTAACATTAATTGATTGATTCATTTATACATTTATATATTTATATTGAGTAGTATTGTATTTATATTGTATCAGCTTTATTTTCATTTGTTTTCTTTAACATTCAAAATGGAATCCTTACACATCGGATTAATAAATGTGTTCAACATTTGTTTCTGAAAGAAACCTGGAAGCCATGCATTTTCAATTTTGATCGTATGAACTTGCACGACTACCATCAATTATATTACACATTACCTTTTTCCATGAAACGACCATAAACGATGTTCCGTTGTACACATCCACACACAACGAATCATACTTATGGGCTGATGAGTAGTTGGACTGATGTGGAGTAAATGCCATAATTAAAACATTAACATAGATTACATGTTCACTTCGTATCATTACTGCAAATTATTTGTAAAATACATTTTTTGCTATGCAACTAAAACCTACATCCTGGCCTGCCATGTTACAATGGCTTCACCATGACACAATTAAATCTCTGACACAATCACATATTAATTATTTGTTCCTTTGTCCATTTAATACAATACGACTATGTTGCATTTTTTTTTTAAACGGGCATCTGCCTTTCTGCGACGTGATTGTTTCTTTGTAGACTTTGAAATATAGATGCTTGAACGGAAATCATCGTACACACTCCCATTAATTTGGTAAAGTATAACATATTTTGAACATTGCATCTCCTCATACGATTACCCCATGGAGAAAAGAGGGAAAAACCATACATGTATTTACGGTATTGTATGAAGAATATATAAAATCGAAACTTCTGGAATTATGAGAGTTAACTGAACAGCACAGTAGGTGTGCGATCTTTTGTATTTTCAACCGATGATTTGTATTAACCTACACCACCACGATACTCACTTATTATGAAGTCAGGTTTAGCAACGTCATTCTGGTAATAGTGTTCAGAAATGCTGAATATTTAAATGAAATTACATTTATGTCGCTTGATCGTGTGTGTGTAGGTAAATATAGTGTTTGACACAGGAAATTATTCTACACTTTACAAAGACGACGATGCGTCAGATAATAATACATCGGCAAATCTGAGATAATTACGATAACATTTGAGAGGCATGTGAAAAACAATGTGAAAAGAAATAAAAAGGTTGGAAATGAAATTATACATGCTGAAAGTATTTGAGCAAATGGTGTGTGTGTGGGAGGAGGGGGGGGCAGCGAACGAAGCAGACATATAAATGAAACAAAAACGTAATACAAAATAATATAGCAGAGACGGCATAAAATTGTCACCTATAGTTCACCTTTTTTATATTATATATTCGGGAAAATATTAAATGTAGTTTTGCATTAGCATATAATGGAACAAGATGAAATGAGATACAATTTTTCAATAACCAGGAACGTTCGATTTTCTTTTTCTTTATTTACAAAAAGCTTACACAAGCATCAATGAAATTGGTTAGACGCAACTATTGAATGGCAAACTAAGGAGAAAAAATATTTCAACGGAAATAAATAAACGTTAAACGAATATATAGTGAAAACATTATATAACTAGAAACGGAAAATTTTAAAGGAAAAACAAATTATAAAACAGACAAGAATTATAAATGGAACGGTTTAAACATGAACAAAAGTGGTGGAAAAAAGAAGTTTGGAAGGAAAGAAATCGTATGCTAGAAATCGAGAGAATGAGTTATATGTGTGATCGAGAGAAAACTAACTGGCACATACTGATATGATATACGTAACGGCAGGCACGGACACACACACAGACAAATACATATCTACATATGTATGTATATATATATATATATATATATATATATATATATATATATATATATATATATATATATATATATATATATATATATATATATATATATATATATATATATATATATATATATATGTGTGTGTATGTGTGTGTATGTGTGTGGGGGTGATGGGAGAAAACGAGAACACTGCAGAAGCAGTGGAATGGAAAATGTTTAATAAAAGTTATAGTAAATTACGGAGCAAGGAGGAATGAATAAAAAACAGAGCGAAAAGATCATAGGAGAATAAGTGAAAGAGGAACATATACGGGGTGAAATAGAGGGGGTGTTCTAATAAATAATTGATATGAATTAATTAAACTTCTCGGTGGAGAAATATATCTCAGCATTAACTCTCTCCTTAACATCGTAAAGTTAATGACGGCAATAAGGGTTAAAATATATATATAGAGAAATATATATATTTGTATATGTATGAGTATATATATATATATATATATATATATATATATGTATATATGTACCGGCATACATATGTATAATTAAATGAATAAAAATCAGTGTTGCATCATATACAGATTTATTATATATTACATATGACATATGTTTCACTATCGTTCAGCTCAAGGAACGATCTATTGATAATCGAACCTGACTCTGGAATTGGAAGCTCATCAGACAGTGAAACATATGTAATATGTAATAAATATGCATATGATACAACACTGATCTTTGTTCATTTAATAATATTGATACACTGCTCCCAAAGAGCATCGAGTGCGCACCCGGTATACCGCCTACGGACGCAATTAACATGCACCTTAACACAAACACACATGCACACATACACACACACAAACACAGACACAACACGCATATCCGTAATGCATGTATATATATGTGTTTCTACTGTTGGCGCAAGGCCAGCATTACTGGTACTTTATTTTATCGTCCCCGTAAGGATGAAAGGCAAAGTTAACCTCGGGGGCATTTGCATGTGTATATTATATATATATACATATATATATATATTTATATTTATGTATGTGTGTGTGGTGGTGGTGAAAGAGAAAGAGTAATAATTGTGTCTACTTTTGGCACAAGGCCAGCAATTAACCATTGTATTACTGGTACTTTATTTCATCGACCCCGTAAGGATGAAACGCAAAGTTAACCTTGGCGCGATTTGAACTCAGAATGGCAAGGGCCGTAACTCTATGCGTCAAATCATGGCGTCCGACCCTCTACCGATACTACCAATCTACCGATACTGCCAATCAGAGAAAGAGTAATAATGAAAGATTAGAACGGGGCGGGAACAAGAAGATGTAGTCAATCAAAGCAATTTAGTTGGGTTATCAGCTTACATTTGTCTCTACATACCTGCATTAATTCCAGGAAGAGCCACACTTTTAACCCCAGTTACACCCGGGCAGGGACTTAGATTACACACCTCTCTTTTGGGTAGGAAACACGTGCACTAAAGGGTTAAGCCCAACATGTTTTTTTCTGGTACTTCTTTGAGCAACGTTATATGAAGTATCTTGTTCAAAGATGGAAGCCATCGCCTCATTTCATGCGTCTTTGCTGCAACTTCATATTTCGCTGCCACTATATGACAATATGTGGTCCGTCTTAACAATATGTGATGCCGTCTTAACATCGTTTCCTCAAGGTTTTTTTTTCAGAAAGATAAGATTTGAAATTTCAGTATGTATGACGTCATATGTTTGCCGAGCCATACACAATTTCAGGTCATGTGTCTTTTGTAATGAAAACATTTATATATAATCTTTAGGCTTCTCTCACATCACCCTTCATCCGTATTCTATACTGTATGTTAACTCCCACATCTAACTAACTACTCCGGCTGTTTATATATTTTCTTCTCTAGATCTACAACCGTATGGAACTTGGTCACCACTACGGTATTTAGTCTATAACGCAGAATCACTCAATTCAAGCATCGTTCAGCATACAATGTGTTATAGTGTGCGTAATCACTGAGAAACTAAATTATTCCGGCCGTTTTATCTCCCCCACCGCCGCAACCAACTAAAACTTTGTTACAATCCATCATATTTCCTTTAGACATCGACGAGATATGCTAAATCTGAATATCGATTATGTCAATATTTCCAATCTCTGGGCGAGTTCAAATACCATTTTCTGTCACTTTCTCTGCTAACAATTTTATTAAAACTTAATACAAAATCGCTATATTAAAAAGTTGAATCACGTTGTATAATGGAAACGTTATTTGCCTCTTTTGGAAATAACAATTTAACCACGAGCAAGTATTTCAAATCTAATATTGTTCCATTGTTAAACAATATTTTCTGCTAAATATCCTCTAGGTTATGATACTTTGTTTTCTAGTTTCTTTGTCTTTTCGCTTCTTTGTCTTCTAGCCTTCTTCTAGTATATTCTTTTCATTATTCTTTCAATTTAACCTATCCGTCGTCTATCTAGATTCTATTAAAACAAAAGAATACATTTGTTATTTTTTTAAAAGAACCAAAACTTTAATTTTCCGCAGTAAGCCCTTCTATAAATGAGAATACTATCTCGTACATGAATAGCAAAGGAAAACAAGAACAACACAACATTCTTGCATTTTTCATAATTCCATTCATTATTTTCTTTCGAATTGAATAACAGAAACCCAATAAGCTAGCTCGATAAAGGAAATAAAAAAATACATTTGAAAATGAAAATGAAATGAATGAATACAAAAATAAAAGGAAATGCAGACAAAAGTTCAGCGTCTGACATAAAGGTTGAAGCCACTGAATAGGTCAGTAGATATTAAGCGAATCATGTGATTAGGCAATTTTCTTGAAGTAGGATAATCAGAAATTTTAGAGTAAGAAAAATGTCAACTTCCACTGTATTTCAAAATGGCTGGATGATTATTAAACGGATACGTAAGACTCATATATTGAAATTATTCGTTTGGGTGGAGAAAGACAGTGATGTACTTGAAATAATTTGAAGTTATGTTCATTGCAATGAGAGAAACATAAAAATTCAACATGTAATTAGAATCTCAATACAGTTCATTTTACGCTTTGAAAATTCTAATTAAATTTAGAAAATTAGGGAAATAAAAATAGAAAATAAAAAGAGTATGGAAATGCCATAAAGAAAGACAAAACAAAACAAAACATAAATCTTGACATCTGAATTGTTCCTTGTATTATTTCAATTAAATTATGTAGGATGAAACATTCTCTTTTAGGGTTTCTTCTTGTTTATTTTTATTTTATATTTTCTATTTTTGGAGTATGATATCGTCACTATTGTCATAGAGTAGTAATTTAGAAGAAATCTTTGATAACACAGAAGTCGAATGCTGGTCAGAAAATTAATAAAAGAAAATAGTAAACAGATCAGATTAATCAAATGAAACGTAACTGAACAGGATTTCCTATAATTGATCTTTCAAATTATCTTCGTGGTGGTATGTTTCGATTCATTCTTCATATCATATTCTTTTTAAAACAACGTTGTTATTCTATTCAACTTTATATGTAACTACATGTGTGTTAGACCGACATTTTCCGAGTGTTTGTAAAGCTAAAGGTTGCGCTACATATAAATTACATTCCAGTTAGAAGAACAAATATTGTTTACTTTAACTGCAGTACTGTTTTGTAACTTAATTAGTCTTACAGCGACTTATATAAGAAGAATGATTATGACAACCGACAAAACTGTATTCAGAAACAAACAAACCAAATATGGCCAAAACAAATAGTATAGATTTATTTTAATCAAGAGCTAAAATGTAATGTATGTTTTTTATTTTAATATTTAGGCGTTTAATACATATTCTTATATATCTATAAAGAGAAAGGATATGACGATCTGACATTGCTTTTAATATCTTAACCACTTAGGTTCGGCATTCCACACTATTTGGTTGCTTTGATAGACATCAATCTAACAGAAATTACAACTATATCCCGTTCAAATTACCCGACAGAATATCCAAAATTAAAGCACAATTTGAAAATATTTTCTTGGGAAATGAATGATGCACATAGATATTTCAGGCTCTCATTCGATGTGATGAAAATATTTTCCAGTTGAATGGCCAGGATCAATGAAAAATAAATCGTCCTCCATTGCCTTAAACTGGTATCTGCTGACGAAATATAAAACTGCAGGGGAAGCCCTGATGAAGAAGAGCTTTGCTGTAGCTGCAAACGGATATAGATCTGAAATGTTGGACATGTTATTTCACGCATTCGTCATTGTGCCTAATTCAAGCGGATGCTGATCCTCTATAGGCTACCGACATACGTTTGCCTGATACCCAGTTTGGATACGGTTTGTGCGTGACTTCTAAAATAATATTACCTAGCAAATATTCCGTCATTATAACGTAAGTCATAATGACGTAAGGGTGGTGAATTGGTAGTATCGGTAGAGGGTTGGACGCCATGCTTTCTAGCGTAGTTACGTCCCTTTACAGTCTAAGTTCAAATCCCGCCGAGGTTAACTTTGCCTTTCATCCTTACGGGGTCGATAAAATAAAGTACCAGTAATGTACTGGGTAATTGCTGGCCTTGTGCCTAAAGTAGAAACAATTATAACGTAAGTCAGAACGATTTGCACTAAACCTTGCTCTTGGAGCATTGAGCTCAATCTCCTTGCATTTCATTATATCACATTCGATAAATATACTATTGGTAGAGTTCTGGGATCGATGACTTTTCTCTCTCACACCGTCACTTTCTCTTTTATTGTTGAAGAACAAAAGAGTGAGATAAAAAGTGATAGAGAGAGAGAGAGAGAGAGAGAGAGAGAGAGAGAGAGAGAGAGAGAGAGAGAGAGAGAGAGAGAGAGATCGAATAACATATAGAAAGGGGTGATGTGCTCCGTTATGTTTAAATTCCAACAACTATTAATATTGAGGAAAATATGCATGGATAGATGTATTTATTAGATGTGGACTTTTTGTCAATTCCACTGGTTAATATGTTGACGCCTCGTGAATAGTATGCCAGGACTAATGTTTTCCATGCTCACATTAATCCCTGGATCAGCCCTAAAACAGCAGGCATATGATCTAATACATTTTTGTCATGATCATATCGTCTTCAGTTACAATATGTTGTCCTTTGTTTGAGAGGGTAGAATCTGTTTAGAGGTATATTTGGTTGTTAATTTCGTAGGTCGAGTGACTTGTATTAGCTACCTCGTGGAATATGGGGTCTCATAACAAAAATATGCAACGCTTGCGGGTGCTGGTGGTTTGAAGGTTGACACCAAATACAATGCGATTTTGTTAAATGTTATAAAGCAGAAACAAACATATCTGCACACAAACAAAACACGCTACTTTAACATAGCAGTTTCAGGCTGTATAAAATAATACACTTTGATCTATATAGTTAGTAAAACACAATATATTTCAATGAATAAATATATATATTCGTTATATAGATATATTCTAAGATCTATCACATACCGCGTGGACTCATTTCACTTATTGTATATGATATATCTTGTTTGGTTATTGAAGAGATCATTTTTGTGATTATACATACACAACGAATGTTGAAATAACAGAGAGGAATAGCATACTATACGCGTTATAAATATTGAACACAACCAGTGTATTCAATCACACTGTGTGTCGATATGGAGTCAACTACTTATCTGGCTAATGGTATGTGGACATGATATCAATAGAGAAAGTAGAGAGCAAATTATCTTGAATAACTGCTTCAGCTAAAATCACAGCACACTAAATGAATAACAAGATTCTGTAATTATATTCACTCTCATAATCTATATCTATCTCTCTCTCTCTATATATATATACATATATATATTTATATATATATATAAATATATATATATATATATATATATATATATATATATATATATATATACGATATTAAACAAATGGAAACTATATTTATAAAACCATATTTATTTCATTATACATATTTCAGGGATACCATATTAAAAATATGGCATGCCTTCTTCAGATAAAATACAATATATAAGCTGTTTTATAAGTAAATTTATATATATATATATAAGAGAGAGAGAGAGAGAGAGAGAGAGAGAGAGAGAGAGAGAGAGAGAGAGAGAGAGAGAGAGAGAGAGAGAGAGAGAGAGAGAAAGAGTATATTTACCAACATATGCGTACATATGTGTACTAATGCTAGCAAATACATAGGTTACGTCATAGTACCTAGGTGGTTCAATGCAGGAGCATGCAATTATATGAAAGACGTAAAATAAGAAAACTTAAAAAGTTAAAAATTAACTTACTTACTAAAGTGAACATTTTAGTAGGTAAGTTAATTTTTAATTTTTAAAATTTTCTTATTTTACGTCTTTCATATATATATATATATATATATATATATATATATATATATATATATATATATATATATATATATATATATATATATACATATATACATACATACATAGATGCATATAGATGTACGTGTATGTTTGCATATCTAAGTTTATATATATATATATATATATATATATATATATATAAATTCCCTTTTTGGCATATTATAAATAGTGCAACTTTGATTATCGTGTCCTTGAACTCTGCTGATGATCGACTCCAACCGTGACCATGCCCATTGAAAGTTTCATGAAATAGTATTTTAAGACTATGCAGAGCATTTGTAGTTTTTCCAAATTGAAGGATGAGTATTTTAAATTTTATTTTATTCTGAGTTAACGCTCTATTGATTTTTCCATGGATTTCACCAAATTCTGTGGATGAATCAATGTCCTGATTCGTTTTGAATTGAGTTTAAATTATTTTCCCACATCTTACGTTAACTATTTTTCCATGTTGACGCTATAGTCACATATGTATTATGGAATACTGTAGGCTTGTTTCTACAATAATGTCTATACTTTTCATATATATATATATATATATATATATATATATATAAATATATATAACGATGGAGTTGTGGTAAGATACCAGGTGGACCATAATGCACCAGAGTACTCAATACTTAGGGTAGTAGAGTGGGTAATAGGAACATGTATGACCCCTACTGCAGAGCTCAAGCCGTTTCGACGGCTATTTCAGTCCAGAAATAGCTTGAACTCTGCCGTCGTGGTCATACATTTTCATATATATATTTATATAGGATAACAAGTTATCGTTATAGGTAATCGACGTCGTGGATAGTTTTAACGTACTCTCATGTGTTGACCAGATGTAAATAAGGTATTGGAGATCGAGTGACAACATTTCAAGCGATTAGCGAACACTAGCTTAACCTGATCAACGAAACAATTGTCTGTACTTCAAATAAAGCCCCTTATTGTACAGCCAACCATGTTACTCTTCACTCTTTAACTATATATATATATATATATATAGTTTTAATACAGATGAGATTCTACAGGACTAGAACTGTTTCATTCTTTAGAAATCATCAGGAATCAAGAGATTCTCATCTATATAATTGAGAACGTAGAAGCTGTAGAATCTCATCTATATTAAAACTTTTATACTCTGCAATGTATTGAGTACCTTACTTATGTGGTTACCTCCAACTCAACCCGGAATAACGTATATATATATATATATAGATTTCGAGTTTATGTTGGTTGTATACCAACACCTCAGTATGCAGACTGGAGCACTCGACGAAGTGCGCAGGTTGGTTTGGTTACTCCGGAGTATTGTAAAAGAAAGTTAAATAAAAGTCAAATGATTAACATTTAGCTTCGTTTATTACTGCTATATATATTTCAGTGACAGCCATCTTTGGCTGTGACCTCTTCAGGCAGTTTGAATTAGTATGGTATAGACAAGTACATATGACTCCAGTTCCTCAGTGAATTAACAACCCAACAAGGAACTGGGCATATCAGAGTATTGACAATATTATACACCTAAACAACATATGTACTTGTCTATACCATACTAATTCAAACTGCCTGAAGAGGTCACAGCCAGAGATGGCTGTCACTGAAATATATATAGCAGTAATAAACGAAGCTAAATTTTAATCATTTGACTTTTATTTAACTTTATTTTATATATATATATGAATGTACATATATGTGAAAGTTGGTATGTACTATTAGAACAATTAATAACATCAAGAAATTAAATATAAGCAAAATTAAACGGACACACAGGAATAGAGAAGTTTAACTGAATAAAATATGAATCTACTACATTAATTCATAATCTGAAGGGAAACGAACAAATGTCCTCATATAGATATCTAATGACAGATTTTAGAAAAAACGTCAATATACACTCATACAGAAGCAAGAAGACGTATACAAAGAGATAATATGGTGGTGGGTCCTACAGAGGCAGTGATCCCCAGCTTCTACGTTCTCAATTATTTCATATATATATATATATATGCACACACATATATATATATATATATGTATATATATATATATATATATGCACACACATATATATATATATATATATATATATATATATATGTATATATATATATATATATATATATATAAATATGCGTACACGCCCGCATATTTATACGCCCGTATATGTAAAACATACTTACACACAGTCACACACACTTGCGTTGGTTCGGGAGTGGAGGTATGTGTTGGCGGTGTTGATGATGTATGGAGCTGTGTCTTGTGGTGGAGTTATGAGCGACAAACATATATACAGGATCGAATAGTGCGATGGGTTACCGGTTAAAAGGTGACATAGTGAACGCGGGGGAGAAGAGTTTATGGACGTATGGCGATGTGTGTTGTGGTCATGGTGGTGCTGGTGGTGCTGTGTTGATTAGATGATTACATGATCAGAAGTTACGGTGTGTTACAGGGTAAGGCAGACGGGGGGGGGGGGGGGGGGGTATAATACAGTGGATCTGGTGTCAGGGATGATATGTGTTGATGATGTTAATAATGTTAATGATTGTTGAAGTATGTGGGTGTATTTAGTGGTGGCGGTGGTTGTGTGTGCGCGCGACAGTACATTTACAGGGTCGAATTTAGCGTGGGGTTGTAGGTTAGGGTAGACAGACGGAACATGGGGGATAAGTTTGCGGGTGTGTATGGTAGACATATGACGATGTGTGGTGTCGTGGTGGTGGTGATGGTGTGATATGATCGACATTGTATTTACAAGATCCCGTGTTGCTATGGATTGTAAGGTAAAACTTATCATAGGAGACCGATCTAACACAATGTTGCAAGGATGAGGGGTGTATGGCGATGTGATTTTTGGTGGGCGTGATGATGCGGCATGATATACAAAATACGGGCTTAGAAATGGTTACATGCAGTATAATAAAATAAGTTCGCTGAGATGGGCGATGGTGAGGCGGAGTAGACGTGGTTATTATTATGCTGGGTCATGGTTAGTGTGATTTTTGGTGTCGGTGGTGTATGCGGCATGATATACAAAATACGGGCTTACAGATGGTTACATGCAATACAATAAAATAAGATAAGGTAAAATAAAATTAAAATTAAAATTAATAAATTCGTTGAGATGGGCGATGGTGATACGGGGCAGATGTGGTTATTATTATGGCGGGTCATGGTTAGTGCGTGGCCCTCCCCCGAATGTTTGTGCGGAAAAGGTGTACATCCTGGTGTGTCTGCAATTGACAATTGTGTCCGACATATAGTAAATGGCGGATTTTAATTTAATTATTTCCGCCGCCTCAGCCAGGCATAATCTGCAGTGGTTTCTGTCACTGGGGATATGTGCCACGCGCCTTTTCACTGACCACGAAATCTGGGGTTCAATATTCCTGTCCTTGAGGTCCCAGATCAAGTCGGCCAGTCTGGTTTGGGGTCGTTTCAGTCTATATTTGAAGGAGCTTCTGTGGTTATACCAGCGCTCCTTAAACGTAGTGGATGTCGCACCTATATATGAGTACTCCTTATAGCAGGCTGTGACATCACACCGGTAAACAATATTCTTAACGAGGCACTCTCCGTTTAGTGGGCATTTGGGTCGCTTTTTGCAGTGGCTGTTGGGTGTAACCGGTCTGGTGGCTCGTTGGCGGTTGGTGTCATGCGGTGTGGGTGTAGTTTCGTTCTTGGTTGTGGTGGTGGTTTGTTGCGGGGAAAACATGTGTTTTCATATGTTTGCCCTATTAGTGTGTGCTATTGTGAGGCCTAGGTTTGGTGCTGTGGAGAAAGAGAATTTTACGGTGTGTCTATTGAAGAGCTTGAGGTATTTGTGTGTGCGTGGAAAAGATTCTTCGAGAGCCCTGAAGAAGTTTCCCGGTATGTTAGTGGGGACGTGTATAAAATAGGGGGCGTTATACCATGTAACAAGTCTACTTCGGTTTCTGCGGTGTTTAGTGAGGTTTCTGTGGCTGGGTGGTAGTTTGTGTGTGTTTTGGTCAGGCGTATGTTTCATAGTGGTTCCAAGTAATCTATTGGCGATATGTCCTTTGTATCTATTGGTACGCAAACGTGTGCGATAGTCGGAGTCGTTATTGGGGTTGGAGAGTATGGCTTTATCTCCTAGACAGTTATGTGTGGCGTTGTCTGCACTGCCGGCTAAGGAGGGTCTTAGGTTATTGTTTGTCCTAGGTGTGGAGATTTCTTCTCTGTTCGTTTCTAAGGGTTCGGTTATGTTTAGCGGTGTTACGGATTTATTTGATTCGATGTAAGAAATCTTCTCAGTATAACCAGCGTTTATAAGTGCGAAGTTGTAGTATTCAGCGTGCTGCTTGAAGATGTTTTCATTAGCCGACAGGTGGACACTCTATTGGAGACGCTTTTAACTATTGAGTTAATTATGCCCCTAGAGTGGTTGGAGTGTCTGTTGACGTATTTAAGATTTTCATTAGGTTTGTGGTATGGGCGATAGAGGCCTGAGTCTAATTCTAGGGTGACATCTAAAAAGTTTACTGTCTTATTGTCAGGTTCAATTTCTACTGCTAAACCTTGGGTCTTAAATATGTACCTAAGTCGTTTGTGTAGTCTATTTAATTGACTATTGTTGAGTCCACGGGTCAATAGTAGGGCATCATCCCGGTATAAGCCACCTCCCAAGGAGGGGATCTCCACTGTTAATATATTTCGGAGCTATATGCCTACTATATCTGTAACCTGTGTGGAGTCAGTCGATCCCATGGTGATATCGAAGCTATTTGGTCTATTCTGTCGTTCCCACAATCTTCCGTCGAATTCTAGTAAAGTTTTCCTAGCTGTTATTATTATGTCCACCTCCTTTCTAGTGAGGCTTGATCTGTTCATGGCTGAGATCAGTGCCTCGTTAAGGATGATTGGGGATATAGATGCGTAGTAGTTCGTAATGTCCAATTGGACTAATCTAACATTCGACTTAGTTTCAATGTCACAAAAGCAGTCTATTACCTCCTTTGTACAAGCCCATAGGCTGAGTTTAGTTCTATTTCTAAGTTGAGGTTTAATTCGGTCAATGATTGATTTGCTAAGCTAAGTAGGTCCGATTTGGAAGGGGCTATGAGTCTGACCGGTAGTTTTAACTGTAAATCCGGTTTATGGTCTTTAATGGATAGTCTCGGTGTCCTAGGGTTGTAAGGATAGGTCCTGTCGTCAATACTCAGTTCGGTCATTATTGTTTTCGCCTGTTTGTTTATGTGTGCTAGGTTTTCTCGTGTTGATGTTTTGTATATTTTAGCTATTTCGTTTGTAATGCATTTGTTGTAGGTTTTGTACTCCAAATTGTATAGGTTTCCTGTTTTATCGGCTGGTACGATAATGCCAGTGCTATTCTTGATCTTTTTTATGGTTGAGGCGAGCCCAGACAGGAATGCACTTCTGTCAGGGTTTCGCGGTGGTTTGCTGAATCCAATTGTCCGGACCATGGTAATGATCCTGCTCTCAAACGCCTCTAAGAGTGGGTTGTGCGGTGGGTTGTTCGTTGATTTAAAAAGTCTTTTTATGTGGTTGGTGGGATTGTCAAATATCTTCCTCCTATTGCCTTCTTTCGATCATTACCCCAAGTTGTGCAAACTTGTGTTCCAATTTCATTGACTAGAATACTAAAATGGAATTTAAGTAATTGAATGACTTCGAAATACAGATCAACCGTATTTGAACACACACACACAATCTAACATACATATACACCTCCTCATACATCAAACACATCCATCAAATCATCTTCATCTTTACGCCTTATCTAGGGGTTCTACGTTATACATACATGCACATTTAATACATTGCAAATTATTTTATTTATAGCTGTTATTGTAGTGTTACCTTTTACGTTCTCCCCCCACACATATCTATCCTCCTCTCCTTCACCCTATCTCCCTTTCTATCTCTCTCTATCTCTGTTTCCCTCTCTCTTCTACTCACTTACAAACAAATACACACACGTAGATTGAAGTATATGTTCATGTGTACGTAAATATGTATCATTCCTTTCTCTCTAAATTAATTGCCGCATTCCATCGTGTATTTAAAGCATCTTTTACCCCGTCCAAATTTAAATCAATTTGTTCTAGCGTCTTGTGCATCGAACAAAAAATGTAAACAACTACAATCACTTTTAAGCCAGTTTCATTCATCAAAGAATAATGTGCGTCTTATGAAGTGAAAAATATTGGTAGAATTGTGGTCGATCAGAATGTTCCAGAGATTTGTTTCCCCCGCAATAAAGAGAGCTACAAGAAATAGTGGAATTGTGAGTTAACGTGTGCATATTTGTAGACGTATGTGTGGATATATACTGGCACTCATTAATGGATGTACATAGCTATGACACTATCCAACTATATGTATATGTGTTGTCGTTATTATTATGCATGCGTATGTGTGTAAGT
Source organism: Eledone cirrhosa (assembly GCA_964016885.1). NCBI lineage: Eukaryota > Metazoa > Mollusca > Cephalopoda > Octopoda > Eledonidae > Eledone > Eledone cirrhosa. Next base: position 47,462,189 of record OZ024750.1, read on the forward strand.
AAACTATATGCAGATATGTGATTGTATCAATATGTTCATTCTAGGAACTTTGATGCAGAAGCTTCGGAATATATTATTGATCTTGACTGTGCAATAATCCTCTTCGAAGAATTGGTACACGTCCTGCTTTAAATGTTTCTATGCATAAAACTATGTATAAACTGTGCATAACACTATGTATGCACGTACGGACTTATTCTGTACGCATACGATTTCATGCGTATGCCTGTATGTATGTATATGTAACAATGTGCATGTATGCATATACTTATATCTGTGCATGTTCATGTATGAATGTGATTGCATGTGTCGTGTACAGAGACGTATATTGTGCTGGTTTCAATTACATCACTGCAGCCAAACTAGGAACATGTTTCTCTGCTTTGATTGAATAAATCAAGTGATTCCCGATTGCATTTTTGCATCGACTTAACACAAAAAACATAAATAAACCTAAACACGCACGCCCCTCACATATACATACGCACAAATATGCATGATGTCTCAATTGTATATATATATATATATATATATATATATATATATATATATATATATATATATATATATAACGAAGGAAATGTGGTAAGGAACCAGGTGGACCATAACGCACCAAAGTACTCAATACTTGAGGTAGTAGAGTGGGTAATAGGAACCAGTAAGACCCCGACAGCTGAGCTCAAGCCGTCTCGACGGCTAATTCTGGACTAAATGAAAATTTATCCTGGTATTTAAATAGCCGATCTTCTCAAGGGGTAATTCCATATATGGTCAAAGTGATTGTCAAAAATCAGTAGTAATTCTGTGGTTGCAAATTAGTAGGGGAGATGGTGGCTAAACCTGCCAGTAGGAGAAAGAGGGGAGGGGGTGGAGTAGACCCAATCAAGCGTTGGTGGTGCCAGCTACAGCTGGGCATGAGGTCAAAGAAGATACAGGGGAGGGGGAGGGGGATGAAGTCGGAACGGTAGGTAGAACAAGGAAAAAAAATAGGAAAAAAAAAAGGAAAAAAAAAAAAAAAAAAAAAAATACTGAGAGTGAAGAAAGGCAAATAAGTGTAAAGAAAAGTAAAGTAAATTAAATTCTACGACCTAGGTGTCAGGCTATTGTTAGGCGAGAATAAAATAAAGAAAGAAAGAAAGAAGTAAAAAAAATAAATAAATGAATAAATAAGGAAATAAGTAAGAGAACTAGGTGGGACGAATAAGGCAAGGACCCTTTTAAGAGGTATAAGTACGTAAATGATACGGTGACGGGTCAACAAAAGGGGCCAAAATACTAAAGAGACTACCACGAAATAAACAATAAAGGTTTCCATCCCGGGCCAGCAACGACCCAGTGCAGCAAAGTGAACTTGTACGAGATAATAATTCTGAGTCCCGAGAAAAATATATACTAATGCTAACTCTAAAAGATCTAAAACAAGCTACATGAAAGTTCGTACGAAATAAAGGTAGAATACGGAGAAATAAATTCAGAATCCACCCCGCCCAGAAGAAGAGCGAAGCAAGAAATACTGAAACGAAAAAATAAGGCATGTGCCACTAAGAAATATAGAGGGCACAGAGAATAGTGGGAGCGGTCGGAAAAAGGGGGAAAGTATCCGGGGTCTAAGCCAGCTGCTATAAAGGGCGGAGTCCGCCAAATCTATCAAAGACTAGGGGAGGGGGGGTGGGGGTACTAAGGCTACATGGGGCCAAAGGGCAGCCTCGGGTGGGCGAGAAAAGACGCCGACAAAGGAGAAGAGCTGGGGTAGAAGGACAAAGGGGAGAGGGGGGAAGGAAATAAAGGAAGCGATAAAAGAATACAAAGAAGATCTTACGTCTTCCTTGGCAAGCAGGGGTTACCTATTGCAAAATCGGCAACTGGGGTGTTATAGCCCTAGTCTACCCCCCCCCCCCCGGGTCATTATGGGGTTTGAGGGCGAGGTAAGTCCTACGCAATCTATGTTTACATGCAGTAACCAGTTCATCTTTCTTGTTTAGGAGTTGGTCCGTCGAAAACAGCATTTGTAAAGTTTCCTCCGAGCATAAATTGCACGGACGGCGTCCTCCCGTGTAAGAATTGGCTCTGGACAGTAATCTCCAAGTGAGATCATAGGTGATGTTGTTGTCCTTGAGGTCCCATATGTGGCCCGAAAGTGTAGTGGCGTGACGCCGGGCCGGGTTTCGGAAGGTATGTCTATGCTGGTATAGCCGGGTCTTGAAGTCACATGCGGTAAGTCCTATATAGGCTTTGTTGGAGGTATCCGTCCTCACGTTGCACTGGTAGATCACATTACGGTCTCTGCATCTATTGTCGAGTGGGCAAATAGATCTATCCGGGCAGTTACACCTCCTGGTCGGTTCTCCACTGCTAATTAGGTTATTTCTGCCATCGGGGTTGAGTTTTTTGTTGTTAGAGGAGACGATGTTTTGTGCGAAGTTTGGTGTAGTGCTGTAAGAGAGTTTGATGGTATTTTTGTTAATTATGTTGTGGTAGCGGTGTTGTAATGGGAAGTGTTTTTCAATGAGCCTAAAGAATAGTTTCCCGATGGGAGTAGTCACCTCTGCGTTGTGGGGAGGATTGAACCATGTTACATTGCGTGAGCGGCGGTGTCTCCTGCTGGTTCCGCTAATGGGAGCTGGACAGTAGGATATTTCCTCCCGGAAACCACTCCGCTTGAGGGCCTGGATGTAATAAGGCGCATGTTCATCGAATATCCGCTCATTAGCTGACAAACGGGATATGCGGAGGGAGATGTTTTTGACCAGGTTGTTTGTGATGTTCCTAGGATGGTTTGATCGGCGGTGGATGTAGTGTAGATTGTCATTAGGTTTCCTGTATGGGTAGTACAGGTCGTTTTCGAGGTCGAGGGTTACGTCTAGGAAGTTTACTCGGGTCAGGGACGTTTGTAGGGTTATTTTAAATCCCCAGTCGCGGAAGAATCTGATTAATTGTTTCCGGACCCGATCTGTACTACTGGGGTTGTACCCTTTAAGGGTACATACTTATATATATATATATATAAGTATGTGTGTGTCTGTATGGCTGACTGTAGGTGTGTGTGTGTATGTGTAAGTGTGTGTGTGTGTGTGCAAGTGTGTATGTGTGAGCAAGTGCGCGTGTGTGTTTGTATGTATGTATGTGTGTATGTATGATTGCACAACAACATCACAGACCTCCGCTCTTTCAATGCTGCATGCAGCAGGCCTGATCACAAAAGAATTACTTCACATATAAATATGTTACGGTTTTCGTAAAGATTTGTATTTGCTCATATCTAATTATCGTTGTCCTTTACGAGATTTTAAATTACTCCTTCACATTTGTTAATAACTTAGATTGTTATTGTCTTATTTATAGTAGTTGTAATCTAATGTTATGCATGTGTGGAATATCAGAAATTGCTCCATTAGTTTGCAAATGCAATAGATTTATATGATCTTTATGATGTTAACGTAAACAGCATAAATATTCTCTACTCTGCACATATATTCCAGATGATTTGTCTTCCTTGTTGGGCTTATATTGCACAGAGGTATTGATGCGAATATTTAACTAGTATTATTTCACATAATACGTCCATAATTATTACGTCTAATATTTCTTTCTCACATTTAGATTTACGTTCGATAATAGATATTTAGCGTGTACGTTGATTTCATTTTCGACTATGTGCATATGGTATAGTTTACACTTTAGACTATAATAAAGATGGGGGGGGGGGGCAAGACAGCATCCCGTCTATATTTGTTAATCCCGTTAGTAAAATAAGTTTGATTACTTTGAATAAATGATGAATGAATATTATATAATTTATATACTAAATTTCGTAGCTGATGATTTACCATAAATGTTCTTATACATAAAGATTGCTTATTTTAAAATTCACTTCTTATAAAATGTTCAAAAGTCAGTACTTCCGGATATGAAATAATGGACGCTAAATCCAATATCACTTATATAAACGTGTCTATATGTGCATCGTTATAACATAACGTTTATATTTCCGTGGTTAATATTATCCTTTTTCGCTTCCGTTACATTTCACATTAATTCAGTTTATATATAATATCGTCTTTTTTAAATGTATCATGGATTACTTTACTAATTACAGTAGAAAGTGTAACACAGGCTCTCTTCAATTTTTGTGCATATTGTTAATTTCGATTTTATTTGACGTATTATATCTACATGCATATATATTTGCGTATAATATCAATATGCACACTACACATGCTAGCAGAAAAAACACCCGAAAGGTGTTTTTTTTCTGTTAGCATCAGTAATGATTTATCCGAGTTAATATTGTTTGTTATAAGTAGATGTTTAACCTGTATCTTTTTCAATGTTTCTGCATAAAATATATTGATATTGCTTGTTCCTTGAAGCAAAAGGAACTATACCCCGTATTCAATTTTCTTTGAAACATTCCCCATGTCTATCTGATGAAACTTTCTTAAACATTGTTGAAATTGTTCGTATATTTCTTTAATGGGTTTCCATATGAAGAGCTACATTGATATTTGCACAACTAACACTCTTTCGAAATTATTCATAATTCAGTGAAAAGGATATTTCATTTTCTGTAACTGTCACCTAAATTCTCACATGTGTGGTATTGGAACTTGTTTTCTAAATATTTTAGAAGAGTACTTCTAACAAAATGCATTATTTCAAATAATTGACGAAGTATTTCGAGCAAGTTACTACAATTATTTATTTATTTGTTACTCAGGTGAAAAGTTTTCTCGTATACAAATCTTTAAATATTGGTGTTTTGTTTGATATTTGCAGATTTACCTTTAACTGGATTGGTATCATAGTAGTTACTGATGCTTTATTTGTAAGAAAATTGAAGGGAACTCTCACAGACTCGACTAGGTCAGTCGTTAAAGATATTTCAAGTAGTGATTCTCACATTATTTGTTGTTGTTAGGAGAATGTTTACAACAACAATATATCAAGTATATAGAGATATTTACATGAGTAGAGGTCAGGGTTGCAGCATGAAGCAACGCTGTTGTCAATTCTTTTATATATATTTACACTCTGCATTCTAGAGCAGTAACACTGGAATATAACCCCAAAGACCTCGTAACAGCATTGAATACTTCGAACCGTGCGCTGCCTGAGACTGTTGTTACACACTTGTTGGATAAAACTTTAGAATTCGCCAATAAATATACCACCCACCATGAATAGATAGCCAGACCATTGCAAGATCTATACATATTAGATAATTTGCGAGTCAGATCTCAGGACTTCCACATGTGTTTACACTAGTACGACGGTCGGACTATTGCCCACTTTAGAAAATAGATATTTTCAATGAGCTACGACGTACGAAACCGTAGCCATTAATCTGCCTAGCATAGATTATCTAGACATTCGCGCATGCACACGTTCAGATCTTTCCACAAATTCAATGAACATTTAACACAATTACGCAAGGAAACATGTCACCAAACTACGCTCATTGAAATCTTCGTTAAAACATCAGTACTAAGATTTCTAATCTTTCTTCTAACAAGGCCTAGTTTGACAGCGTGGCACCTTACTATAACACTGCGTTAGCCAACAGCAGCTCCTCCGATAATATGTCTTATTCCACTCGTAATGACACTAACAGTAGAAAGAGAAAGATGACATTTTAAAATATGGTTTCGCCGCGCCTTTCTCGCTCAGAGTTAGAACGAATGTATGTTAAAATATTCTTGGCTCTCCTAGAGAAACACTTCGAAATAGGTCGTAAATAGAAACTTATCTTTAACAGTGGGATAACTCGGATATTCCTGTGCTAAAAATATTACAGATGCAGACGTGAATCTCTCTAAGAATTACAGTGATTCCGACAGATGCTGAATCTCCCTGAGAATTACCTTTAAGCGTACACATGCTGAACGTCCACGAGAATTAAATTTAGGCGTGCACTGCTGAATCTCACTGCGAAATTACGAATTTAGATATGTATACACATATATATAAATATATAAATGTATACACACATGCATAAATATATATGTATAAATCACAATGTGTACATAGCAGATATTGGCAAATTCTGTAAGTTAATATCTAAACATGCATGGATAAGCTCCCTTTGAGTATTAGTAATTTTTTGGGAAAAATGTAAAAATAATATTTAAAAAATTAAAAAAAATCGATTAATATTCAAAGAAATACAGAGATTGAACATGAATGACACGGTAAAATCGATTCAGAGAGAGAGAGAGAGGGGGGGGGGGAGCGAGCGGTTTCTGAAAATATTATAATTGTTACCACTGTTGTCAGAAACCGCTCTCTCTCTCTCTTACCAATGTATTCAGGATTTCGTGTAAATACCGGTCAAGAAACAAAGAAAATTATTTTTTATATAGTACTAGCAGTAAAGCCCGGCGTTGCTCGGGGTCGCTCAGTAGCTGTGTTAATGTTACAATGTTAAGATTCTTTTTTGGCTTAAAAACTGTAGTGTCTACTGTGCAGACTTGCATGTGGTGTTTTTGATTAATATTCCCTCAACCAACAATATGCCTTATGAAGTTAAGAAAACATAACGATAACCCGAATGTTATAACAAAAGAGGATGCTGGGGATAAAAACTTCACTGGTTATTTATTAACAAAGATCGAAAATGTAAACACTGCAACGCAGAGAAAAACATTAGCGTAACCAAATTATCAGTTATGTCTGTCTGCACGCCTATATCACCTCACTGCACGACTGTCTGTCTGCACGCCTGAAACATTTGCTTGTTTTACGTAGTCTTTAAATAGACTTGTTTTCAAGTAAAAATATTGTTTTAAAATGCTTTTAAATGGAAATGAAGCAAAACGGAAGCTTAGTGTTCGAACTGATGAATTTTGCTGGCTCGACAACTGTTCGTGTATTGTGTTAATGTCATTTTAAACGCTGAGAAAGCCAGCGTAATTTTTTACGTAAGACGCTCAATGTAAACAGAACAAAGGGAAATAACTGATAACTTACGCTCAAAAATCGATACATTATATTCGATTTCGTCACATAGGGTGGGTCAATTTGAAATATTTTTTCCGATGTCTTCGCTAGGGCTCAATGTACAAGTATAGCAATTTCGGTGCAATTCCGTGAGAGATTCTAAGAGGAGATGTGTGCCAAAAATCGATAGACAGACAGACAACCACAGTTTTATATATATAGATAAGAAAATATTAGCTATACACACACACACACACACACACACACACACATATATATATATATATATATATATATATATATATATATATATATATATGATTCTAAAGACATGTTTTATGATATATAGCTCTGATTATTTAATTTATTAATTCTTCATTGAGCCACAACGTGACCAATTGTAAAACACATATATATCTATGACTTTATATATATATGTAAACCTTTATATGTAATAATCTCCCGTCAAGTTGACATACAATTTGGCTATATTGGGCTGCGCTTTCTAGCAATAAGCCTACCCGCCGTAAGCAACTAATCACATCCTTTCTAACTTGACCGCTGCCACGTCACGATTCTTAGACATTTTTGAATGTATTTTTGGCGCGATCACTTTGTAAAATTAAATGTCTAATTTTGAGCTAACTTCTGATAAATCCGAAGCTCTAGACTTTCCATGTTATCAGATGTCTTAAAATACGGATGAAACCATGGTAGAGGTAATTTGGTATGTACGCATATATACTAAGTTAGATTTTACAGCAAATTGTGTTTGGTTGACTGTATATCTGGTCGATTTCTACGTTGTGTCGAAATGTTCAATAAATACTGCATCGTAGCCACCGTGAAGGGGTTGCTTTCGGTTATTTGTCGGAGATTTCTTCATAGGAGCCTTTATTCTTATAGCTTTGTCTAATTGATTTTTTACATGGTTAATTATGCTAATTGGGCCAGGAAATGGTATATATTATATCTAGTGATTCTAAAGAAATGTTTTATGATATATAGCTCTGATTATTTAATTTATTAATTCTTCATTGAGCCACAACGTGTCCAATTGCAAAACACATATATATCTATGACTAAGTAATCATATTTTGAAACAGTGAGCAGGTTAGAAATTAGAAAATAGAATAGCTTTCACTGTATTTTTGACTAAAGGAATTTTAGCCTGATAATGGGGTTTAGAACCCTCAGATAAATGGAAAAAGATGAGTATTGACGTACATGGGAGTCGAAACCACATCTTTGGTTATCGCGATAGCCAAAGGTGTGGGTTAGACTCCCATGTACGTCAATAATCATCTTTTTCCATTTATCTGAGGGTTCTAAACTCCATTATCAGGCTAAAATTCCTTTAGTCAAAAATACAGTGAAAGCTATTCTATTTTCTAATATATATATATATATATATACATATACATATATGCGTGTGTGTGCGTGGACATGTGTCCGAGTTTGTGTGCGGATGTCTGTGCGTGTGCAGGAGTGCGAGTGCGTGTCTCTGCGCGTCTGTGCGAGTGTGTATGCGAGTGAAAGTGTACATTCTTGCATGTGTCGTTTCATATAATAAGTATATACTTATACTTATTTGAGTCACTATACTCAGATCCCAACACTTTGGGACCAATCTGTAAATATATGTGTTTGTGTGTGTGTATAAAAGCACAAATATATGGGAGCAACAGATAGAGAGTACCGTCGTGAGATTAATGTGAACTACAGACAAAGAAAATATCAAGCAATTATATAAACTAGCTGGACCCCTCTCTCTATGTTATAACCCCCTCTCTCTAAATATATTAAAACCCTCTCTCTCTCTCTCTCTCTCTCTCTCTCTCTCTCTCTCTCTCTCTCTCTCTCTCTCTCTCTCTCTCTCTCTCTCTCTCTCTTTTCTTTCCAAACGTAGCAACACTCTTTCATCTTCTTCGACCGTAGATTGTCGTAGATTGTTTACCACCCCACTTTCATAGTTTTACTGAAAGCGTGATACACACGGTCGGACGTACGTACGGTACGTAGGGATAAGCGTATTAATATATAAATGTGTGTTAAGTTAAAAGTCTGTATGAATTTGGAAAAAACACGTTAAGCAGTTTGTTATATAGACGACTATGATGAAACAATCTGAATAGAGAAATAACGTCTGTTGTTTTTCAAAACAAATTCCTTGCAAATATTCGTGTGTTCAGATGCGTGATAAGTATTTTATGTTCACGTCACTAACTAAACCAACGTGACCCAAAATGACTGTTTATAAAAACATTAATCTGTGCAAACACTTTACAATAGAAGTATTATTGATGAATGGATATGATTGCTTTCTAAATATATTCCCAAACTTCGAATCGATCGATTACCTATAGCACTGAGTTTTATAATACTATAATACTTGGCACATATTATATATCGGATATAGACTTCTTTATCGTCTGTTTCTAGCTTTTTCATTGTCCTTTTATTTTCCTTATTGTAAACAGTTCTAGACCAGCCAAACACTATGGACGAATTGTAAATAAAGTAAACTCGTTTGTTTGTTCAGTCGATTCGTTCGTCATCATCTGCTTACATTTCTTCATTATTTATTCATCGGTATGACGTTGGTTCAATCAGCTCTTTTATTTTACATTTTATTTATATTTTTATTTATTATTAGTGATATGAATACTTATTTCAGCTCATAATATTCTATTTCATTTAGTATTATATTTGTTTTCAGGTATTATTAATGAGATGAATGCTATATAATATATAGCATATAATATATCTTGGAATTATCAGCAATATGACTTTCCTTTACTTGGCTTTTTTATATTTCAATTTTAATTATTCATTTATTCATACCTAAGTATTATTAACGAAAATAATTCGATAACGTACTTTGAATCATGTGTTATTCCCCTCCAAGGGCATTAGTATTGTTTCTAATTATATATGACAATCAATTGTTTATCCAAATTTGGTTGATCATAAGTAATTTCTCAATGATTTGTTTCTGTTCCACTCCCTCCACTTCTGGGAGAGAATAAGCATAATGTTTACACAATTGAAGAGATTCATGATAATCCATTATATACACATATAAAAATACGTAAGGACATGCGAACGTACGTATACCCATACATAGCTACATGCACACAGCATGTGTAGTTGCACTGTCTTACAATGTGTTTAGTAAGCTGAATCAGTTCAGGCTATGAGGATCTCTCTAAACGCGCGCCAATATTCAATATATAATTAAATAAACACGATATATATATATATATATATATATATATATATATATATATATATATATATATATATATATATATATATATATATATATATATATATATATATATAGAGAGAGAGAGAGAGAGAGAGAGAGAGAGAGAGAGAGAGAGAGAGATATTGATTGCTTGGGAGATGTTACGTGCCTTGAAATAATACTTACACCCAAATTATGTACTATGTTGAGAAACAGCCTTACATTTCTCATACATACTCACACACACACACGCACACACACACACACACACACATACACACATGCATACATACATATACATATATATATGTTTATTTATTTAATAACGCTTCGCTGCTGTGTACAATTTCATTTTTGCTTAATGTTCGTAGGTAATACTATGCGAGAAATTACTGAGGTTATGTGATTAAACGATTGTCAAAACGTTGGTAACTAAACAACAACCTAGATAAGTATAGAGATTGACTTGGTTTAAAACCAAATATCGAAGACACTCGCTTGAAGCGAAATCCTATTTCTTTTTATTATAAGTTGAGCCAACTGATGCAGCTTCATATGCAAATGAGATTAATCACCTCATTTATACAGACGAGAAAAGCATATATTATCGCCTGTCTTCTAGTCCAGCAGTCCCAAGCGGTGGGAGGGACCGTCCTGACGAAGGCCAGTTAAGCCTGAAATGTATAGACGGCTGTCCCCCTTGCTTCTGCTGGACATCATCAGAGGGTGTTAGCCTCCCGGTGTTTGCGTAGCTACGGCTTCCTAACACCGTATTTCTTTGAGATACGCAATATTTATACATATTGTATAAAGCTATGCTGGAAGCAAAATCCTATTTCTCCATATGTATCTATATATACAAGTAATTTATTTTACGCTCGCAACTATGAAGTTTCGGCAACTAGCTCTCCTATGTATGTGTATCTGTTACGGGTAAGAGTTTGCCAGTGTATTTTAACGATGAGTAAACCTCAGTCTCATGAAGTACAAACAAATTTAAGTGCCTTGCCCCAGGACAAACCCACGATCCAGTCCAGGAATCGATACCATAATCTAACAACTAGTTTATTCACATTCACAACCCTTGTAAGTAGACATAAACACAGACAGACGCCAGATAGATAAAACGACAGAAACAATCAGATAGGCAGATAGATTGTTATCATTTAATGAATGTAAAGATAATCTTCATCCGAAGAAAATAAAGTTAATGCAGAAATGATAACTGATATGAAAAACAGCCAACACAATTGACACGAGATATCAATTAATTGGAATATATGTTAAGATTTCTAACTAATAAAATGTGGACATTTTAATATTACATGTTTCTACAAATAATTTGATTGGAGCAGATTTTGAATTGTTTTTGTGACTTATTGCCATGATTAATACTATCGATCTCTTTACGTACTCAGCAGAGCAGATGAGCTGAAACTTGGGCGTTAAATAGTGTGAAATGTCTTCATCGTTCTACAGGAATAACTCAAATACTATTTACAAACACGTATTAGAAATATGATCTCAGATACAGGTAGTATCTCCTATGTGAAATCGAGTTTCATTTCGTGTTCGTTATATTGTCCTTATTTTCATCAAATCTAGTTGAGAGTATAATATATAACTATTTCTATTTTTGGCACAAGGCCAGCAATTAACCAGTACATTACTGGTACTTTATTTTATCGACCCCATAAGGATAATGTCAACAATGGTGCAGCGTGTGTTCGTCAATTCAGGTATTATAAAGCCTCACATTCCATAACAGCTATTCCCATTTTATTTTAAATGTAATCATAAGTAAAATGATATTTTCAGCAAGGTTGCATTTAATAAGATATCATTTGTCATTTGAAAGAGCTATACTAATTTAAGCTCCTCAAATGTTTAGTAAACATGAATAACTCGACAATGTATCAACATATTTCCTGCTTCAGTAAAATGATCCAGATTAATTTGTAAATGTCGTAATAACGTATTATAGCTTTTCTGATATCCTCTAGAGATGAAGAACCATAAGTATAAAACCTACTTTTACATAATCAGCTAAGTTGGAAACACAAGCTTTTATATCTAAAATGACTGAAACATTGTCACCGATGTAGTCAAGCACCCACACACACACCAACACATACATAGATACACACATTCATACATACACATACACAAACACATACTCACACGCGCTTACACACACACATGCACACACACAGACACACATTGTCACAAACACACGCACACATAGACACACACGCACACACACACACACATGTATATATATATATGTAAGTAGTAACACAACAGTTAGTTTACCATACTTAGAACAATTGTTTCATCTGAATGTCCGCATAAAGTGAAACAATTGTTCTCGTTATGGTGAACTAACTGTTGGGTTACTAATTCTACCAAACTCGTTCCATGGACTGAGTGCTCTACTAATACGGATATTACCTTCCTCCCCACCTTCTCCCTCTTTCTTCTACTGCAGGTTCAGCTACCCTCCCTTCCACAAATTGCCATGATAGAATGATGTGTCTCAACAATAAACTTTTGACCAATCATTGTGACAATCACTTTTACCCTATATGAAATTACCACCTGAGAAGCTCGGCTATTCATGTACCAGGATAAAAATGTTCATTTAGTCCAGAATTAGCCGTCGAAACGGCTTGAGCTCAGCCGTCGGGTTCCTACTCGTTCCTATTACCCACTCTACTACGCTAAGTATTGAGTACGTTGGTGCGTTATGGTCCATCTGGTTCCTTACCACATTTCCATCGTTTTATATATATATATATATATATATATATATATATATATATATATATACATATATTATTGGGTTTACCCACCCCTTCTCTCTAACTGCCAGTACTAATGTAGGAAGGAAATTCCTTGATCTCTTAGACAGACACTTTCCTCGTAATCATAGATATTATATGATATTTAATGGAAATGAAGTTAAAATCAGTTACTATTGCTGCCCTTCAATGAAGTCTATTATCACTAATTCTAATCGTACGAGAATAAATCCAGGATGCAGTTACAGGAAGTCGATGAATGCCCATTACAGGGCAAATGTAACACCAAATACGTTGTATATGAGGCCAAAGTGACACCTTTAATTAACAACCAGCCAGCCAGGAGTGAACGATATGTTGGCATGACTCAGGACAGGTTTAAAACCAGGTTTTATGCATATGTCGCTTCTGTTAAACACTCCGATAAAAGAACAGCAACGGCTCTCGCAAATAAGGTGTGGGAATTCAAGGATAAAAACATCCCGTATCTATAGTTTGGTCTATGTTAGACCATTCGAGGCAGTACCAAAGAGGTACAGAGAATTGTTCTTTGTGTACCACTGAAAAATTTAGGATTTTACAAAGTTTGAAAGCCACCTCAACTTGCCTGAACTCCAAGACCGAGATCTTCAAATGTTGTCCTCACCTGAAATCACTTCTGATCCGTAACTGGATTGACATTCCTACGATGACTCAACCACCTTGAACTTCTCTGCTCACTACGCCTTCCATCCACTACGATTTTTTTACCTTCTGAACTCACTTTCTGTACTCTTATATTATTTTTCTCCCTTATCACCCCTTATATTTCAAACTTTTCCTATGTATATATTTTCCTTATTCCCCCCTACATTCTACCTTACCCTTTAAATATCCAGCTTTTTATTTTTAGATATTTATATGTGTGTGTGTGTGTGTTGCGTATATATATATATATATATATATATATATATAGGTATGTATATGTATGTGTATATATAATTATTATATATATATCTGTATTTATATGTATGTGTGTATATAATTGTATTTTATATGATTCTGTTGTATTTGTGTGTGTGTGTATATATATATGTGTGTGTGTGTTTTTATATTTGTATGTGTGTACTTTTATTAAGGTGGTGACGTAACGTTTTGTAGATATGTGTGAGTGTGTGTATATGTGTATTTTTATATACTTGTTTATGTGTGTATATATATAATAGCCTCAGACACGGCTTGAGCTCTGCTCTGCCGTCGGGGTCATACTTTTTACTATATGTATATATAAATATATATATATATATATATATATGTATGTATATGTATGTATATGTGTGTATTTGTATGGTTGTGTGTGTGTATATATATTTATATATGTGTGTGTGTGTGTGTGTGTGTGTGTGTGTGGGTATATATATATATTTAAGAGTTAAACAAGGTTCACTGAATACATGTAAGAATGAGTTTTACACACATACATGTGTGTGTATCTATTTATGTGTATGTGTATATGTATGTATATATATGTGTGTATATATATATGCGTGTGTGTGTGTATATATGTGTATGTATGTGTATATCTGTATGTATGTGTGTGTGTGTATTTATTTTTATGTATGTATGTGCATGTGCAATTGTGTGTATTGCTTACCACGTGTGTTTGTTCATTTATTTGTTACCTGTATCGCTGTCAACATTATAATAATTTTTACATTTATTTTTTATTCTTATGTGACCGTATTTTTATTATTATATGTTTTCTTACAATTAATTGTGTGTGCGTATGTAAGTGTGTGTACATACATCTGTATTTGTGTATGCATATGTATGCGTGTATATATGTATGTGTGTGTGTGTATGTACGTGTGGATATATGTATATTATGTGTATGTATGCTTATATTTATATATATATATATAAATGCATATATATATATGTATGTATATATATATATATATATATATATATATATATATATATATATATATATACATGTGTGTGTGTGTTTGTGTATTTGTGTGTATGTTTATGTATGGATATGTTGATATGTATGTGTGTATGTATATCTATGTATGTGTATTTGTACGTGTATGTATATGTGTATGTATGTATATATATATATATATATATATATATATATATATATATATATATATATATATATATGTATATGTATGTAGATATATGTGTATGTATGTATATATGTGTGTGTATGTAATTGTGTGTGTGTGTGTACATGTGTGTTTATTTTTCATTTCCTTCTTCCTTTTGCAGCCTCACTTTCATATAGATTATATTTTTGTATTTTTAAGATCCAATGTCAATAGATACACCACCATTTTTACATTCTGATGATTGAAAGCAACATTTGTTTGCTTTCAAGAAACCACTGGTAAATAAAATAATTGCCTTATGTTGATTATTATATAACTATATATATATATATATATATATATATGCAAAAGTTCTATTTAAATTGTTGGGATACAACAAGCAAATATTTTTATAACTGATATAAAGCACACGACAAGTATTTGTAGTAGATATACGATATTAACAAATGGAAACTGTATTTATAAAACCATATTTATTTCATTATACATATTTCAAGGATACCAAGTTAAATTATGGTATGCCTTCATCAGACAAAATACAATATATAGCAGTTTTATAAATAAACATTGACTATCCTGATGTCTTCCAAAAGTAACGGTTGTATTTTGAAAGGGTACGTCAATGTTTATTTATAAAACTGGTATATATTGTATTTTGTCCGATGAAGGCATACCATAATTTTACTTGGTGTCCTTGAAATATGTATAATGAAATAAAAATGGTTTTATAAATATAGTTTCCATTTGTTAATATCGTATATATATATATATATATATATATATATATATATATATATATATATATATATATATATATATATAATTCATCTCTCTCAAATAGAGGGACGTACTTAAATTAGATCTAGGTGGGTCTACATGTTGAGAGTTTTATTCAATTTTGCGATGAAAGGAAGAGCCTAATTTTTTAATTAACCTCAAAGTGTCTGAGAATTCTCCAGACGACTATATCATTAACAAATCTCATTCTCAGCTTAAATTAGTTTAGGAGTGTGTGTCATAAGGCAAGCACTATTATTAGCATGTTAACTTCACGAGACAGGTTTCCAAACAGTTACCGTTTTTTCACGCCCATGTCTCGGGGCGACACGAAGTTTGTGTAAATAGTAAAGGAGACTTTGTCAATATGCCATATAATGGGATCGAACTCACGATACGTAACTAATAGCCTACCCATTTGGCGATGCTTATATACATTCACACACAAACACATACAGACAGATTATATATATATATATATATATATATATATATGTCTGTGCCCCACACACACACACACACGTACACCCCCCCCCCCCCCCCACATATATATATATATATATATATATATATATATATATATATATATATATATATATATATACTCAAAACACATATTCTCGAATGGAAAGAAATATTTATTTCCCTTACAGTACAAACAGGTCAAATGACAACACACCTTTTTCAAATTCTCATATTTCAATTCTGAAAATAACTCACTTAACACTTGCCAACTGAAAACTCGATTGGGTAAAAGCCAAGAGCTTTTCGAAAAATCTAATAACAATTTGTCCGTCTGGTACTAATGCGATCAAGCTGTGAAATGTCCAGTTTTGTGTGTGCTAGCTGGAAAAGTTATATCACATCAATAATAATTCTCTTCCAAGATATTTCTAAATAACATTTTTAAGTACTAAAGCAAGCTATTCCGCGTCATATTTAAAAAAGGGCTTAACGATAAATGTGCGCAAATGAATTGCTGGCGTCATGTATAAGCTTGGAAACTAGACATATGTAGTAAGTCATTTCTCATTGCAAAATGACTTGGATATTAGGAGATATTACAACGGCGTCATTATAATTTCTCTTTCTGGTTCAAATAGAAATGGTGATAAATAATATTTCAAGTTTAAATCATTGAGATTATCTATATAATCTATATACGTTATTGTAATTACAAATTGAACGATGTTGGGAATGGTATATGTTTATTGTGCTTTACTGCCAGAATTTGTAGCGAAACGAGCAATATCATGGTGGAAAAATAGAACAGCATAGAGATTGCTTACAGTACTGTATAAGTTCCAGAAACGATAGAGTGCCAGAAAAAATAAGGAAATGAGTAGACGAATATAAGAGATGGATTTATTGTAGTGAATATAGCAGAATCACTAGAAAGACAGGGGGAAATTCAAAATTATTTCTTAGAAACACATTGAACTATAGATTTCAAAGAAATGAGATTAGATGTAGCAAAACATGTAGGATGGGGTATACATGAGGGCTTAACATAGTAAAATATGCTGAGGTTCGTGTGACAGTATTGGCTGAGCAACTGTCGGGAGAGAAAATAAATTCTTCCCGTGCAAGACACGTAAAACAAGACACGTAAAACAACAGTTAAACTATCATTTATTTGAAGGTATCATCAAAAAGTGGCTGGGAACTAGACAAGACATATATAAGATGTTTGGGAACGTGGCGGGAAATGTAAAACATAATGGCTAGGAATGAGGTTGGATATGTATAACATAATGGCTGGGAACGAGGCGGGATATGTATAACAGAATGGCTGGGAACGTGGAGGGATATGTATAAAATAATGGCTGCGAAAGTGGCTGGATATGTATAAAATAATTGTTTCTAGTTTAGGCACAAGGGCAGCAATTACCCAGTACATTACTGGTACTTTATTTTATCGACCCCGTAAGGATGAAAGGCAAAGTTAACCTCGGCGGGATTTGAACTCATATCATAAAGGGACGTAACTATATGCTGCAAAGCATGGTGTCCGACTCTCTACCGATACTGCCAATCCACCGGATATGTATAAAATAATGACTTGGAAAAGTGGCCAGATGGGTATAATATAATGGCTGGGAACAAGGCAGAATATGTATAACATAAAGGCTTGGAATGCGGGAGTATATGTATAACATAATGGCTGGGAACGAGGCAGGGTATGGATAATATAATGGGTTGGATCGAGGGAGTATATGTATGACAGAATAGCTGGGAACGAGGCAGAATATGTATAACGTAATGGCTGCGAACGAGGGAGTTTATATATGACACAATAGCTGGGAACGAGGCAGAATATGTATAACGTAATGGCTGCGAACGAGGGAGTTTATATATGGCACAATAGCTGGGAACGAGGCAGTAAATGGATGACAACGCACATCATCGTAATAGACAAGGCTGAATCGCCCTAGTACAATTAACAATATGGCAGTAAACATACCCCATCGGTCTAGGAAACGGACAAGTGGTATATTTATAAATATCTTATACTATATAGTGTCCTGTGATGAGTTCTGATGTCAAGGCATTACAACGATCATTTAAATACATTATCAACAAATATATAGCCGCTGCATCCAATTGATTACTACTAAAGGTGTGACATACATTTAATAACTTCCGCTGAAATAACATTTGTGTATTATGGATTTATACCTTGGAAAAGGAATACATAACAGTGCTGAACTTCATAATCAGGACATGCATATTTATATATATATATATATATAGTGGTAGAACATGGAAGGTAATATCCGTAGTGGTAGAGCACTCAGTCAATGGGACGTGTTAAGTAGAAGTGGTTACACTACAGTTAGTTCACCATACCGAGAACAATTGTTTCAACTTAGCGGATCCTCAGCTCGTAATGCACATTGTTATATGGAACATGAAGGACAACCGTACGAACGCGCATGCGCAGAAACGATCACTTCACACAGGCAATACTAAATTGCGTGCGAGTGGTGTAAGGGAGATGACTGCGAAAGTCAGAAAGTGTCTAGTTGATAAGAATATCAGGATTTTGTTGTAATTCAATCCGGAGCTTTGTAGTTTTGTAAGAGGTGTTTGCAGACTTGTGGACAACGTGTGAATAATTAATTTCTCATGTTTAGGCAATCACTATTGCGTTATCTCTTTAGAATATTTATTCGTTCGTCAATACATAGTTCACACGACTGATTGCCCCTTGCGTATGGCTTGGAATTAGTGGTGGCTTTCCATTAAATGGAGTAGTCTATACTTGAGTCATTGAGGGACCATACATGGCTTGCGAGTTTCGTGGATGAACGTCTGTCCGGGTACCTTAAGGTCGACAGGCGGTTCAGGAAGCGTTCCTTATATCGGCCCTCCGCCATGCCCACATAGGGTTTGACCTCCTGTGGTTGATTTGGGCAGTTGGAAGTGACCACAACTTCATAAATTACAGCGGGTGTGTAGCATTGATGTTGAAGGGTACAAGCTTCGGGCTTACGGCAAGCGCACCCTGTTGGGGTGTTTTTCTTATGGCTGTTGGTGATGTGGGCCTTCATGTTCTTGGCGCAGGAGTATCCTAGTTTTACTTTGTGTCGGTTAACGATGGAGCGGTATTTATGAGCTATGGGAAAGTGTCTATCTAAGAGGGTTAGACATGTTTTGACTACATTGCTTTTAACGTTGAGTGAGAAGGAAGGAAACAACCTGATATTTTGTCTATTGTTAAGCTTCCTTTTCTTATAGCTGTTGCTGTTAGTGGGAGTCCAGAATTAGCCGTCCAAACGGCTTCAGCTCTGCCGTCGCGGCCATACATTTTCCTATTACCCCCTGTACTACGGTAAGTATTGAGTACTCTGGTGCGTTATGGTCCTTCGGCTTCCTTACCACACCCCTTCGTTATATATATATATATATATGAAAACATACATGACTTCAACGGATGAGCTCCGGCCGTTTCAACATCTATATTTAGCCGTTGATACGGCCGGAGCTCAGCCGTCCGGCTGTTCATATTACCCACTCTACTACCCCAAGTATCGAGTACTCTGGTTAGTAATGGTCTAAATGTTTTTTATTGCCTCTAATCTGATTATATATATATATATATATATATATATATATATGTGTGTGTGTGTGTGTGTGTGTGTGTGTGTGTGTGTGTGTGTGTGTGTGTGTGTGTATGTCTGTGTGTATGTGGGTGTGTGTGTAAGTGGCATCTAACTGTGGTGTGGGAAACTTTATTTTCATTAGATGGTATCCTTATGTGTAATTAGTTACAATTATTAGACTAAAAATAATTACTAATATTTACGTTGCGGAGTACAATTACACTCTCAATAATACTTGGCGTCTGGTAAACGTTTTAGCAAGAAATGCAATATCCATTATATTTCAGCCGACTGAAATATATGTCTCATGTTTCTAAAATCCAAAATGTTTCAGTATTTCTTATATTCACTTACCAAAATATATTAGACTCGCTACCTATTCTTCAAGGACAAACGATTAACCGCTTTATTAATTGAGGAAAATTGGAGTTGTCACTGGTGTATTTGTAGAAACAATGCTGTAACATAATACCAACCTACGGTGTTTTTACTTTTGTGGCATCACTTTTCTACTTAAGAGAATTATCAAAGTTAGTTTCTTGAATAATCTTTCCAGACAATCTTCTAACGAAGATTGTAAAAGGTTTTGTTTTGCAAGTATAAATGGAAGCGTGGTTTAGAAGTAGCCATTGAAATAACAGAGAATTCGTTTTTGGATAATTTACGCTGATGGAATGATGGCAAACCATGTCCAAATGGCTATGTGTTCCACTTTCTATAATATAGTCCAGGAATGATGCACAGTATATCGGGAAAGTGTTAATACAAGGTTTTTGGACATACAATTTGTTTTGAAACCATTCATTATCGAATTTCTCGTGAAATTACCACCCTATGCCCTTCGATAATGGTTATCCTAATAGAATTATATGGAGAGATAGTATTATTAGGAAGAAGGGACGAAGTTGTTCTTATACTGTAAAGTAGCCCCTAATTTATTAAATGTGTGCAATCTGAGGAATATACTCAAGAGCTTGATAATACTTTTCAACTGAGGGATATATTACATTCATTTCTCATGAATAGGAGATACTCTCCCTACAGGTGACTACGTTCTTTAGTTTGCAAAATATTTCAATACATCCTTGCTTCATTTCTATTTGTCTCTTCTCAATCATATTTTTCCTTATGGCTAAATAATCTAAAAATGAAAACAAACAAAACATAAAACGTTATATATAATGTATTTCGAGATTATAAATTTGGTCCTGTCTAATATCTTGAGATATGTGGTATTTTTGAAAGATTGTAATGGAAATAATTGTAATATGTCAAGATATAACGAGATATGTCTGCAAACAAACATATAGCCTCTGTATATTTTCTGAATGTCTGGTATAAATAATATACTATAGCAAGAACTACCAATACTGCCATTGCTACTACCACTACTAATGTAACTGCAACTAGTGTTAATAACAATCATGCTATTTTCCATTAATTTTTATATTATATATAAAATAATCAATAAATCATCAACATTATTATTACTATTATTACTATTATTTTTCATTGTTATTTTTTGTTACATCCTCGGTTTTTTTTTTTTTTCACACGCCGAAATGCCCATTTGTAACGTTCTGTATTGTCCTGTACTGTCCATAATGTCTACTTTATGTAAACCCTTGTGGTTAATAAAGAAAGTATTATTACTATTATTACTATTATTACTATTATTATTATTGTTATTATTGTTATTATTATTGATTAACCTTTTCAAATTTCATTTGAAAAGGAAAATCAGGGTAGAAAGGGAAGTGCTCTCTTCCGAGCATTTTGTTGAAAGATTGGTGAGAGAGGCAAGAATGGCCCGAGTGAATGGGCCTACTCTGAGTATGTGTCTGTAAATTAAAGGTGGAAAACTGGGAGAGGGCACTTGCCCTGGTGGTCAGGTTCACTGTGGCCTTTTAATGGGCTTTCCCCACAAATGTCCCTCGGAAGGCTCCGCCTATTGGGGAATTTTACATTGTTATTTTTTGTTACATCCTGTTTTGTTTTTTTACACGCAGAAATGCCCATTTGTACCGTCCTGTATTGTCATGTACTGTCCTTAATGTCTACTTTGTGTAAACCCTTGTGGTTAATAAAGAAAGCATTATTATTACTATTATTAATATTATTATTATTACTATTATTACTATTATTATTAAGAATAGTAATAACATATTGTAATACGAAAATATAAAACCAATTTGAAATTTGTTATCGAACGTTTCAAATAGACATGTTGCTGGGACACATAATTATACTCAATAAAACAGGAATAACTGCAAATATGCAGTAAATCCATTGGTTGTACCGGATAGAGACATACTATATATCTACGAAATAAAACACAAACTCCTACCTCCCACAACTCTGTGTTAACACTTTGGTCCACTATACTTCACCGTTGCAATCAGGTCGATTCGAAACTGGGTAAAGGCACCTGCCCAAGATGGTAAATGGGCTCAACATCAGTATCTCATGGTTGTGAAGCGGGATTCTTAACCACTCTGCCACTTCAGCACACTATGACAGATACGAAATTTGTATTTCCTACTAACGATATTTGTATACGTGTTACGTTACATAATTATCAATATCTACTAGACCGAAGAGATATGTAATTTGGTAATTAATTTACCGTATCAGACTTCAACAGAGCGAAACATATATAATTTATTTCTACGTTATCTGGAGATCCCTAACTCGTTTGCTCATCCTCCAAGAAATAACGTCTTTCTCTCCATCCCACCACAATTTAGTGTCCTTAAAACTTTCGTAATCTAGTTTCGAATGATATACACTGTCTACGTTTTCAAATCCCTTCTGAAAATTATGAAACAAATTTTGTGTCATTTAACTTCATAGTGATATTTCTAATTGTAAAGATTCTTATAAAAACATATAACAGAATATTTAAATTGGAATATAAAGAACTAAAGCTGTTCTAATATAGTATTAGGGGTGATTATAGAGGGGTTGTTATTAAAAGTAAATACGCTTTTGGTCTCTACTCCAAAAATACACGGTTTCCGAAATAGAGATGAGACGCCAGAGGTGAACATATTTCGATCTTAGTATTGCTCGTTCATACTTTGGACTGAACATATAACAAATAATAACACTACATGGATTGATATTACTATATCAATAAATAGGGACGAGTGCGGCCGCGGTGTCTCCAAATCATTTTATGATTAATTAGAACGTGAAATAGAAAAGTAATCTATAATTTATCGCACATTTATCAGTCTAGGATGCTATGAAATAAGGTACTATCAGACCAACTTGTTAGCTTTTCACGAGGAACAGTCTAGACCAGATTCTTCACTACGTTAAAATATGGTTGTGGATTGAATATGCAATACGGAAATGAAAGACAAACAGCTTATGAATTAATATATATTATATATATATATATACATATATATATATAACGAAGGAAGTGTGGTAAAAAAACAGATGGACCATAACGCATCAGAGTACTCAATACTTAGGGTAGTAGAGTGGGTAATAGGAGAATGTATGACAGCAGAGCTGAAGCCGTTTCGACGGCTATTACTGGACTGAGTCAATAATACTTTCTCCTATACATATACATGTATCTATAGACATATATATATATATATATATATATACATAAGTGTGTGTGTGTGTGTGTGTGTGTGTGTGTGTGTGTGTGTGTGTGTGTGTGTGTGTGTGTGTGTGTGTGTGTGTGTGTGTGTGTGTGTGTGTGTGTGTGTGTGTGTGTGTGTGTGTGTGTGTGTGTAGATGTGCGGGTGTGCATATGTGTGTCACTAAGAACAATGAATAAATTAATCAAGAAAATGTAATATCTCAGGCACGCAAACATGTTTTTAATTTGTTGGCGTTTGGAACCATATCTTATGAGATGTTCCACCTGAAATAAGGAAGCAACCAAAAAAGAGCTGGCATTAAATGTACAAGAGACATTATTAGATAAATAAATAAAAAATACTACAGTAGAAAGACAATTCTTGTACAAAGGGAAAGTCACAATGATGGGGTAACTATGTGTGTGTGTGCATTTTGA
The DNA here is from genome assembly GCA_964016885.1 of Eledone cirrhosa. NCBI lineage: Eukaryota > Metazoa > Mollusca > Cephalopoda > Octopoda > Eledonidae > Eledone > Eledone cirrhosa. The sequence continues at coordinate 47,486,194 of OZ024750.1, forward strand.
ATGTCTATGTATGTATTTAGAGGATCTGGTTTTGAGTGTTTGGAGTTGTGGGTTTATGGATATCATTGTATTTTCATATATGTGTGCTTCTTCGGTGTACTTGCGTGAATATAAAATATTTAAATATGTTGTTATCACACAAAGGAACGCATATATATTATACAGATGATGCACACACATACATAAAATATATCATATAATAACTGTATGTATCAAGTAACAAACATTTCGAAATATATAGCCACATTACAAGTAACCACTTATGATAATAAATAAAAATCACTGTTCGTGTCAACATTTAACCTCAAAGATCAGTAAACACGCTATTTCATTTTGCTTGGGTATCCTGATGTAGGCACCGATCAATGGAGATCGATATATACAAAAGTTTCTTTCATGAACTTCAACAAGCTCAGATACTCCTATTATGCAACGCATCCTCATCGCTTATTCGGTAATGTTAACAAGAATGTATAGAATGTGATAAAAATTAATCATATGATATTGCTTATATAATATAAACGTTGATGGATGGCAACATTATGTATGTAAACAAACATCCGTATACACCCATGTACATTTACATGCATGTATAGGCACACACACACACATGTATGTATAGATATACTGACGCATGCACACACATACACACACACACACACATATATATATATATATATATAATGTAGGAGTTGAGTTTTATTGTAGTACAATAAAGCAATGCAGATATCGGATAAGAAGCACTCTACAGTTTGTAGGACTGGAGTATACATAATATATATATTATATACATAATATATATATTATATTATATATATATATATATACATATATATATACCCTTCGAATAATAATAATTGTTTCTACTTTTGGCACAAAGCCACCAATTAACCGAGTGTATTACTGGTACTTTATTTCATCGTCCCCCGTAACGATGAAAGACAAAGTTAACCTCGGCGGTATTTGAACTCAGATCAAAATAAGAATATTTTACTCGTTGGAAAGAAAACGACCTTACTATGCCATGCTGCGTTTTGATGACTATCATCATCCGTTTGTTCAGCAGTAGCATCGTGGAATAATCAACAAGTTTCTCGATCATTTCCTTCCATAACGACTGTATACCTCTCTGTTACACGATGGAATTATTGAAAATATAGTATTTTCTAAAGTATACATCGGCTGATTAGTCATATTTGCATACCCAGCTGCCCTTTCCGAAAATTAAAAACAGATTTAGAATTTGTTTTTTTCGCTGTTGCATAGCAGGTATCATAAATGTAAGTATGTGTTATATCAAATAATAATAATAATCGATTCGTTTGCAAACACACTAGATATGCTACGTTGTGTATATATTTCACTAAGCAAATATGCTTCGAGATATATGCGTTCCATTGTCTATGTCAAAATAGCATTGCCAAATCCTCAGTTCCTGCAATCTTACTGTTACACAAAACGTCAGTTGTATTGAGTGCCCGCCAAACAGTGCATTTAACTGCATACATACATGATGATGGCTGCCGCCTCGTTATCGAGTATGGCCTTTGCACGATATACCATTATTAATAATTATTAATTAATTCTAATCTGCAATACCTGTGCGTGAAGATAATTTTTAAAGTGAGGAAATGCTGTGCACTGAGCCAATCCCACTCTCTGAGCGACAATAGCTATAACCCGAAAAGAAGAAAAGATCAACATCATCGGTACCTACTGAGCCGCAGGTTTTATGTCGGAGTTAACTCGGTTTCCTGTTCAGTTTTTCTTCTCTTAATATGATGGAAAATATATAGACGAGAATCAATATACACTGATTTATATAAATATTTGCTCGATATGGAAAGTAAAATAAACAAATAAAAAAGACAGTTTTCAAAACAAATTTCTCAACGTCATGTATATAAATATATTTTAATCGGAAAATTGTTTCCGCAAACACAAAGAGATAACGTTATATAACTGAGCAGATATATTTACTAGTTTAAACTAATATCGCCCATTTAAGAACGATATCCCTGCTGCTTCAGGAATTTCAATGTTAAAGAACGTATTTCTTGCCAGCAGGAAGAATTACAGTAATAGTTATTATATATATTAAGTTAGGTATTTTGCGAAGCAGACACATATATCTTATGCAATTTTATATCACATAATTGACTTTCATTGCATTAGATGATACATTCTGCTGAAATATATTGTTTCTTGAGGCATTTGATGTGAAATTATGTCTAGTGTCACATCGTATAGGCATGTATGTTGCATAGCGAACTTGCGCAGTTTATTTCTAATATATATATTTTTTACTTTCTATGGTTGAACGTGCTTTGACTTATATCTATGAATCTTTCACCTCTAATGTAGCCTGATATAGCTGATTTTCGTGTTTTATGAATTGCTTTCTGTTCGGCTTTTGGCACATGAAAAGAAGCGGAAAGTTAAGGATTAAATAAATACAGCATCAATATAGTTTCGAATCTAATTCACATTAAACGTCCAAAGACATTCAGTAGTAAATTCGGGGACAAAATGAAAGACAGTGGTGCATTAATGATTATATAAGGATGATGTAATATTCATGAGTTGTCTAACGCATTTAAGTATCAGTCGTGTGCATACAGTCATACATGCGTGCATACATACACATACACTGATATATTGCAGAACTTAATGCATTGGTATGTGTCAGAAAGCTTGAGAATGAGTGTAATATAGGAAATTAGTGTAATATAGATAACGAAAGTAGTCTATGTTGGAGCAACTACGTTATATGAGCTGTCACTTTGAAGAGATATGCTTTTTCAATGCAGGATCAGTAAATTATATTGAAAAGAGATAGAGATACAGTCAAAACAACTAACTGCGAGAACATATGTGGATTCTGTGTAATAAATGTCAAGGGTGTCACTTACATCATAAGCAGTTGTTCGAAGCCCCTCATGCTAATATCTACCTATCAGGCATGATGCAGTAACCACAACACAATATAATGTATTCTGTAGACATTATAGTCCTGAAGATACAGATAAAAAGTTACAACATTGTGAGGACCTACTCACGGAGGGTATAATATGTCGTGGTGCAGTTTTCCAGTCACAACTAACAACAAATATATCAGATAACTAATTCGTATGAGAAAAAAGCAGACATGCTTAGTAGTCGAAATCAGAATGGCACAGGCATTGCTTTATATCTGGAGATCTATCTGCACTTGTCGTCACATGGTACCATGGGCCCAGCACTATGTGTCAATAATTGTCGCAAGTGTAGTGTTTGTACCAGAGTTTTCAAGTCGCTGGCTGGACTAAAAAGTCACACTCGTTCAGCGCATCGGTAGGGGTTCTCCTACATGGATATAAAGTAGTGGCCGTACTCGAAAACGAGTTGGCAGCCACCATATATATATATATATATATATAAAAAACATGAGAAGAAAGAAGAATACTGCGTGGTTTGCACATGGGTTACATATGATAAATATAGTCCTTCGTCAGTGATTTTTCCAACCATCATTGGTATTTCATAGCATTAAAAATCAGATACCTCAGATTGGTGCGAGCAATAACTAAAAAAAGTTATTGGGACCAGAATTCGCGTAAGGCGAGGGGGACAAGTAAACAACATAGAAGGATAAAAGCAAACCGAAGATAGGAAATTAAACAAGCAACATGGTTGTCCGGTCAGCATAAGCTGGGTGGATTTCATGGGCGATTTCATTTAACACTCTATTAGCAGAATGCTAATAGAGTGTTAAATATTAATGAAAATTAGAACATTGAACGTATCTGAAGGGGAACTTGTGAATATTCCACTCGAATATTGCTTTATATTTGATTTGTCATAGGCAAGCCCCCCGAGGCTCGGCATCGCACTGTTAAATTAAATGTTTCAAGGCATATTTTAGTTTGGGGGCGTTTGTTGTAGAGATACATAAGGAGGAGATGAAGCAGAGTATGTTATGCAATATGGCTGTAGTCACTGTATATGATAATAATATATTTATACAGGCTACACAAATACCAAAAGTACAATTTAGTGTCTTGTGCGGTCTAGTGTTACTTTGCCTAATAAGAAAAGCAGAACGGTGATTGGTAAACTGGGAGTAATGAGTGCAAGTCGAGAGGTTAAAGTGTTGTAGGAGTGTTTTGTTTCCGGATTAAAGCAATCAACATGCTCATCGTTGAGAGAGATCTTTATGTGTACAGCCTCAGTAGGTTTTGCGCAAATCGAATACGCAATGATATATATATATTGTTGTAATAATATTACCACAAATAATAACACTCACTGTTTGTTGGTTTTCGCTTATTTTATACCCCCACTGTTAATTCATTTGGTCCTCAACGTTTAGTATTGACTGACCAGCGGTAAAAAATACAGATATAATATAGATATAAACACATATAAATATAGTCTAACAAAATTCTTTCGTTGCACATCTGCAACATCATCAGTGGTACTATTATGTCCTCCTGTTGTATTGTATGTTTACGCCATTTTTATTTTATATGTGTATTTATTTTTGTCTTCTTCTCTGCGCATGCGTTTGCGTGTGTGTATAGAGTTTGGTGTGTGTTCGCGTATGGGTGACAGTGTTTTGGTTATTGTATTCTATCTGAGCTCAAGAGTGTGTATTTATATGAGTGTGTGTTATTGTTCTCTTGTGTATATATATGCGTGTGTGTGTATATATATATATATATATATATATATATATATGTAACTGACCAATGAGAGGAGAAGGGGACCTGTGACACGAAAATTCGTTTGTTTGAATTCATATGACTCCAGTTCCCCAGTGAATTAACAACCCAACAAGGAACTGGGCATATCAGAGTATTGACAATATCATATACCTAAACAACATATGTACTTGTCTATACCATACTAATTCAAACTGCCTGAAGAGGTCACAGCCAAACATGGCTGTCACTGAAATATATATAGCAGTAATAATCGAAGCTAAATTTTAATCATTTGACTTTTATTTAACTTTATTTTACACTACTCCGGAGTAACCAAACCAACCTGCGCACTTCGTCGAGTGCTCCAGCCTGCATACTGAGGTGTTGGTATACAACCAACATAAACTCAAACTCTCTCTCTCTCTCTCTCTCTCTCTCTCTCTCTCTCTCTCTCTCTCTCTCTCTCTCTCTCTCTCTCTCTCTCTCTCTCTCTCTCTCTCTCTCTCTCTCTCTCTCTCTCTCTCTCTATATATATATATATATATATATATATATATATATTTATATACACACACACACACATACATATATATATACACACACAAGAGAACAGTAACAACAAACTCATATAAATACACACTCTTGAGCTCAGATAGAATACAATAACCAAAACACAGTCTATATCTATATATATATACAAATATATATACACACACATATATATATATATATATATATATATATATATATATATATTTCTAACCACATCATAGATCCTAATTACTAGTAATATATATATATATATATATATATATATATATATATATATATATATATATTACTAACCACATCATAGATCCTAAGCTTTATTCAAACATGGCGTAGGTTTAAGGGAGTTATAGCAACCCAGTTCTGTACAGACACATGGACCATGCTACAGAGTTAATAATCAGCATCAACATATAAACCTCCAGTTTAGAATCGGTTAATTGCGGTATAGGTAAAGTGTTCAATGTAATCTCTTGAGATCTTTAATTATCTCCAGCCCTTTTTGAATGGAGGGCAGATCTCACCTATTCTGCCCACCATTTGGAAAGGTTTATAATATCAGCATGCAATTAAGGTCGTGCCTATTTCCATTAAAATATCTATATAAAACGGGTGAGATGTATTGAAAGATCTCATAATATTTCGTCTCCCAAAAGCATAGGATGGAAAGGGCTGTCGGCGATACGATGTGAAAATGTCCATGGTCGGTTCTGAATATTAGCTCCCCTGTTCATGTCAGTTAGCCCAATGTGTATACATATACGTGAATTAAGCCAAACTCTAACATCTGTAGGTTATATATGTATCCTTTTTCTATAGATATTTGTAACGCGTACAGCAGGAGAAGCAAAAACCAAATCAATACAAGATTTCAAAGATTACGAAAACATTCAGAATGATAAATTTGAGAATATTTATATATTCAGTGTAGTTTAACTATATATAGATCATTTTGTTGTGAGAGGGAGGGTTTATCATATCGATACTAGACTTTCGGAACATATATAGATATATAGAAAAAACACAGATATATGCAAAACAGTTTGTTAGATATTTATATGTACATACGTAAATGTATATATCAATCATACGATTGTGTATGTAAATATATATATATGATTATATATGTATATATATATATATATATGATTATATATATATATATGATTATATATATATATATATATATATATATGATTATATATATATATATATATATATATAATTATATATATATATATATGATTATATATATATATATATATATATATATATATATATATATGATTATATATATATATATATATATATATATATATAACGAAGGAAATGTGGTAAGGAACCAGGTGGACCATAACGCACCAAAGTACTCAATACTTGAGGTAGTAGAGTAGCCGTCGAAACGGCTTGAGCTCAGCTGTCGGGGTCTTACTGGTTCCTGGTTCCTATATATATATATATATATATATATATATATATATATGATTATATATATATAAATATATATATATATATGATTATATATATATATATATATTCCTGATGATTTCTAAAGAATGAAACAGTTCTAGTCCTGTAGAATCTCCTCTCTCTCTCTCTCTCTATATATATATATATATATATGATTATATATATATATATATATATATATATATATATATATATATATATATATATATATATATATATATATATATATATACAGATTTATATTTACATATTTATATATATATATATATATATATATATATATATATATATAAAACAATGTTTATGTAAGTACCAACGCACACACACAATAATATATATATATAGAGAGAGATGCGGCATGTTTTGAATCATTATGTGTGAATGTGTGTGTATATATATTTATATATATACCATCGGGCATATATAGAAATATGCGACCTTAAATGCGCTACGGTGCCACCATAAATTTTGTTGAAAAACAGAAACTCAAATGGAAGGAAAATCGATATATATGATATAGGTTATGTCCATTCATGACCAGAAGTTTTTAGTACTATCAATCTTGTATTAGGATATAGATCAGTTGATACTGTGTAACATTTGACATCATGCATTGGGCGGATATGCGTACTGGCCATTGATCATTTGTGATAATGTTGGTGGTATATATTTAGTTACAGAGAGATTTGGGTGCATATACATACACGATAGCCGCACGTTCAAACACACACTTATTTTCAGAGACACATACATACACACACATACACACACACACACACACTCACACACACACTCACACATATATATATATATATATATATATATAGAGAGATATGAATGAAGTAATTCCGTTGGAAAAGTCCAGGAAAAAAGAGTGCTCTATGTAGGTAACAGGGCTTAATAGTTATGTAATAAACAACATAAGGCAATTATCCATTTACCAGTGGTTTCTTAAAAGCAAAAAGTTTTGCTTTCAATCATCAGAATGAAAAAAATCCTAGTCTATTTATTGAATTGGATTCTTAAAAAAAAAAACGTTTTTTTTTTTTAAGAATCCAATTCAGGAAATAGACCAGGACTTTTTCATTCTGATGATTGAAAGCAAAACTTTTTGCTTTTAAGAAAACACTGGTTAATGGAATAATTGCCTTATGTTGTTTATTACATAACTATATATATATATATATATATATATATATATATATATATATAGAGAGAGAGAGAGAGAGAGAGAGATTTTGAGTTTATGTTGGTTGTATAACAATACCTCAGTATGCAGGCTGGAGCACTCGACGAAGTGCGCAGGTTGGTTTGGTTACTCCGGAGTAGTGTAAAATAAAGTTAAATAAAAGTCAAATGATTAAAATTTAGCTTCGTTTATTACTGCTATATATATATTTCAGTGACAGCCATCTTTGGCTGTGATCTCTTCAGGCAGTTTGAATTAGTATGGTATAGACAAGTACATATGTTGTTTAGGTGTATAATATTGTCAATACTCTGATATGCCCAGTTTCTTGTTGGATTGTTAATTCACTGAGGAACTGGAGTCATATGAATTCAAACAAACGAATTTCAGTGTCAAAGGTCGCCTTCTCCTCTCATTGGTCAGTTATTAGAACATTCCTCATTCTAAGTGTTGTTATTGTTGGAGTTAGCTTAAAAATTGATAAAATGGTAGAAGGGACACGATGTTATTTTGTTCCTTTAAGACCTTATCCCTTCTATCATTTTATCAATTTTTAAGCTAACTCCAACAATAACAACACTTAGAATGAGGAATGTGCTAATAACTGACCAATGAGAGGAGAAGGCGACCTTTGACACTGAAATTCGTTTGTTTGAATTCATATGACACCAGTTCCTCAGTGAATTAACAACCCAACAAGGAACTGGGCATATCAGAGTATTGACAATATTATACACCTAAACAACATATGTACTTGTCTATACCACACTAATTCAAACTGCCTGAAGGGGTCACAGCCAAAGATGGCTGTCACTGAAATATATATAGCAGTAATAAACGAAGCTAAATTTTAATCATTTGACTTTTATTTAACTTTACTTTATATATATATATATATATATATAAAGGTCATAACCCCGACGGCTGAGCTCCGGCCGTTTCGCTATACATATATATGTATACACACACCTTTATATATATATACTATATACTACATATATACTATATATATATATATATATATATATATATATATATATATATATATATATATATATATATATAGTCATTTTCCGCAAAGTCTCGAGAAGGTGCACCAACTAAATATACATTTTCTGAGCGACTATATTGATTGAGTTAAATAACATAATATATTTAATATCGAAATGACTTCTGCAGGACTAAAACTTAAACACCTATTATAGGGGTATTATCTACGGCCTACAAATGCAATTTGTGGTAATAGCTGGTAACGGATTTCCTCAGCCTTATATGTATAAACAAACAGCAGAATCCGAATTCAATATTATCCAAGAGAATACTACATACTTCCTTATTATTTCGGCTGATCCAGTTATTTATTACTTTATTTTTTCTCTGATATTTATTCATTTTCTTTGAACTGCAGGGCAATAAATATGTTTATGTCCTAAAACGGAGTGTGACAAATGAAAGCTGAATTGTAAACCTCATTTCCATCCAGGCTCTGTGGATGAGTATATGCGCAGATGATGTATCACGGAAACCCATTACCTATTCATGCTTTGCTTCATTACATACTCATATACAACAAACCATTATACGAATGATTTCGCACGACTCATTCTGAAAAGCAAAATCAAATGTAAAGAAGACAGACTGAAAACAGATGCGAATATTAGATAATTACATAGCGAAAAATTCGGGAGATAAGGCTCGTGCCGATTATACTCATTTATATAACAATCGGTATGTATGCGAATAAAATAGGCTACGACCTATTAATTTATTGTCCTCCTTGTTTTGACAACTGTTACTTACATAGCGAAACATATGGCTCTATGTAACGAATTACATTTATTTAAAATGTAATACAAAATAATATTATGATGCATTGCAACATTTTGGACGAATGCCATATTAAATTTGGCATCAAATATTTCTTTTGAATACAACAACAAACACATTTTAACATTCCCTGGCTTCAAACGTTACTAATTATTGCATATACATTGTATTTAGCTTGTAGGTTTCGCAGATTGTTTGTTGTACTTAATGTGCACTTCCAATTTCTGTAAATATCACACACACATATATACATATATTTATTTATTTATGTATTTATCATTTATATAACATGTGCATACCTGTCCATCTAGATAAACACACACACACACACATATATATATATATATATATATATATATATATATATATATATATATATATATATATATATATATATATATATATATATATATATATATATATATACTTATATATATATATATGAGTGTATATACGGATAGATATGTATGTTAATGTGCGTGCGAGGGTGTAACCGTTTTGGCGTGATATACTAATACATTTATATATAAGATAACAAATAAATGCATTAGACGCAATATATATCTCGCTATTTTATGCATCAATATAGTTCAGAGCTTTGTGCTTAGACAGTTGTATTTATACTTGTGAGATTCTGAATTCGATTCCCGGACCAGATGGAGAGTTTTGTTCTCAAGTGAGAAGCTATATTTCACGTTGCTCAAGTTCAATCAACTCCAGTAATGTGATGCAGCATCGCCCATGTCACAATATATATGATCTTTGCCTTTCCTTGGACAAATTTGGAGACATGTAGAATGAAGACTTGCATACATAGGAAACTGTTACTCTTCGACAAAAACACCTTGGCCGGTTGCTTCCTTCTGAACGGTGCTTTCTAGATATAAATTCCATCGTTATTCGCGACCGAAGGTATTATTGACCCTATTATGCATTTAAACATGATGTTAGACAGGCAAAGAGGTAAATATATTGATATATAGTCGCATTCATGTATGAAATGTCTTGATAAGTATATAGCTATAGGCATAGTGTTTGAAACATTAAAGCATGAGATATTAGATATACCAACATATTACTTCATAACATGCAACAGTTTTGTAAGTATCGGTTGAAGGTGGGAGAAGGTTTTAAATTAGACGGAATTCAAAAAATGATATATTGACTTATTCGCAGAGAGATAGATTAACATGGGGGTGGGGAAAACAGACAGGTAGACTGACAGGTAGATTGATTGTTTGGGGAGTGTGTGCATTTCTCAGCTAAAACATGCAATAAAGAGAGATATTTTAATTGAAAGTATCCAGACTGAAGAATGTGCCAAAATACGAGAAGAAGAACGTGTTATTATTACAGATATAAAGAGAAAAATTGACAGAGCGCGGGGTTATATTTAAATGTGGGGAGTGTAGTTAGTGGTGGTTGTGAGCCATTGCCTTTAATGGAGATTTTAATATGGAAAATTTGTCCGAAGAAAATTAATTTTAAGAAAGAAACAAAGTGAGAGGCCAATATTTATAGACAGGAATGTACAGGGCAATATTCAGACGTAGGGTGTATATACATATATATATATATATATATATATATATATATATATATATAGATGATATTATAAAGGACTAGAAGTGTTTCATTCTCTAGAAATCATCAGGAATCAGAATTCTAAAGAATGAAACAGTTCTAGTCCTGTAGAATCTCATCTATATTAAAACTGTTATACTCTGCAATGTATTAAGTACCTTACTTACTGTGGTTACCTCCAATTCAACCCGGAATAACGTATATATATATATATATATATATATATCCAGGAAAAACTTGAACCGTTAAGATCTCCTTCCTGGATATGTCAATATTTATGAAACACATTTGTTTTATCTGATGAGTGCGTGCCAATATTTTGGTACATTTGAAATATATATAATAGAATAAATATGGTTTTATAAATACAGTTTCCATTTATTAATGTCATTGATATATATATATATAGTATAAAAGAGAAAACACAGGTAAGCATTAAGAGAAGGATTTTATCCAGGTATTTACGACCGTTTCATTGGTAAGTGCAACCTTATATTGCTATACTGCAAATAGCAGCCACTCAATTATAATTGTTGTTCACGGTCCAAATTTTAAAAATAGTAAGTTACTCTTGAAATAATTCTTAATATATATAGAGAAAAAACATTTATTTGGAATTGTATTTACTAGTATAGAGAGAGAGGAATCAGAAGGTGAGGGGACAAACGGAATAGTATAGAGAGAGAGGGAGGGGGATGTAGGAAGTAGAGTGACAAACTGAGATGGAGTGAGGTGTAGAGGTGGAAGGATTATTTGGTCAGTTTTGATAGCAGACTTCATGTCGTGGAATGTAGTGAGTTAAAGAGAATTAAAGTGATCATAGTGGGAGGGATGGATAGAGAGAGTGAGAGAGAGGGGGGGGGGGGATATAAAGAGATAAATATTTATATATATATATATATATAAAGATAAAGATAATAAGGACAAAAATAAAAGCAAATAAGTGGGTGAGAAAGAAGAAAAGAGAAGATAGCCAAGAAGGGGAGGGAAGGAAGGAAGAAAACGAAGAAATAGAAGATGAATGAGGGAGAAGAGAGGGATATATGCATTGGTTTGTGGGTAATTAAAAGGGTTCAGTTACAAGAGGGTATAAAGTCTAAGTATATGCAGTTTGTCAGTTGGTAGTAAGAGGTTAAGGTTTTGATTTGTAGTGCGAAAACTTCTCTTTGGGTCTATGGTTACAATAAATTGATCTTCGATTTTATTGTTGAGTAACTTATTCTTCGAACTCAAGATGTGGAACAGCTCAAGGTCGCATAATCGACAGCTTCTCATACCACTCCGATATGGGGCGCGTTCGATATTTTTTTCCACTTCAGGGTGTATTGATGGTGTTTACTAGCTGCGGTCATATTCATTCCCGGGAGTCGAGTGGTTAGCTGAACCATAGATGGGGTGGCGCCGATAGTATATATATGCATTCTTATGAAATCTCCCGAATGAAAGAGTTCTAGTCCGGTAAAAGCTATTTCTATATCAACTATTTATACTCTGCTATGTATTGAGAAGTTTATTTAGGTTGCCCCCAGGATAAACTTATATATATATATATACATATATATATATATATATATATATATATATATATATATATATATATATATATATATATATATATAGTGAACAAATAACAAGGACGATTGTTTATTTCTTCATTACATTTATTGATTGTTGACGCGCGTTTCGCCACTGATCAGCTCAACGTTTGATCTGTATCGATCTCACCTGACTCTGTAATCTGCAGCCCGTCGGTCCCCTTATAATACTAGTCGAAAACATCGATACAGATCAAACATTGAGCTGATCAGTGGCGACACGCACGTCACCAAATAATAAATGTAATGAAGGAGTAACCAATTGTGCTTGTCATATTATCACTATAATACACTTTGCCTACCTCTATACCTTGACACCGAAGTGAACCTAAACACATATATATAACATACATATATATATATATATATACATATATATATATATATACGAAACGGCTTGAGCTCAATCGTCGGGGTCCTACTCGTTCCTATATATATATATATATATATATATATATATATATATATATATATATATATATATATATATATATATATATATATATGAGTAAATATATATATGTATGTATATATATATATATGTGTGTGTGTGTGTGTGTGTGTGTGTATAGTCTCAGGGATCAACCACGCCCAAACTACACAATAGACATTCAGGTAATGACACCTTTATGCAACTGCAGAACCCCACATTATGCCATTATGCCTCCTTCGTAATGAATGCCTTCTGTCAAATATAGTATACATATGCAAAGTTTCAATCCCCAACTCGGAGCACCATAACAGAGGAGTCACATCTATGAACTTCAAGGACCGATGACATAAGCACCACCATTGATCTGGAAGCTCAAGCTGGACAAGACATCGTAATGCTTGGTCTGGTCCAAGATTCGGGAGGCGCCACCTGACGGATGGTCATATGGCATCTGTAACCACTGTATGAGTGATATACTCAGTGGTGGGAGTAATCTAATCAACATTTGAACCGATTTCTTTGGTACGAGTAGACACCTTTGGAAGGTAACTTTCTTCAAGCTATATCAATAGCAACCTGTTAGGACGGGAACTTTCCTCAAGTTATATGGATAACAATCCTGTCAAACTGAATCGCCGGGACACAAATCACACCCCCTATACCTCCACTCTTCTCTCGCTTCACTCTCATTTCCATAACTTGAACATAAGTTAGCGGACACTAGCTAATTAGTGAAGCGATGTGCGTCGACTGAGTCCCACCCTGTGTGTTACCAGGCACTCCACGATTCCGACCAGCGCGCCTCACCACCCAACCACTGCTTGTGATCCGATTATCCGAAATATATGCTACCTCAAACCACACCCCTTTCGAATGGAAGAGTCAATACTAACTACTACACGTAGGTTTGTTTGTATACGTGTTTACACGTAATGTTGTGCGTCGACGTACGTTTCCGGGTGTGTAGTTAATGTTTAAAATACGGATTGTGATTTTTAAACTTCTAGCTTTTAACATGTATTCGTTTTAACACATATGTTGTAGCATCTGCCACTCCATCACCGCCTTGCCTACTTTCGTGCGGCCTCCAAACACCACAGTGGTGCTTGGCTCCTTGCCCTGTCCTCCTTCGCTACTGGGGCGAAGCTAGACAACAATAGCCTGCGCATCGATGTTTCCTTGAGGCTCGGTCTCCGGACCTGCGAGACACACCAATTTCAATGATAATCCACCGTGGACTCTTTCGGCCTCTACCCGCTTTCCCGTCAGCACAGTGCCGGCCGCATTCCACACCATTTTTCCCTCAACAGGGTCATAAAGCATGGCTTGGACGCTGCGGGCTTTCCTTGCCAGCTCGATCCGGTGGGGATAGAACGGGGAGACGGCAAAAGGCCAGATGGCATGACTATCTTCCCGTTCCGCGGTGGAAACCCCCTCGTCTGCGATGCTACTTGAACACAAATTTCTGCAGCAGCAACCTGGTGAAGTCTGCGACTAAACAAGATTCTTCTGCACGTCGGGCGCAGGAGGCCAAACTCCTCAAATACCAGTCGCTCTCCGACATGTTTACGGTTGTTACGCTGGCAGTGGAGACTTATCGTGTCCTCCGCCCTAGAGATACCTCCCTACTCACAACCATAGGCGCTGAGCTGCCCAGCCGCAGGTGTGAACCCGGCGAGTTGGAGTAGCTTTTCCAGCGCATCTCCCATGCCGTCCCTCGGGGAAACCCCTTCTCCATCCTGTCCG
>OZ024750.1:47506271-47516271 GCA_964016885.1 Eledone cirrhosa
CACTAGTGGTGGCAAGTGAAATAAGCACATTCTTGAGTGAAATACGCCAATGACAGAATATATGCTTTTATACATATAAAAGGGGATTTTTGAATTAAGTTTAAATGGCTTTAAAATTTAAGTTTAAATGGGTTTATCTATAGGAAAAATAGAAGATAAATTAACTATCACAGTAGGCACAAATAATATTCAAATATGCACATTTGATGGTGATTCCACCACATTTAATAAATGTCAAAATACTTTGATTACGTATATATCGATAGGTTGTGAGATATACAGTCAATCTCTGGAAGTACATGAACTTTTAATTGAACCTCAGGTCAAACTTTTTCTTAATTTCGATTAACTATATTATCACTGAATAAAATATATTTGCATATAAAATTGTGTGTTTTTGCCAACATATTCCTCGCATCTTTTCACTAGAGACATGACATTAAGTTCATTTACTACCCACAAAGTGAATGACATATATTTAACGTCTTTGAAAGTATTGTTATCAATTAAATTTAACGAAGTTATACATTGATATTAATCGTGAGGTGAAACATTATGTATAATAATCAGAATAATACCTATACATGTCTGTCTTTATATTATATTGAATGTGAAACATTTCGCACGACGCCACGTGTCTCCTTAGAACTTTTATTCAATTTACTGAATATATTTAATGGTAATCAATATAGAAGGGAATAGAAAATAAATGTCACTATTATGGAAGGAACTAATAAACGTAATAAGTAATGTAAATTTCGCGCACAGGGATATAATAAAGTAACTATGTATGGTATATAGAGCTCTTTCGAAATAGCTAGAACAAAAATTCCGGAAGGAAGTTCTTACGGCCATTACATTTTCATTAGCACACCTATGAATATGGATGTTTAGTAGTGGACTCAAACGTGACAAAAGACTATCCAGTATGGTGAAATATTGTGAAGTAACGCTTTCAGATAAATCGTACAAGTAAACTATATGGGACATTTATCAGAAACAGGAGGCAGCAGAGAGGCTAATAAATATCACAATTAGGTTTAAGTAGATTGTTTATGAGGATGATTCCTTTCCTAACTCTCTCTAAAAAAATCAATCTCCTGTCGCTGAAGTTTATGACGGAATGTAAAGTTAATAATAATAAATCAATAAAATGAGGTTGAAATGGAATTCTCTAAAACCTTGGGCTACATCGTTAAATGCTAAACTCTAAAAGCTAATTTTTCTGTTAAAATGGACATAAGCATGACAGGTGGAAGAGCCATAACGAAAAATCCTAAATGGTCGTTATTTTTGTAACCTAGAAACCTCACTTATCAGACACTATCATTTGTTTAGGTAATCAGAAACAGTTATCAGTAGCATATATATCAGTAGCATATATGTATATATATATATATATATATAAGGGTCAGCAAGATATCGATTAAGGTTATCCAAGGAGAGGTTACGAGTAATCTGTACAGTGGAGGATTTAACGTGCGGCGTTCGTTGACTAACCAACATGTTTACTTAGTTGTGTTGTTCGGAGAGCCGATATCGGGCAGTTCCGAAGGAAGTAGTTCCCGGTGTATTAATAATGAATGAAGATTAACACGGATAAGCTATACAATAATGTTTTATTCCAAGCATTAACATATGTTTCACTGTCTAGTGTATAATCGATTGTATCTTAAAATCGATATCTATAATATTATTGTGAAATTCGCTTTGTACCAGGCAAATTATAAAACCATATTCTATAGCTTACCTGTGTCAATCATCATTAATTCGTTATATACAGACATCAATTATATATATTTATATATATATATATATATATATATAGATAGATATATTAGAATTTAGATTATGTGAAACGCACTATACATATATCGTTGGCAGAGCCCTATCATCCGAGTAGTATTTAAAACGAAACAATTTCATCAGGTGTTATTTGCAGAATTGTATAACAGGATTACGTTGAAACCAGAGAACGAATAGAAAATAGAAGATAGAAGATATAAAGAAATTGAAAATAGGAAATGGCGACAGATTCGTTTCGGGGACAGCCTGCTAATTTGGTGTTATATCGATAGTATTTGCTGATCGTCTGCTATGAACATCCCTGTATCGCTCCCATTCTATCTGAGGTTTCTTTCTATCATCGCTCGTTCAGCGGGGCAACCCACTTCTGCTTCACGTTGCTTCCATTTGCCATGGTCATTCATGTTAATCTTCAGCTCTTATTATCTCCATCTGATTTAGATCCCATATCTCTAAAGGATTTTCCTTCGGTGTGTTACCAGTGCAGTAATATATTTGCCATCTTATTATTGTTCCAGATACAATGGTCCGCGAGTTTAAACCTTCTCTATTTAACTGTTACTGAAACATTTGGAAAAGCATAACATTCTCTATTTGACATATATCTTTTGTATGACACATTTTGTATCACGTTTCAATCAGTACATATCTCTAAAGCAGAGTTTCTGAAACTTGTCTTGCAATCGCCACCTCAAGGGCACATAACACATTCAGCGCCACTCACCCATATTTCCCCAGATAGTCCTCCACACGCAAATGGTAAATCATTGATTCTACTTTGGCACAAGGCCAGCAATTAACCACTACATTACTGGTACCTTCATTTATTGAACCCGTAAGGATGAAAGGCAAAGTTAACCTCGGCAAGATTTGAACTCAGATCATAATTCTTTCTACTTTTGGAACAAGGCCAGCAAATACTCAGTACATTACTAGTACTTTATTTTATCGACCCCGTAAGGATGAAAGGCAAAGTTAACCTCGGCGGGATTTGAACTCAGATCATAATGGGACGTAATTCTATGCTTGGCGTCCAACTCTCTACTGATACTGCCTCCATCGTAAATGGTAAATAATATATAATAAATGGAATCGTTAATTGATATATAATAAGTATTGTACATTTTTTTCATTTAACTACATTTATATGTAATATGTATCATTTGATAATTAATATATTATTATCTCATCTCTACCTCACTCTTGAAGCTACTCATTGCCTCCCTCTCCCAGGACGGTAGTACTCATTTTGAGAACCTCTGCTCTAAAAGAAGAACATGTGTTCTAAACATTATACACTTTGAAGCTAAAGCAAATCGACTAACCGAATCATTTTACACAATTTCCTAAATTATATCTCTAGAGTCTCCGTTGCACTCGCTTAAAAGAAATTAACTAACACGGTTAATTACACAATTGTTGCATGATATACAGACACCTCCGTCATTTGTTGCAGACAAGTCTCAAATAGGACTAAATTATTGAAATGATACATCAATAAAAAGTAGTTAGCTATATTTACATCACAATCTTTCAAACAAATTCGGGCTTCATAGGCGCCAGGTTAGAAGTGTTGTGAACACTGCACTTTTCTACTAGTATAAGAGTGTACGTGTGTGTGTTTGGTCTACTAGTGTGTTTGATGTACTAGTATATAATGGAATCAAATAGAATAGAATATAATAATAAAGAGTAAACTTAAATTGGAATAATAAGAGAAAAGGAGGGAGAAATAAGAATGGAAAATATCATTATAAACTATAGATAAAATTAATGAATCATATACACAAACATTGAATTCCATAAATGTCCATTATGTCATTCTATTGTGATAGAGAGAAATGTAACTGTGGAAAACGCAGCCAATGGGACTCGTTGGTTTACTCGGTGGATTGCGCAATTAGTAGAATTATTTAAAACGAACATGATTAATGAAGGTATTATGTAAATGCATGTCTGCGACTGTGTGTGTTTGTGTGTGTGTGAGCATATATATATATATATATATATATATATATATATATATATATATATATATATATATATATATATATATATAGAGAGAGAGAGAGAGAGAGAGAGAGAGAGAGAGAGAGAGAGAGAGAAACGGTGAGACAAAAGGGAAGAGAGAAAATGAAGAGTGAGGTGTGTGTGTGTATTTGTTCGATTATTACTTTGGAATGACACATCAAGAAAACATTTATCCTTAGTTCCATCGCAAAGCATCAAACACGCCATATTAAAATTGTTAGGTGCACTCAAATATTTGTATTTTTTCTCGTCTTCGATTTGTTTAAGTATTTAATGTTAAATATGATAAACACCATAACTAAATGTAAATGATTAAATAACAATGATGAGTTGAGTAAGAAGGAGAAGTTAAAATGTATAAATCGTACACAAATGGTTTGTCTCACTTGGATATGTATTATGATAACGATGACTAATCATTGTGTGATATAGTCAGCAATAAAACAGAATTACAGCCAAAGAGGCGCCTTGCTCAATGAATTGAGTAACTAGCAAATGAATTGGATGCTTCTGAACGAAGATGTCTATATTTGGTTAAATTCTAATTTTACTTTTATTTCATATTGTTTTATATTGACACAGAGTGAGCTTGTTTAACAGAAACGTTTGTTGGGGACGTTCTTTCTCTATATTCGATTTGTCTTTTGCTATGTTCCTTGAAATAATATGTTAATATGTGAGTGTTTTTTGGTGATGTATCAATGTTAATCATGTAAAGCCATTTATTGCAGTTTATTAACACAATGGACGGGAATTGTGTATGACCAATGTTATGTAATATAACCACAAATGTAGAAAGAATATACTGTTTTATGTGCGAATGCTATTGATCCATTACTTGAAAAATGTAGCTTTTCGGTAGATATATTTGTCTATATTTCGGAGAAGTTACTCTCCTCAAAATATGATTCTATTAAAATATGATTCTATTAAATTTGATGCTAACATTTGTAAATTCCTCTTTTCTCTGGATTAATTAGATATATCAAAATAAATGCCACTGGGAAAATAGACAAATCAACATTTATCATTCACGTGTAATGGAAAATAGGATACTGAATTAATTTGAAGAAGAGTAATAGAAGCTGCATTGATTTGCCAGTTTAAACATAATAAAGGGGGTAGGTGTAAATTCTAAACTCGCTAACCTCAATTCTGTTATCATGCCAATCCTTATCAATGGTCATGGATCTTAGATAATTATCGAAAATATACGATCGTTAATACAACTGGCTTAAATGGGATTTCTGTAAATGTCATCTGGAATAACGTTACCCGATAGAGTGTGTAGCTCGGAAAGGAGAGAGTTGATCCAGAAAATGACACGTCTTCTTCTAATTCAGAGGTTAGCGCTCCACTACTAAGGTTATGAGGCAGGTGTGCTATGTGTAGAGTCTGAGGAGGATGGTTGGATAACATCCATTAGCTCAACTGGTCTCGCTTGTTGATCCAGACGGATCAAGTGGACAAAATTTGATTATGATATGAGATAATACAAGATGTGAGGTATCTACTACCACGACAACCACACCGGAAATAAGTGGACGAGGAAGCTGCGGACACGTCCTGAATTTTCGCTTTTACTACAATATCAAGCGTTAAACCAAATATATTTCTTCATTGTGGTAAGTTATCTGATGTGTTATTTCCATTTGCTGTTTGCACACACACACACACACACACACACACACACACACACACACACACACACACACACACACACACACACATATATACACACACATATACGCACACACACACATATATATATAGAGAGAGATAGATAGATACACATATTATATATATCATCCACCTTTCTAAAACAAGAATCATACACAAAACGCAAGCACCAACAGTTTTGCAAGATATGGTAAATATGAATGCACCTGTTATTTTTATCTAAATACATTGTTTTCCAATTCCAAACCGCCCGTCCCTTCAATCTCTATTATTTCTCATTATAACTAGCGTCCAAAACGTTAAGAACATCTTCCTGCTATATGAAGCGTTAACCTAATATATTCCTTCCATATACTGTACGGATTGTGTTGTTATATACGTTTTACATATGTATATATATATACATTAGAAGAAGTTAAAATATGGTTAAAAAAGTTCCATGTATTTTATTATGCGCATTTCAAAAACAATTATCATCCAGGGACGATATGTTCGTTCTCATCAGATAAAATAGCGAGACATGATACGAAGCTTAAAAAAGAGACTTGTGAGCAAGGTAGTGTCTAAACAACACATGATATGTTGTTTAGACACTATCTTGCTCACAAGTTTCTTTTTTAAGCTTCATATCCTGTCTCCCTATTTTATCTGATGAGAACGCAACTATCGTCCCTGGATGATATTTGTTTTTGAAATGCGCATAATAAAATACATGGATCTTTTTTAACCATATTTTAATTTCTTCTTATGTATACTGCAGTTCAATAAACTGTTGAGTGCTACTTATCCGATATTTGCATTGCTTTATTGTGCTACAATAAAACTCACCTCCTACATATATATATATATATTTCGTTTCTGAATTTGTTTAGCAAGATTCTTTATCTGAAAACGTGTGTTGAAACCGATATGTTTATACTTTGGGAGGGTCATGTTGCCAATAAGAAACACACGCACCAGTTGCTTTCACTTCAATTTATTATAAATTAAATTTATAAATTTAGGAATAGTCACTGAAGAGGTCACAGCATGTGTGACGAAAGAACTTTGACAATATATGAACAATCGTCTGGTTGTGGAACCAACCAACCAACCGGAAATTTATAAATTCCTAAATTTATAAATTTAATTTATAATAATTTGAAGGGAATGTAACGGGTACGTGTATTTCTCATTGGCAACATGACCATCCCAAAGTATAACAATATATATATATATATATATATATAAAAATTGATAACAACAATGAATAAAAACAAAGAAACAGTTCCTTATATTAACATTTTTTGAATTTTAGAATGTTTTAATATAAGGAACTGTTTCTTTGTTTTTATTCATTGTTTTTATTAATTTATCTTGACTCTGTTTTCCGGTGATTTTCATCGAAACAATTTTTGAATACATCTCTCTTCATGATATTTGGATTACACTGAGTTCTTCATACGGATTGGACACAGCCGTATATTTTGGTAGATTTATCTACATATATATACACACACACATATATATATATATATATATATATATATATATATATATATATATATATATAACCAAAATTAAATTAAGGGAGTCATGTCCGAGACATGCGCCATATCCACCGTAGAATAAGCTCAAAGATTCCAATGAATAGAAGCAAGCATTTTATGTCATTTTATATTCCCTGTATTTGTTTCATCTGTTTATATTAGATATATATATATATATATATGTTAATCAATTTCTAGTTGATATATATATATATAAATATATATATAGGAAAGTGTTTATCGCGGACGGTAGAGCTCAGGCGGTTTCGACGGGTATTTTGGGATTAAATTAGAATTGTTAGCGTGGTAAATAAATAGCCGAACTATTCAAGGGGTAATTACTTATATGGTAAGATTGTAGTTGTCAAAATGATTGGTGAAACTTTCTTGTAAAGACAATTAAATATTTAATGGCGGTATGTTGGAGGTTGAGAGGATGAACACGCCTGTAGAGCAATGAGGGAGTGTGTGGAGCCGGTCAATCGTTGAAAGTGAGCTGTCAGTTTCATCCAGAATCCTTTTTCGCCTTCTTCCTATCTAGCCTAATTTCATAACCACTTCCCTTTCAAAGCTTGACCAGCTCCACCCACACCCGAATTGTTCTACAGACAAGTTCAGCAACCCCACGACACACCCACCGCCATGAAAGATTTAATTGTGTTTACAAGAAATGTTTACCAATCCTCTTGACAACTACAATCTTCCCATATCAGGAATTACCCCTTGAAAAGTTCGGTTATTTATTACCACGCAAACAATTCAAATTTAATCCAGAAATAGCCGTCGAAAGGGCATGAGCTCTGCCGTCGGGGTTAAACATTTTCCTATTACCCATTCTACTACCCTAAGTATTGAGTACTGTGGTGCGTTATGGTCCATCTGGTTCCTCACCACACTTCCTTCGTTATATATATATATATATATATATATATATATATGTATATATATATATATATATATATATATATATATATAAATATATATATAAATGAAGAATTTTCGTCAGAAAGGTACAGGAAGAAAGTGTTCTCTATGCAGGCTACATAGCTTATTAATTATGTAATAAACAACATAAGATAATTATTTCATTTACCAGTGGTTTCTTGAAGACAGATGTGGTGTATTTTTATTGTTATTAGAATAAAAACACACCATGTTTTTTTTATTCATTCTGACGACTGAAGACAGACACAACATATGTCTTCAAGAAACCACTGGTAAATGGAATGATTATCTTATGTTGTTTATTACATATCTAAATGTATATATATATATATATATATATATATTTATATATATATATATATATATACATATAAATATATGTATATATATATATATAAATGAAGAATTTTCGTCAGAAAGGTACAGGAAGAAAGTGTTCTCTATGCAGGCTACATAGCTTATTAATTATGTAATAAACAACATAAGATAATTATTTCATTTACCAGTGGTTTCTTGAAGACAGATGTGGTGTATTTTTATTGTTATTAGAATAAAAACACACCATGTTTTTTATTCATTCTGACGACTGAAAACAGACACAACATATGTCTTCAAGAAACCACTGGTAAATGGAATAATTATCTTATGTTGTTTATTACATATCTAAATGTATATATATATATATATATATATATATATATATATATATATATATATATATATATATATATATATATATATATATATATATATATATATAAATATATATATATACATATATGTGTGTGTGTATGTACGTATGTATATAAATACGGTTTTATCAGCTTCCCTGCCTAATAAAATAATCAGCCAGCATTGTTTGGAAAGTATAGATCTCAGTTCGCATTAACACAAATGACCACTAATAGCAAAGCTACATACTTAGCATTATCTAATTACTATAGTCTTTCTATCAAACTATGACCCCCAGTTGCAGTAAGCATGAATTATATTTGAGGTATTTATAAGATAAGGCTATTAACGTTATTTATAGAACTAAAATATAGTCTATAAACGTTAGTCGGTAAAGGTCAGGCTTTAGATGAGAGAAAGTAGAGGGAAAGCTAAATATCATAAAGAGAGAGAAAACGCTATTTTCATTAAGTTTTATTCAGGTCTTTTCCTCGTTTGCATAAGGCAGAGAAGATCAATTTAATACTTTTTTCCGTGTAATTTCGTCTAATATGAATACTCATAAGACAACAATAAATCTATCAATCTATATTTAGTGATGGATGATAAAAAGATAATAGTATGTCTATACGTGGTGTACATAAATTATTTCTCCTAATTACACAGGCATTATATATATCTATATACATATATCTGTATAAATATATCTATATATACATATATCTATATACATATCTCTCTATACATATACATATATATACATATATATATATACATATATATATATACATATATATATATACGTATATATATATATATATATACATATATACATATATATATACATATATATATATATATATATATATATACGTATATATATACATATATATATATATATATATATACATATATATATATATATATACACACACACATATATATATATATATATATATATATATATATATATATATATATATATATATATATATATATATATATATATCGTCAGACATATACGTTTCGTGAAACGTATATTAGTATGTTAAAACTAGGATGTAGAGCTCTATATGAATATTTCTAGTTTTGGTGCATGTGTACGAATCTTCTTAAGTGCAAAATCGATTAGATTGAATCAGTTTTATCTAAAGCATAAAGAAAAGACATTTTCTACTTTAAACAAAACTGTATGAAGTAAAATAACATGTTTTAAATAGTATCTAAACAAATGCGTCTATTTTATTTGTGTGGCTTCTTATTCAGAGCTAGCAGAATGGTGAATGTGTTACGCCAGTGGTTGGAAGCGGAGATAGGCTAAACATACTTTACAACTA
>OZ024750.1:47523771-47531271 GCA_964016885.1 Eledone cirrhosa
TAATAATAATAATAATAATAATAATAATAATAATAATAATAGGACTTAAAGTGGGAGTTAAAAATGATTGGGAACTGCCATGACATTAAGGTCGTCCCGATTGTCATAGGCGCAGGGATGGTTAAAGAAGATTAGTCCATCCCGCTTTTTGGAACACTTCAAAACGCATGCTTGCGGGGAACACCAATAACCCTCCGATACGTCCTGAATATCTGAGGCTGCAGTTAGCGGCTTGATTTTAATTTCAACAGACTTTCCAGTTAAATAACATTAATTACTGAGGCTCAAAAAACAATAATTATAATAATAATAATAATAATAATAATAATATGGAACGTCACGTTAAATACTTTCACACAGCACGTGCTCCATGACCCAGCAGCAGGGATCTGGCTGTCATCCAAATACTGCTGGTGTTGGAGGAAGAAGAAGGAAAGGTAGAAGAATCAAGTGGATGAAGGAGTTGAATAGAACTGTTATGAAATGTTACCTGAAGAGTAACCCCATGGAATAAGGCTATGGGGAACGGATAAATAACATCTGAAACGAGATTGGTCTATTTAAATTAGATGAACACAAATTGATCGGGCAGGCTCGGGTAATAAGAACTAATGGGTGGATAAGCGACTTGAAACTGGAGGAACTGAGCAGAGAGATTAAGTTTGAAATGGAGAGTGGGGTATGTGAGGCAATCGAGCCAGTGGGAAATGAAGGTGAAGTGGTTGAGATACTTGAGGAAGCATCCAAAGCAGAACATGATCTGAATGCGGAAATATATAACATCTGGAACAAAGATACGGCCATTGAGGAAATGAATGCAAGATTTGGTTGATATCCTTAACTTAGTGGTAGATGAAATAAACAATAATAGTGGGAAACCTATGAACCTAAGATTTGTAGACAGGAAAAAGTTAAAAGATACAACAGATAAGCTAAATAAAGACATACCATATATTGAGGCGAGGAGTCTTCACCAATGCAACAATAACCTCAAAGCAACTGCAAGGCGGTGAGAAAATTACTTGGCATAAAGTCGAGAGGAAACAACAAACAAGAAAGATCAGAACCTTGGTGGAAGAAACGACTGAATGGTCATATCAAGGAAATGAGAAATGACAGTGGAAAGCTTGATCCCTACTGAATGGGACACTACAAACGATAGACACTAAACATAGACTGGAAATAAAGTAGAAAACTAGGAGGAAACCGCTAAATATGATCATAGAGGAACTGAAGCAACGCATTGTAGCAAAAAAGTGCAAAGATTAGGCGGTATGAGAGCAGACTCAGTCAGTATAGACAGAACCGCATGTTTGAGAACAACCAGATATTGTTTGGACAGTGTGAAGGGAAAGAAAGAGGCAACGACTTGATCACTGATGCGGAACAGACTAAGACATTCTGGAGAGGAATATATGAGCAGAAAATTGAACATAATGATCAGACAGTGTGGATTGAGACAGTACGAAAGGAGATTAGTGAACAGGCACACCAACAAACTGATTTGAGTATCACAGTTGAAACTCTTAACGGGCAGGCCAAAGAAATAACCAAAACAATAATCCAATACCTCTATACACCAGATGGTGTGTAGGTGTATTGGATTAAAACTATAACATCCCTCCACCCGAAACTGACAACCATGTTCAATGACTGCTTGATGCCGTGTGAGGTACCAGAGTCGTTGACAAAAGGTACCACAGTTCTGGTAATGAAAGACCGAATCAAGGGTAATGATGTTACCAACTATAGACCTATCACATATCTGTCCGTAATGTGGAAACTGTTAACCAGAATTGTGTCTGAGGAAATCTACCATCACCTCCACATAAACAACTTGTTAGCTGACGAAGAGAAAGGATGCCGAAAGAAGTCCCGTGGTACAAAAGACCAGTTACTTATTGATAAGATGGAAATGAGGAATTGCAAGAGGAGACACACTGGTCTAGCCATGGGATAGATTACAAAAAGGCATTCGCCATTGTACCTCATTCTTGGATAACCAAAAGCCTAGATATCTTCAAGGTGGCATATAACATCAGACAGTTGTTGAGCAAAAGTATGAAGTCCTGGGAAACAGAGTTAACATCGGGTGGAGAATCCTTGGGAGGCGTAAATATCAAAGACGTATCTTCCAGGGAGATAATGTCTGTCCCCTCTGTTGTTGTGTCCTTGCCCTGATACCCCTGACCATTATACTGCGAAAGGTGAGAGCAGGATACAAGTTGGGAAAAGAAGAGCTTAACATCAATCATCTCCTTTTCATGGATGACATTAAACTCTTTGGGAAGAGTGATAAGTAGTTGGATGCACTTGTTGACACTGTCCGTATTTTCAGCAATGATATATGTATGCAATTTGGTATTAATAAGTGTGGAGTCCGAGTGATGAAGAGAGGTATATTGAGCAGAAGCAACGGAATCCGGGTAACAACAGGTGAGATGATAAAGGAAATTGACAATGAAGAAGGGTACAATTATTTAGTTGTTCTGGAGGCAGATGACATCAAGAAGAAAAACATGAAGGAATTCATATGATCTGCGTACATTAGGAGAGTAAGGAGCGTATTAAAATCACATCTAAATATTAGGAATGTCATAAGTGCAGTGCATTCACGAGCTGTGTCTATTATTAGGTACAGTGCGCGAATTCTGAAATAGAATGTTGCTGAACAATAAGAAATGGATAGGAAGAGTAGGAAGCGATTGACTATCTACAACATGTTCCACAAGAGGAATGATGTCGATAGACTCTACTTAAGGAGATCTGAATGTGGAAGAGGTCTTATCAGCATAGAGGACGGTGTTCAGATGGAGAAAAACAACCTGCACAATGACGTGACTGACAGTAGGGAGCCGATGCTCAGAATTGTACTGAAGGAGAGGACAATAGACCAGGGGATGTCCGCGGAGGAAATAACAACAAGGAGGATGAGCAACCTTCATGAACAATCCCTTCATAGTATGTTCTTTTAGAAAACTGAATTTAGCGATCCACAGACATGAAACTTGTTAAAAGGAGGAGATCTTGAAAAGGCTACAGAAGGAATGCTAATGACTGCGCAAGAGCAGGCCCTCAGCACGAAGTCGGCGAAACACCATATTTACAAGGAGGGGTCTATCCCACTGTATAGGATCTGTAGAGAGAGGAGATTGTGGCTCACATTGTATCCGAGTATAAACACCTAGCCCAGACTCACTATAAAGGCTGGAGACATGATGTGATGGGCAGGGTTATCCACTGGCACCTATGCAAAGTAAACAATTTATCACATTCTGAGAAGTGGTATGAGCATAAGCCAGAGTCGATGATAGAAAACGATCAGGTGAAGGTGCTATGGGATTTTAGGATACAGACGGACAAGAAACTGGAACACAATAGGCTCGACCTGGTAGTTTTGTACAAGGAAAAAGATCGTGCCTGATTGTTGATGTAGCCTGCCCATTTGACACGAGAGTGCAAGAAAAGGGGAGGGAGAAAATTAACCGATACCAAGATTTAATGTTGGATGTAAAAAGGATTTGGAACTGCCATGAAGTCAGAGTCGTCTCGATTGTCATAGGCGCACTAGGTACTATCTCAAAACGTTTCCAGCGATGGTTAAAGAAAATTGACCCCTTCACGCATTTTGGAACGCTTCAAAAGTCATGCTTGCTGGCAACAGCAAGAACCCTCCGATACGTCCTGAATATCTGAGGCTGCAGGTAGTGGCTTGATATTCATTTCAACAAACTTTCTAGTTAACTAACATCAATGACTGAGACTCAAAGAACAATAATAATAATAATAATAATAATAATAATAATAATAATAATAATAATAATAATAATACTTGGGAAGCGTGAAGATCAAGAGAGGTATCTTCCAGGGAGATAGCCTGTCCCCTCTGTTGTTTGTCCTTGCCGTGATGCCCTTGACCATTATGCTGCGAAAAGTGAGAGCAGGATACAAGTTGGGAAGGGGAGAGCTTACCATCAATCACCTCCTCTTCATGGACGATCTTAAGCTCTTCGGGAAAAGTGAGAAGGAGTTGGATGTGCTTGTTGACACTGTCCGTATTTTCAGCAGTGATATATGTATGCAGTTTGGTATTGGTAAATGTGGAGTCATTGTGATGAAGAGGGGTAGGCTGAGCAGAAGTAACGGGATCCAGATACCAACAGGTGAGATGATAAAGGAAATTGACTCTGAGGAAGGATACAAGTATTTGGGCGTTCTGGAGGCTGATGGCATAAAGAACAAAAAAATGAAGGAATTGTTAAGAACTGAATACATTCGGAGAGTAAGGAGCGTATTGAAGTCACATCTGAACAGCAGAAATGCCATAAGCGCAGTAAATTCCCGAGCTGTGTCTATTATTAGGTACAGTGCGGGAATTCTGAGATGGAATGTTGCTGAACAAAAAGAAATGGATAGGAAGACTAGGAAGCTATTGACTATCTACAACATGTTCCACAAGAGGAGTGATGTCGATAGACTCTACCTAAGGAGATATGAGGGTGGAAGAGGTCTTATCAGCATAGAGGACTGTGTTCAGATGGAGAAAAACAACCTATACAAATACGTGACCTATAGTAAGGAGCCAATGCTCAGAGCTGTACTGAAGGAGGGGACAATAGACCAGGGGATATCCAAGGAGGAAATAACATCAAGGAGGAAGAGCAGCCTTTAGGGAAAATCCCTTCATAGTACCTTCTTTGAGAAAACTGAATTTAGAGATCCACAGACATGGAACTGGTTGAGAAGAGGAGACCTCAAAAGGGCTACAGAAGGAATGCTAATGGCTGCGCAGGAGCAGGCCCTCAAAACGAAGTGGTTGAAGCACCATATCTACAAGGAGGAGGCTAGCCCACTGTGCAGGATCTGTGGAGAGAGAGAGGAGACTGTGGCTCACATTGTGTCCGAGTGTAAACACCTAGCCCAGACCCACTATAAGGGCTGGAGACACGATGTGATGGGCAGGGTGATCCACTGGCACCTGTGCAAAGTAAACAATCTACCACATTCTGAGAAATGGTATGAGCATAGGCCAGAGGCGGTGATGGAGAACAGTCAGGTGAAGGTGCTGTGGGATTTTAGGATACAGACGGACAAAAAACTGGAACACAATAGACCTGACCTGGTGGTTGTGGACAAAGAAAAAAGATCGTGCCTGATTGTGGATGTGGCCTGCCCGTTCGACACGAGAGTGCAAGAGAAGGAGAGGGAGAAAATTAACCGATACCAGGACCTAATGTGGGAGGTGAAAAGGATTTGGAACTGCCATGAAGTCAAAGTGATCCCGATTGTCATAGGCGCACTGGGGACTATCTCCAAAGGTTTCCAGGGATGGTTAAAGAAAATCGGCCCCTTCACGCTTTTTGGAACGCTTCAAAAGGCATGCTTGCTTGGAACAGCAAGAACCCTCCGATACGTCCTGAATATCTGAGGCTGCAGGTAGTGGCTTGATATTCAATCCAACGGACTTTCCAGTTAACCAACATCAATGACTGAGATTCAAGGAATAACAATAACAATAATAATAATAATAATAAATTATCACAGCGAAACAACTAGAATCGCATAAACAAGCCAAAATATAAAAGGAAACGAAACATGTTGTTCTATAAATAGGTTGAATATGAGAAAAGTTTTAATCAATGTATAAATCGGAAGCATATAGCAAAAACAAAAACATTAATGAAACCAAACAAAACGCAAGTAATTTTACAGCTGAAACATAAAGATAGTATATAAATATCTTTAAGTTTTAGCATCTAGATATATTTTATCATTTTTACTATTTTCTGCTATATTTTCTATAATGATATATATTTTTTATTCATTATTCATGTTACTTTTTAATTATACATTTTACCTTTTACATATTACACTTTTTACTTGTTGTTTATAAGTTTTCGCTTCGATGTTATACGTTTTACTTTTACTTAAGAATTTACTTTATTTTAACATCTTATTACTGTAAAAGTTATTTTTAATTTTCTCATTTTTCTCGTTATAAACATTGGCGAATATGATTTAGGTTTATACTTTTACGTCTGCATTTCTCAGCAGTATTTCTAGATATTTAAGAAAATATTTCATCTAGTTATTTTTTTATTATTTTTGGTCCCTCTCTATGTATTTCATTATTTCTTTCATTATCACTCCCTTACTTCAGCTTTCTTTCACACTCACCACTACATAAACACAGACACACCAGACATGAATACGTGTTTTCCCCTTTTAGAGTGATTTATATTTGTTTCTGTTATTTGTCTACATATTTTTTCCTCATTATCAATTGATTCTTTGCACAGACATCTGGAGACAGTAACGAGCAAAAGTAATCTCAATCGTCAGGAAAAAACTCAGTAGAGCAAAGAGAACAAATCATAACTATAATAAAAATAAGAATGAATGAAGTAATGACGACAACAACAACAACAACATCAACATCAACATCAACATCAACATCAACAACAACAACAACAATAATAATAATAATACAAAAAACAAATCAACAATGATTGTAATTATAATTAAAATAATGATACAAATGGAAATTATAATAAAAACGGTAAACAACTAATAAACAAATTAATTAAAGTCATAAAAATTGAAATAATTTTTTTTAAATTTTAAGTGTTTTTTATTTGACACAATTTGTAATTTCGGCTGAACATCTTATTATTCTCTGTGGTGACAGTATGTTAATTCGAAGACAGTTTTAGCAGGCTAAACCACCTTATTTAAATAAAATATCATACTACATGCAATATGAATTACATTATTTCGCTGTGAAGAGCAGACAATATATAGCGTTTCACTTGACAATAAGAATGTCCTGCAAAACAAATATAGACTTCGAAGCTTTTGCTCTATTATTTGGCCTCTTAAGTGTATTTCTCTTACGAGTGGATTCTCGAGTCCTTTAAATATATGTTTTTCACTTAGTATGCGAAGCAAAGCAATATGAAGCGCCTTTATAAATGGTGTTGTAACAAACATTTCAGACCATTTTGTCCAACCATCTGACGATGTATATATATATATATATATATATATATATATATTGTTATGCTTTGGGAGGGTCATGTTTCCAATAAGAAACACACGCACCAACTGCTTTCACTTCAATTTATTATAAATTAAATTTATAAATTTAGGAATATATAAATATCCGGTTGGCTGGTTGGTTCCACAACCAGACGTTTGTTCATATATTGTCAAAGTTATTTCGTCACACATCATGTGACCTCTTCAGTGACTGTGGATTATTACCTCTCTCTCTCTCTCTCTCTCTATATATATATATATATATATATATATACAAAGCCCACCAAATAAGTAATCAAAAGATAAGTGTGGGTGGTAGGTCTATATGGTTGAGAGTCATGGACATTCATCTGAAATGAAGCGACAGAGTGGATTTGAAGTGACAAGCTACAGGAGTGCACTCATTATACTCCCACACAAACACACACTCACACACACACAAATATATATATACGCTAGCAG
>OZ024750.1:47536271-47546271 GCA_964016885.1 Eledone cirrhosa
CTTGTCAGAATTTCTACGAATTTGCGTTTCGTTTCGCTTTTACTACCTGCCGAAATACGATTCTCGCTGAATATATATATATATATATATATATATATATATATATATATATATATATATATACAGGAATCCCTGTAATCTAAGGACGCCTAGACAATTTTAATTGTGTAATATATACTTCCTATCTTTGCAGGATTTGGTGTATAATAGGGTTGTTTCTTTGATTTTTAGTGTGCATTAATAACAGAGAGACCCAGTCAAATCAGAAAAAAATATATATAACATGAAGCGTCTAGTTGAAGAATACAACATGAGGCCATGTCTCGTCATCCTACTTACGCCCATATAATAAAACACCGTAGCCACTAGTCGATGTAGGGTTAACTTCAATATATTACTCTCTGAGTTAGAATGATTACAATCCGTATTTCTTGTTCTATCTTTCATAACATCAAATGTCGACTTCCATAATACTTTTCATTTCCCCTTCATATTTCATTTACTTATGCGCTGTTTTAAATATTTTTCTATATAATTTCTTAGTGTACCTCGTAATCTTGAGCAAGGTACTTGATTTCATAGTGACCGAGTACATGCCGTTGGGCAAAAACAGTTTCACTTGTAATTCAAAGGGTCAGTCTCCTCAAGTACTGTTTCAATCTGAAATATGTAAATCCTATACGTGTCTCCTGTATGTCCAGCGATTTATAGATTAATGTCTCGACCAGGGCATTCAGTGTTCGAATCAATGAAACCCCGATAATCGAAAACAGTGGAGCGACAAATGCATGGGAAAAAAAAGAAGACATATGCCAATATTGGTATTTAGTTCCGCCTGAATAACGCTCCAATTCATGTCCTCTGACATCAGAAAAATTCAGTGTATATCATACTAAAATTGCTGGCGTCAACACAATTTGTTATCACCATTACGTTCCCAAATTTGAGCAATTTTATCTCTGGTAGAAAACTTTTCAACTAATTTATTTAGTAATCCAGATATTTGTTTCATTTCATTTTGCTATTATTTTGAAATTTTTGTTGAGTTTCAATTTCAAAAATAAAATTGTCAATTACTAAACATGGTAAACAATGCGGCATTTCAAACGTTATCGTAAATGCGTTTTAATCATAGAGAAAAAAACACATACATCTAACCTTTCTATTCTCTATTTGGTATTTTCTTTTTCTATTTAACCAAGATAATTCTACATACGTTAATTTTTCTATTTCAAAATTTACTGCGTTTCTCATAAATGTTTTGGTCTGTTTTGATAGCAGCATTATAAACTGTGCTCTGTTTTTTACTCGTATGTGCTGTATGAGAAAAAGTTGTTGATCTATTCTAATACGTTAAATTTAATCAGCTGTAGATCGATTCATTCGAACTTTTATCAACGCATCCTTATCTCACGGTGTTTCACAGTTTCTCATCTCATGCATGTGATTGTATGTATTTATACACACACGCGCGCACACACACATACATACACACATACACACACACACACACACACACACACACACATATATATATATATATATATATAGTGTGTGTGCTACCCTCTCCAGCATCACTCTAACAGTTGAAAGAAAAATAGAAAAAAACAAACAAACAAACAAATATTTTGGAGCACTAATTAGGACTAATATAGATGATAAATGATTAGCACATTTAGAAAGCACTTGATTAGAATGCATTATTACTGATCTATCTTCACCAGGCAGAGGGAAAAAGTCGGATATTCCTACATTCAAAATGTGAGAACACATATCAACAACAACTCCAAGAGCACCGCCTCGCCCGGATGTTTAGGTAAATGGTATCAATTCATCTACAGAACCTCGTAACTCACAAGCTGTCGACTACGAGGACGAAGTTACACATCCCGGCACAACCAACAGCATGACGTTAAGACACACGCGGGAATATCGAATGACCGATTTAAAGAATGTATTTTTAACTTAGACACCAAGATATGAGGATAATCTCGAAATCTATGACCCACGTACGGGTGATCAAGATGGTGGGCGTGATCATATCGTGTTAGTTCTCTGTCCGTTTTACAATGATAAAATAATATATATTTATCTTTAAATCATTCCTCAACGCACATACATTCACACACACATATACACACACACGCACACACCCACACATATACATATATATATATATATATATATATATACATATACATATATACATATATATTATATACATATATATATATATATATATATATATATATATATAGGAACGAGTAGGACCCCGACAGCTGAGCTAAAGCCGTTTCGACGGCTAATTCTGGTGCGTTATGGTCCACCTGGTTCCTTACCACATTTCCTACGTTATACATATATATATATATATATATATATATATATATATATATATATATATATATATATATATATATATATTAATATATATAAATGAAATAATTCTGTCGGAAAAGTCCAGGAAAAAAGAGTGCTCTATGTAGGTAACAAAGCTTAATAGTTATGTAAGAAACAACATAAGGAAATTATTTCATTTACCAGTGGTTTCTTAAAAGCAAATAACTTTGCTTTCAATCCTCAGAATGAAAAAATCCTGGTCTATATATATATATATATATATATATAGGAAAACAGATAAAATGGAAAATGCAACTGGGGTCTTATTTAAAAAAAAAAACTATATATATTTATTTGGTTCCTTTACCCGTTTCGCAGTTCTTCTGCTTTTCAAAAGTAGACTTGAGATGGAGGGTCTGTGGTTTTTCTCACATGTAAAAATAAGACTCGAGTTGCATTTTCGATTTCATCTTTTGTTCTTTATATATATATATATATATAACGAAGGAAGTATGTAAGTAACCTGGTGGACCATAACTCACGAAATTACAATATACTGTGTTGTAGTGTGGGTAATATAAAAGAGTGAAGACGGCGACGGCTGTTGGGGTCCCGGCTCTTTTCCTATATATATATATCTTAGATTCTTCCGCGCCGTTCGCCGCATCGAGCAGTAAGATCTCGCCAACGGTCAAGATCAGCGGCAACATTTTCGAGACCGTGCCAGGTGATGTTGACTGCCATCAGGTCCTTCCGAAACGTTCGTCGCCAGGTGATCCTTGGGCAACTCCACCTCCGTTTACCGCCAGGCTGAGTCCAGTTCATCGCTGTTTTCGAATGCCGTTCATTTGGCAGACGCAGACGCAGAATATGGCCAGTCAGACGGCACCGAATCTCCGTCACCATTCTCTGTACCGTCCACGACAGATGTTCTCGTTTCGCACTCGGTCGCATTACGTCACACGAAGGGTCGTTCGCAGGCACCGCTGGTGGAAAGCGTTTATCCATATCTCTATTTTTGCTGTACTCTTTCAGCTTTCGCTCGCATAAAGCACTGTCGGCAAAACGATGCTCTTGTACAGGCGGAGCTTGGTCTTGGTGCTAATGAATGGAGACGAGCAGACTGGGCCAAGCCGCTGGAAAACTGCGGCTTCTTTGCTGATCCGACAGTTGATGCCGAGATCCGCGTCGCCCCTGTTTGTCAGGATGCTGCCCAGATTGATGAAGTCGTCGACCTCCTTGAGGTCCTGTTGGTTGACTGATCACTGGATCTGTGTTGCTGGCCGTTCTCATGACCTCCGTCTTTTTGGTGTTGATTCTCAGGCCGAACTTTTCGGCACACTCTTGTAGGGATGTTGTTAGGGCCTGCAGATCTGCACTGTTTTCAGCGATCAAAGCGATGTCGTCGGCGAATTCCAGGTCCCTCAGCCTCGACTGCCCTCTGCATGGGATTCCTCGAACGGGTCCTTCATGCATTCGCATTAGTACGAAATCGGCTGCCAGCAGGAACAACAGTGGAGAGATAATGCAACCCTGTCTGACTCCAGAGACAATGTCAAAGAACTCCGTCACACCGGACTCAGTCCGCCTGCAGCAGCTGGAGTTTTCATACCTTTCAAGGGCCTTGATAATGGCGATGAATCTTGCCGTACAGTTGCGCAACATTCCAAAGCGACTTCCTGTGTATACTGTTGAATGCCTTCTGGAAATCAATAAAATTGTCCGCCAAGGGCTGTTGTAGATCAACGCATTGTTCGAGAATGTTCCGTAGTGCAAAGCTCTGTTCCGTGCAAGATCGATTTTTTCGGAAGCCGGATTGTTCCTCCCGTAGCACAGAGTCGACAGCCTGCTGGAGTCGACAGAGCAGCAGAGTGCAGAACGCCTTGCCTGGGACTGACAGTAATTTGATACCAAGCCATTTGTTGCAGTCTGCCTCGTTTCCCTTCTTCGGCAGTTTGACGATGACACCGCACTGCCACTCAAGGGAATCCCGACCAATCCTCCAGCATTGGTTCATCAGGTCTGTCAACGCCGTTATCGTACTCTCCTCACCGAATGTGAGCAGCTGAGCAGAGATCTCATCCAGTCCGCCTGCTTAGCCGTTCCTGAAGTTGCTAATCGCATCTCACGTCTCTTGCTTGGTGATATGGTCCTGCAGACTTTGAGTACCTCAGTGGCTGCTGCAGTCTATGCGATCATGACTAACAGGGCGACTGAATTTGTTTATATATAACCGTATATATATATAACCGGATCTATATATATATATATATATATATATATATATATATATATATATATATATATATATATATATATATAGGATTTTCACAGTCATCTCCCTTAGAGCTGTCGCACGCAATGTTGTATTGCCTGGGTGAAATTACCGTTCTGCGCATGCGCGTTTACACTGTTGTCCTTATTGTTCCGTATAACCATGTTCATTACGAGCTGAGGATCCGCTAAGGTGAAACAATTTTTCTCGGTATTGTGAACTAACTGTTGTGTAACCATTTATATATATATATATATATATATATATATATATATATATGTATATAAATATATATATTAACGACACATGTACAACCAGCAATCCGTACAATTATTCATATATTTATTGCCTGTGTATGGACGTATATGTGTTGAAGTAAGTGTTAATATTACGTACATGTTATTACAATTGTGTTCAGGGAACATCCCAGTGATACAAACAAAAACAATCACGTGACTCGAAAATCTAATGCTAGAGTAGCATAATCAATGAAAATGTCAATCTACTAACGAAAAGCCTCTACTATCACACCGACGGATTTTCACGTATTTCTTATCTACAATCTAACCTTGTTTTCCCAGGATGCTGTTAAGAGACAGAGGAAGATGTTTAGGCGTATAAAACATAACAGCAAGATGAAATGAAACGAAGAAATTAAACACAGAGCCATATCAATCTTTATGGCGTTTTCTTTCACAAATAAAATGTAATTTAATGATTATAAAATTAAAGTCTCTGTACATGATACATTAGTAGAATTCCTATAGGTCGTTAGTCTTGGACATCAGAAAAGTTTTAATTCATCGAAAAGACAATAAACATATATCTGCATATTTCCCTGGAGTGAACGAAGACTTAATGTATGTGTAAAATATATTGATTTAGTCGACGACTTTTTCAGTCAAACTATTAGTATTGTGATATTCATAGCGTAGATACACTTTTGTGGACCAGAGAATTATGAAAAACACAGTAAATTGGCACAGTAAATTCCATTGACACAGTTTTAAATAATTCTGGAAAACGAAACATTTTAATGTCAGCATATTTAACGTGCTTTAGGTAATTTCGTTATTTTCTGAGTTCACCTCCAGCATATACTGAAGTTACATTATCTCTGGCATCGGTCAATATAACTAGAACCATTAGGACACTGACAATGTCCGCTAGTTCTCAGGAAAATAGTAGGATTTATTAACTGTCTATAGTTACCTGTTTTCATGTAATGACAGTGAAATTAACATTTTTCTTAATATCATTTAAGTAAATATTAACCCAATACAATTAACTAATATCTCCTCTGTTAATAAAAAAAAGAAATTATCCTTTTAGTAAACATATATTTTGATTTAAAATATTTTGTAATATTTATGTTAGTTCTATTTGTGTTTTTTCCTTATTTTGAAATCACTTTTCAAGTTCGAACGTTCGGTTTATGAGTCACGTCAACCAGAACAGATATTGAGTTATTACAATAACAACAAATATATTATAATAATTGATTCTTATATAGGCACACGGCTAGCCATAATCCCAATACATTACTGGTGCTTTATTTAATCGATCCCGTAAGGATGAAAGGCAAAGTTAACCTCAGCGGGATTGAACTCAGACCATAAAAGGCCGTAACACTTTGGTGGAAAGCATGGCGTCCGACCCTCTACCGATACTGCCAATCCACCGCCCTATGCATTGTAATAATTGTAAATACTTTTGGCACAAGGCCAGCAATTACCCAGTACATTACTGGTACTTCAATTTATCGACTCCGTAAGGATGAAAGGCAAAGTTGACCTACATTGTAATAATAATGCAGGGTAGGGTAAAGCAAATGCACTGGTGATCGTATGATACAAACTGTTTCTAGCGCCTGATTCAGCGTTACAATTACATATGTGAGAAGGCCTGATAATTTGAGTCTATCCTCACTTGATCCCGGTGACATATTACCTAAATAGACGCTATCCTCTGAAGTATTTATATTTTATATCAATTCTATGCCAAGATTGTTTGTCCCGAAGGTGGGGAACATGAACGTGACATATTCAGGAACTCAGATATTAGTGGAATGGAGATAGAGATTCTTCAAATATATCAGCAAACAGGAGAACATGAACAAATGCATGTAACAAAGTGAACTCCACTAAAGCCACCTAAGTGAATTGAGTTCGAACACAATGCTATTCGATCCCTTATTCACTAATTCTTCACATTTTGCTGATAATTTTACAGGCTCATATTCACAGGTGAGACGGGATATAGATCAAGCTCCCTCATATCGAGCATGAATTGTTACGATATCAGCCATATCATCATGACATGAATTATTTATAAGTGAACATTTCATGCAACACTTGTACGTTTCAAAACCTCTTTCGGATGCGACCGCCTGCAAAATTGACAAAATGAATTTCTCCCCTCTTCTACATTACATTCAATATTTCTATCCTATATATCATTCTTCCCCGTTACGAGAAGGTACCGCATTCACAGGTGTTAGGTTGTCAATATGGAAATACATATTTATTTGTTCTCTTTTTCTGATATGTCAATGCAAATCTCCCTGAGATCAGATTTACATTTCATCATTGGACAGTAGAGAAAACTATACTACCAAATGCCGTACAGACATCTCTCTCTCTCCTTCATCTCTCTCTATTTCTCTATCTGCCTCTCTATCTATGTATCTATGTATCTATGTATCTATATATCTCTATCTTTCTCTTGCACTCTTCCTTTCTTTCGGAGAAATCGGGGGCGTTCCGATCTGGAAATGAATGGACTACACCAGGTGTTAAATGCCCAACAGACTCAGTATGTCAGAATATCGTTCCTAAAATTGAACTGCACTTACCATTTGTGTTTACGTCGTACTAAAAGAAAATATTCTTTCATCCATCTTCTGTTGTCCCCAAAATTGAAATAATTGAAAATAATATACTGCAGGAGATTCCACATTATTCTCGCACTGTTATATCGGTTAACTCGGCAAAATTAAACGTTATTAATTTTAATTGGAACACTTGATCAAACGGAAATTATACACTAAGTTAACATTATTTGGTATCCTTAGTAGATTTAGCAAGCAACAATGAACAATGGCAGTAAAGTAAATATTCAGTTTGAATACAATAGCTTGTTTGTCGTTCAAAAAATCTCAATATCATTAAGTTGGTTTGTATATCGTCAAATTAAAATTTATCACCATCGTTATTTATGGCTGTGTTTTAATTGCTACTAAATCTTTATGACAAAGATAATTAATTTTCTAGTGAACTATGTACAGAACAACAAGACACTCGGTAGCAAGTTGCAGCTCTTATTGAACAACAACTTGATATTTGAAGCGAAATATAACTTAGCTTTTCAATATATAGGATCCTCTCATCTCATATATAATTTCATATGTGTGTATATATATATACAAGGGATTAATCCCCTTTCTTGAACGGTGTATCACGTGATAGAGTCTCCCGCCGCCTTTCTGAGATTTTCTCGCATGCTACGGACGTATGTAGTTAGGGCTCTTCCCTGAGGTACTCCCTTGCAACAATGCCTTACCTCACAACAATGTTACATATCTATGATATAACATTCTTGCATAGTGACCAGCGAAACTGTACAGTCGGGACAAAGGAAACAAATAGGTATATTGTATCTATTATTCCTTTTTATAATATTTCATATATATATATATATATATATATATATATATATATATATATATATATATAGTGGTGGAACACTGGAAGGTAATATCCCTAGTGGTAGAGCACTCAGTCCATGGCACGAGTTAGGTAGAAGTGGTTGTGTAACACCACTTCTATATGTATATATATATCATAACTCCAAAATAAATGGCACCAATTTTCTCTCTTCTACCTCTATAAAAAGATGTCATCAGCCTACTACAACAGACTCTTGATATTTTAGGATGTTATATAAAATAGGAACGCTAACACAAACACATAAACACACACCATGCAGACATTCATATATGTATATATATATATATATATATATATATATATATATATATATATATATATATATATATGAGCGAAAAAAAAGAGAAACAGTTTTGCGACGAATGGTTGTATTGGACATATTACAATCGTTTCTCTGGCGACCAGCTCGATGCACGATCGATGTGATGATCGAACCTGGCTCTGAGAATCACAAGGTCCTCAGATACGTCTTGATTCTACGAAGCAGATTTTCCAATTATATATATATATATATATATATATATATATATATATATATATATATATATATATATATATATATATTGTTATGCTTGGCGAGGGTCATATCTTTATAATATTGCCAGAAATACTAACAGAACACACTAACTGTTTCGTTTGGGTTGGTTTTCGCTTGTGCATCTTTTATATCTCCATAGTTTATTTATCTGGCAATGAATGTTTATCAATGATTGACCAACGGTTAATAATACAGATATACATGCATATATATAGTCTATCAAATTCCTTTCATCACACATCTGTGACATCATCAGTTGTACTATTATGTTTCCCCCCGTTGTATTGTAATACCTACGCCATTTTTGTCTTTTATATATAAATATATATATACATATATATATATATAATAAAGTTATATGAAAAGTCAAATGTTTAAAATTTAGCTTCGTTTATTACTGCTATATATATTTCAGTGACAGCCACCTTTGGCTGTGATCTCTTCAGGCAGTTTGAATTAGTATGGCATAGACAAGTACATATGTTGTTGAGGTGTATAATTTTGTCAATACTCTGATATGCCCAGTTCCTGTTTGGGTTGTTATTTCACTGAGGAACTGGAATCATATGAATTCAAACAAACGAATTCCAGTGTCAAAGGGCCTCTTCTCCTCTCATTGGTCAGTTATTAGAGCATTCCTCATTCTAAATGTTGTTATTGTTGGAGTTAGCTTAAAAAATTGATAAAATGGTAGAAGGGACAAGGTGTTAAAGGAACAAACTAACAAAAAAGTAGGCCAAAAGGAAAAGCACGGCTCTCTCCGACCTGATCTGGAAGCTTAAGCTGGACAGGACCCCTTACTCTCTGGCCTGGTACATAATCAGGAAAGTACCACCCGATAAAGGGGGATCTTGCATATGCAAACTATGCCTGAACGAGACCCTCGAGATACTAAGAGGTGGAAGCGGCCTGATAAACCTCAGAACCGACTTCTTCGGGACATGCAGACACCTTAGAGCCGGGAACTTCCTCAAGATATATGGACAGTAGCAACACAAGAAGATGTGAACTCCCCTCAAGCTATAGGGACTTCTACAGAACATGTAAACACCTCTCGGCCAGACCTCCCTCAAGCTATATGGACAGTAACAACACCCTAGTGTGAACTCCCCTCAAGCC
>OZ024750.1:47551271-47553771 GCA_964016885.1 Eledone cirrhosa
AATTGGGAAGAGATAAATAAGAAAATAGTTACACAAGTCTAACAAAAAACATATCAATCAATATGCAAATCAAGAATTTAATCTAACGGAAACAACCATTCAGTAATGACTTCCTAAATGGATGCTTTCATGGAACTATGTCAGAAATAGATTGGCATCTCCCCCACGCCTCTATACTTTTCATGCTTCATCAGAAAATCTATATAAAGTATTTCTACCATTTCACTCAAACGTATCATATTTCTAGAACCTCCAATATCGGAAATAGTGACGGTTTAGTTTTGGAGTTCCCGAAGAACAGAATAATAAAACAGGGGAAATGCCCAATTCTTATGCATGAATGTATGTTAATGTACATTAATGACCGACTTGATGAAACGCCCACGTTAAGCAGCTTATTATCAATAGTTTGAATTTTTATCATCCGTCTTTTTCATACACACTAGACATTTCTGTAAATGTCATTTATGTTTCTTTCCTCTTTTAGAGTGATAGTTGAATGAATGTGAACTTTGAACGAATTTTGCAACAGTGCATTTGAACTCTTGAGATATGTGTATTTAATGCTTGTCATCTCTGATATATGAATATATGAATGAATAATTACACATTGCTGTATAAATCAGATTTGTATTCTTCAATGTAGTTAGTTACGCCATATGATATCAACAATTATACCTTATATCATATCACATCGCCGTTGTATTGTATCATAGCATTGTATCTGAAAATTAATTATAATACATTCATAGGCTCTTATATACTGACTTCATGAAAAAAAAAAAAAAAATGACTTGTGCAGCAGAAATTCGAATCACCTTACGTCATATCCATTTCTTTATAGTTCCGCAATTAAAACAAATTCCATTGATACACCATAGTTTATTCATTTGACTAGGACATTAGTCTAAACCTGACAATTGTTATTGATGACATACATAATTAGAATTATGAGGAAATGCCAGAGAAATAATAATTATGATAATGTACTAGAATAACAGCGTTTATTTTGTTTCGTGTTTTGAAATGAGAT
This sequence comes from Eledone cirrhosa, assembly GCA_964016885.1. NCBI lineage: Eukaryota > Metazoa > Mollusca > Cephalopoda > Octopoda > Eledonidae > Eledone > Eledone cirrhosa. The sequence goes on from OZ024750.1 coordinate 47,552,305, forward strand.
AACACCCTACTGCAATATTGCTTCGCATCAAACTTCGTTCATTGTAATATCACAGGAAACCATTTTTTGTTTATAGACAGTGAGATTGCACCATTGGCCAAAGAGGATGTGTTTAGTCGTTTCTTGGATATAAATGTCGTATATAGCTGTGGTGGCGTTAAAGTCGATTACGCGATATTTCGTCTTCCCATCGATGGCAATTAATAGCAGTAACATTATAGAACTGATGATGTGCAGTTTAGTTTTAAGGATATTTTGCGCATGGTCTTAAGCTCATGTATTCGATCCCGAGATCTGGCGGATAAGTGCGTCCGTGAAGAAGCAAATTTCACGTTGTTCCGGTCAACTAGGCGAAAATGAATTAAACGATGTTGGTGTTGATCTTTACTGGCTATTGCCCTCCCGTTGGACAAAGTAGGTGGTGTAAAGAAGAGAAACTCTCATGCAGGCACACCAGCTCTCTCTCCACAAAACATATTGTAGAGACCATCCTATGTTCAGTCAGGCCTGGATGCATAACGTTTGGCCACTAATCTTACCCGAATTGGATGGGGTGTGGGAATATATATTGCACGGAAATATGAAATGTTGAGCTACAGAGAATTCGGAATTTTTAGAAGTTAAATAACTCCAACCGGTAATCACTATAAATAATTGTTTCTACTTTTGGCACAAGGCCAGCAATTACTCAGTGCATTACCGGTTCTTTATTTTATCGACCCCGTAAGGGTGAAAGGCAAAGCTAACCAGGGCGGGATTTATAATCATTATAAATAATGATATGTTAATCAGTGTAAATAATTGCTTCTACTTTAGGCACAAGGCCAGCAATTACTCAACACATTACTGGTACTTTATTTTATCGACCCAGTAAGGATGGAAGGCAGAGTTAACCTTGGAGGGATTTGTACTCAGACCATAACGGGCCGTAACTCTTTGCTGCAAAGCATGGCGTCCGACTCTCTACTGATACTGCCAATCCACCGCTGTAATCAGTGTAAATAATGATATCAGGTTTAGTACAAATTCGAGGCATTGTTATATATTGACTTCGAGTGAAACACATTGATTATATATTTTCTATTTGCCGTTGTAACAGTTTCACTATATATAATTGTTTCTACTTTAGGCACAATGCCAGCAATAACCCAGTGCATATAATAATAGACACTCAAGCAGGGCTGTGTTGGTAAGGAGGTTGCTTCCTAACAACTCAGCTGTCTAACGTACATGATCGACAAAGAAAAAACAAAGAGGTTGAATGAAAGGTACAAAACATGCCACATAAATATTGATATCGATATGCTCGACTCAATCAAGGTAATGTACCATTTTATCTGCATGGTCATGACTCAACCAAGAACAACATGGTTTCGAAACATATTCTTTAACACCACGATAAACCGGAAATAGATTAGACGTCATACGGCATAAACACGTACATTGAACATCCTAATCATATATGAA
>OZ024750.1:47563771-47568771 GCA_964016885.1 Eledone cirrhosa
AAGATCCACAAATGTAAAATAATCAACGATGCCTGTAAACAATCCACCTCAGCCTGCCTCAACACACAATACCCCACAGACCTTAAATTAAGACCAATTGTAGCGGGCCCACAATGTGAAACACAAGGACTGAGCAACTTTATAGACATACTACCGAAACCAATACTGAAACACATACCAAGCCTTGTAAGAGACGATCTGGACCTCTTAAACCACCTCCCCATACATGTCAACAACGACACTATTATTGTGTCTTTCGATCCACACCAATACGGACTAGAAGCAATAGGATTCTGGCTAGAGCTATATCCCAATGAGATACCTGACAGAATAGAAAAAAAGCTTCATCACCGAAGGATTACAATTCATCTTACAGAACAACTTTTTTGATTTCGATGCCAATACTTACAAGCAAATATCGGGGACTGCGATGGGTACAAAAGCCGCTCCAATTTATGCCCACTTACTCATGGCATACTTAAAAGTCCAGATATATGAACAGTCCAAATCAAAATACGGATTGAACTTCCACAAATATTTATTAGAGAATTGGAAACGCTACTTGGATGATTGCCTCATTCTTTGGTCCCACACACTCGACCAACTGAAGGATTTCAAAAACTTAATAAACGGCATCAATAACCACATTCAATTCACAATGGAATACAGCCAAGATCAACTCCCATTTCTGGACATCTTAATCATAAAAAAGACACAAATATAGAAACTGACATACACTACAAACCAACAGATTCCAAACAATATCTGCTATTCACCTCCAACAATCCAAAGCACACGAAGACAAACATTCCTTTTAACCTAGCAAGAAGAATTTGCACAATTGTCTCCAGTTATGAAACGCGAAATAAAAGACTTCAAGAATTAAAGGAAATTCTACTCGAGAGAAAGGACCCACTATTACTAATAAATAATGGAATAGAAAGGGCTAAAGCAATAGGCATTGATGAATTACGGAAATAGAAACAAATTCAAGGTACGTCCAATATTCTATCATATATCTCAACACACAACCCAAGAAATGCGGAAGCTTACAACACTATTGACAAGAACATCCCACTACTAAACAAAACCCAAGAATGAAAAAAGCCCTTGAAAAACACAAAATAATCAAAAGCAAAAGACAACCAAAATCACTGAAAACATTACTCACCAATGCCAAATTACCTACCACAAATCCACAACCAAGTATCAAAAAATGTGGTCGCTCTAATTGTGGAACCTGCACTCACCTCGTAGAAGGCAACACGTATACATTTAAATCAGGACACAATTTTACTGCAAAAAATAACTTCACTTGCTCATCAAAAAATCTAGTTTATGCCATTAAATGTAAAGGATGCAATGAAGATTATATAGGACAAAATAAACTCACAATCAGAAACAGAATGACAGTTCATCGCCAATAATTACGAGATCCAACCACGAGACAGATACCAATAAGTGCACATCTAGACATTTGCGCAAGTAATAAGACACCCACATTCCAAGTCTTCCCATTTTACCTTTGCGCTAACAATACAACCGAACAAATACGAATAAATAAGGAAAATATGTTTATTCAAAAATATAGACCAGCATTAAATATGGTTTAATATACATTATCTCAACACCATAATATGACATACACACACACACACATAACACCTTCTACTTTAGAAAATAAAAACTCGAACTAAATAAACCTTAACATACGTTTGCACTGACAATACAACAGAACAAATACGAATAAGTAAGGAAAATATGTTCATTCAAAAATATTCCTACTAAAGGAATCATTTTCCTACACACACACACACACACACACACAATATATATATATATATATATATTCTCTTCATCTTAACATGTCAATCCTACTCCCACACACATAACACCCATACACACACATACCAACCCCCACACCCACAACTCCTTCCCCCATTTCTACTAATGGAACCACTTTCCTACATACATATATACACACACACAAAATATATATTCTCTCCATCTTAACATACTCGCACACACACACTCATAACACCCATATACACACACACACAACTCCCTCCCCCATTTCTACTAATAGAATCATCTTCCAATACACACACACACGCACACACACACACACACACACACACACACACACACACACACACACACACACACACACACACACACACACACACACACACACACACACACACACACACACACACAACATACATATCTTTACTTTAATAGAAAATCTGAACTCTGACACTCCAGCGAACTAACCATATTCACTGAACCAGAACAATTCTCCCAATCCTATTTCTCTTGACCACTATCTTTCCCTTGTCATAACATTCTCTATAAAGGCTACAGAATAGATTTCCAAATAAGGGCGCAAAAAGGTAATGAAAACTTGTGCACGTGACAGCCAAATTTCATTTATAACCAATCAAATCACGTTTATTAAAAAAAAGCCTGCGTGAGCCACCTTTTTTTAAAGTAAAGAAATTCAAACACACACACAACACACACACACACACACACACGCACACACACACAATCAGACAAATAAACATACATATCTTTACTTTCTTTATTCAATAGAAAATCTGAATTCTGACACCCCAGCGAACCCACCATATTCACTGAACCAGAACAATTCTCCCATCCCTTTCTCTGGACCATTATCTTTCACTTATCATAAAATTCTCTAAAATGGCTACATAATGGATTTCCAAATGAGGGCACGAAAATTTAAAAAAACCTGTTCACTTGACAGCCATAATTTCATTTATAGCCAACCAAAGAAAGCCTTCGTCAGCCCCTTTTTTCAAGTAAAAAGAAATTCAAACACTCATATATGAAAAAACAACCTGTGACAACCACTCTTATTTGAAGAACTATTGTAACGCGAACTGGCGCGAAATTTATAATGATTGACAAACCAATTAAATTACTTCCGAAAAACCTGGCATTTCGAGCCACTTTTTTCCATATAAAACAAGTAACATTAAGAGACCAACCAGATGGGAGAAAAGACACAGACCCTCCATCTCAACTCACCTTTTTGAAAAGCAGAAGAACTGCGAAACGTGGTTAATAGGAAGAGAGAGACCCATGAAAATTTTGAGACCGGTATAAGAATTGTGAATATTCAGCCGTTTAGTGCAATTATATGAAAAGCATAAATTCTAGTAGTATCTTGCTTGGCACACCGTTAAATGATTTGAAGAAGATAGCAATTCGTTCAAGCGACCATTCTGTATGAAGTAGCACGATGAAAGTTATAATTATGTTATACTATATTAATTTCTGCCCGAAACTGAGACTAAATATTTAACATAAATGATTTCCTTTGAAGAAGTCACCTATGAACATAATATTCATTTGTTTAGCCATTTATTTCCCTTGTTATATCTAGATTTATATCGTGTATAATGTTTACATTGTCGGATATATTAGATTAGTGTAACTTAATTATTCTGTATAAATATTTTGTAGTATATTTGATGACACTGAACTGTAACGATGGAGTAATAATATTAATTTAAAAGAACATCACAAAGAAATATAAAACTCTAATATTTTGGAGAATGAAATCCTTCATAGAATCTTTCTGATAAGAAGAGAGTATATAAATTGGGATTAATTATAGAAATAATTGTTTCTACTTTAGGCATAGGGCTAGCAATTGCCCAGTGCATTACTGGTACTTTATTTTATCGACCCCGTAAGGATGAAAGGCAAAGTCAACCTCGGCGGGATTTGAACTCAGATCGTAAAGGGACGTAACTATGCTGGAAAGCATGGCGTCCGACTCTCTACCGATACTGCCAATTCACCGCCCTTAATTATAGAAATAATGGGAGAGTATAATAATGCTGGAGGTACCAACAATCCATCATTTACAGATAAAAAACTAGTGAATAATGTGGGGTATGTCAAGATATTATGGTTGATGATTAATGAATCGTGTGAAATTGAGGAGAGGAATCATAAGCCTATATGAAACAGACTACTGTATTTTGGGCTGAGAAATCAGTTGAGAGAGAAAAGAACTGGTGAGAGTATATATTACGTATATATATATATATTAGAAAGTGAGATTTCTTTTACAAAATGAAAATAATACGAGATGTCCTACACAAGTGAAAATATAACGAAAAAAGATGAAATAGAAAATGCAACTGGAGTCTTTTTTTTTTAAATATATATTTATTTGGTTCCTTTACCGGTTTCGCATTCCTTGTGATTTTCAAAAGTAGAATTGATATGGAGGGTTCTCGCAAGAAAAACCACAAACCCTACATCTCAATTCTACTTTTGAAAAGCTCAAGAACTGCGAAACCAGTAAAGGAACAAAATAAATATATCTAAAAAAAAAAAGAAACCAGTTGTATTTTCGATTGAATCTTTTTTCCTTATATATATATATATATATATATATATATATATATATATATATATATATATATATATATATATATTTATAGTCAAAGAAATGACAGGCTAGGCTCTAGGATGGAAATTACAAATTATAATTAGTATCACATTCATATGTCTGTTTGTATGTATCCTACTAGGACTGTCTACAGCTGTATAACGATGTGCACAGTTTTTGAAGGACCGTGACATGAGACGTTAGTGTGTTCAGTTCTTGTTTGTGTGGTAGTAAGTTCGATCCAACATCTAGAATGTGACAAGGGATAGAAGCCTTCATAAGTACTGATATGGATTATGTTATCGCCCAGAAAGAGAGAAATGCAGTGTGAACTTTGCTATTTTTGCACTCTGGAAAAAATACCAAACGCACTATTCATTCTGCCATACCCACTTGTAATTCATAGGTCACATATAATCGTTTCCATTTGCACAATATGTCTGCATCATAATGTCACATTATGTCTTTCGTTTTTATTATGTGGTCTTGTCTTCTTGATGAAGCTGGGTTCAATATTATGCAGTATCACTCTTATACACGAAATTGCCCTTCAGGTTCCCTGTATCTT
>OZ024750.1:47573771-47583771 GCA_964016885.1 Eledone cirrhosa
TCAAACCCGCTCGCTGTTTCGAAAATATTCTTACTTGATATATGTAAATATATATATATATATATATATATATATATATATATATATATATATATATATATATATATATTTCGTTTCTGAATTTGTTTAGCAAGATTCTTTATCTGAAATCGTGTGTTGAAACCGATATTGTTATACTGTTATACCAACCAACCAGATATTTATAGATTTATAAATTTATTATAAATTTATTATAATAAATTGAAATGAAAGCATGGTGCGTGTGTTTCTTATTGGCAACATGACCCTTCCCCAAAGTATAACAATATATATATATATATATATATATATAGCAAAGGAATGAAGAATAATATGGTCGGCTACATAATGGGGTTTATATATATATATATATATATACTAAAAGGGAAGGAAAGAGAGATTGAGAGGAGATTCATAAATAGATACCTCAATGTATATAATATATATGAATGCAATAACTGTTTCTTCTTTTGGCACAAGGCCAGCAAATACCCGGTGCATTACTGGTACTTTATTTGATCGATCCCATAAGGATGAAAGGCAAAGTTGACCTCGGCGGGATTTGAAATCAGAATGGCAAGGGCCGTAACTCTATGCGTCAAAGCATGGGGTCCGACCCTCTACCGATACTGCCAATCCACCGCCACTTTAGATATATAAATGCAATAATGTTCTTCAGTTAAGTTCGAAGTTGTAAGCCTATTACAAATCAATGTAATGTCGGTATGGGTATCTTATCGAAGCAAAGCAAGACCTGACTCACTTATGTTTTGTCAGGATTTCAACCCCATACCTTACAAAACGAAATCAAACACATGCACACAAACACACATTCACACACATATATATATATATATATATATATATATATATATATATATATATATATATATATATATACATACATATATATATATATATATATATATACATACATACATATATATATTTATTAAAATAACAGATTAAAGTTTAAGCAAAGTATCGCTTATATATATATTTATAAAAGGAATTCCACCTGTGTCTGATTTACTCGTGTTATTTACAATCCTTTAACATTTATAATGGTATTAGAATGAAATAGTATGGTATAATATTAAATGTTAAATGTTAATTGAACAAGTACTTTCATGCTTTCGCAATCTTCAGGTTCATAACGTGTGGTGACAGTCAATTTTGCAATTTTCAAGTTGAAAATTGCAAACTTGACTGTCACCAAACATTATGAACCTGAAGATTGCGAAAGCATGAAAGTACCTGTTCAACATTTAATATTCTACCATACTATTTATATTCTAATACCATTATACATTTTAAAGGATTGTAAATTAAACGAGTAAATCAGACAAAGTTGGAATTCCTTTTATTAATATAATCTTCTATACACAATCATACACACCCGTGTATCTCTCTCTCTCTCTCTCTCTCTCTCTCTCTCTCTCTCTCTCTCTCTCTCTCTATATATATATATATATATATATATATATATATATATATATATATATAAATTAGCGAGTATCGCATTACGGTTATAGGAAATTAGCGAAAAACAACTTCCTAAATGTGTGGCAAGCGCTCAATAGAAACGAGTGAACTAGAGCAATAAAAATACATTAAAAGGCCAAACACACTGAGACGATGGTTAAACCATTATCCGCAAGGCCATAGAAGCGAACAAGCTATTCGGGTCAAACAAATAATAAAATATGATTGAAAATTATGCCCGGATCCTCGGAAACGGTGGTAAAATCCAATATGGGATTTCTGCAACTCCTAAATCAGGTTCTGTCTGCTTAAACAAATAATGTTAAGCTTTTGGTATGATGATCGAACAAGGAAGTCTCTTTTTCAACGGGTATTTAGTTCTATGCAAAGAAAAGGAACTGAATTGCACCAAGAAATATAATACATCGGCGTGAAGAGATTCGGAATATATTTGTTTTAACATATGTTTCTGTGTCTGTTATAATTGTCTACATATGCTGACTACATTATATATTGTTCACTCATATGCAATCTTAGTACTTCAGTATGCGGTAGAATTCAGTAATGTAATTTTCTTTTAAGGAAATGTGAATAACATGAAATATCATCAGTTAATGTGTAGAGAGGAGATGGAATGGGTGTAAAGAGTTCCACACTATCATTCCGTGTGATGTGATGTGGACCAATTGTTCTTTGACCCTTGTTGTAGGTGAAGGTTTTGATGTTTACCATATATGGGGTTTTCAATTAAATATTTACATTTTTCATTTCCTATAGTTGATAGTGGGATAGAAATGGGATATGTATGTTATATTCTCGCAAGAGAATCGTAGAGGCATCGTAGTAATGTACAACCTTTCATGGGCATTTTAAAGTTGTTCGAAATAAATTACAGTATAATGTCGCCTGTTCAATGACCCAGTAAACTGCAAGTCACACACTAGATTAACGTTTAGTATGGTTTCATTGAACCCTCCAATTTATTTCTCTCTAATATGTGTAATATATGCAACGATAAATAATATAAGTTTACATATCCATTAAAATCGCGTTATACATCAGCCATTTTACCTCGGTTTTCTACGTGTCCATGGGTTGGACGGGTCCATTTAAGAACATAAGTATCCCCACGTCACGTTCCATTGTCATCTCCTCTGTTAGTGTCAGCGAACTGAGATCAGCTCTCACCACCTTTGCCAAGTACCTTCGTAATTTCTACTTTAAAACCGAAAGCGTATGGTCTTCAAAATGTTTTTAATTAAACATACGGGATATTGCCAAATATACTATACATACATTCATATATATATATATATATATATATATATATATATGTAGAGAGAGAGAGAGAGAGAGAGAGAGAGAGAGAGAGAGAGAGAGAGAGAGAGAAGTGGTTACACAACCGTTAGTTCACCATACCGAGAACAATTGTTTCACCTTCGCGGATCTTTAGCTCGGGATGTGTATGGTTATAGGAACAGGAAGGACAACCGTACGAACGCGCATGCGCAGAAACTCGGTCACTTCACACAGGCAATACTAGACTGCGTGCGGGAGATGTAAGGGAGATAACTGCGAAAGTCAGGAAATTTTTAGGTTGAAAAATAAAATTAAAAAATAAAAAATAAAATTACAAAGGATTAGTCCGCAGCCTTGTAGTTATGCAACATATGTTTGGTGGCGTGTGCACATCGCGTGAACAACTCACTTCTCGTGTTTAGGCAATCACTATTGCGTAATCTCTTTAGGATAGTTATTCGTTCGTCAATACATAAGCCACACGTTGGATTTCCCCTTGCGCATGGCTTGGACTTGGTGATGGCTTTCCATTGAATGGAGTAGCCTATACTTGAGTCCTTGAGGGACCATATGTGGCTCGCGAGTTTCGTGGATGAACGTCTTTCCGGGTATCTGAAGGTAGACTGGTGGTTCAGGAAACGCTCCTTGAATCGGCCCTCCGCCATGCCCACATAGGGTTTGACCTCCTGTGGTTCGTTTGGTCGGTTGGAAGTGACTACATCTTCAATAATTACATTTGGTGTTGAAGGGGGCGAGCTTCAGGCTTACGGCAAGAGCACCCTGGTGGGGAGTTACTCCTAGGGATGCTGGTCATGTGGGCCTTCATGTTCTTAGTGCGGGAGTATGCTAGTTTAACTTGTGTCGGTTAAAGATGGAGCGGTATTTATGACCTATGGGGAAGTGTCTATCTAAGAGGGCTAGAAATGTTTTTCCTACATCGCTTTTAACCTTGAGTGAGAAGGGAGAAGTGAACCAGATAGTTTGTCTATTGATGCGCTTACTTTTCTTAATGGTGTTGTTGTTAGTGGGAGAGTAGGTGATAGGTTGTGAGAAGCCGCTGTTAGCCAACGCCGTGTTATAGTAGAGTGCCGCCCTGACAAAGATAGCCTTATTAGAGGAGAAGTTTGTGATTCTAGTACTGATATTCTTAACGAAGTTTCTAAAAACAGTGGGAGGGTAGCATGAGTCCTTGTGAATGTAATTAAGTTTCTCGTTTAGCTTATGGAAGGGTCTGTGGCTGGGTGTGTGAAGGTCTAAATTAATGTCTAAGAAATACATACATATATATATATATATATATATATATATATATATATATATATATATATATATATATATATATATATATATATATATATACCCCTTTCCATTTGGGATCTTCTGATTCTCCTTACGTTATAATAATTGATAATTAGAAATATATCATTAGAACTAAATAAAAATTCATATTCTAAAACAGGTAAATGTTAATTAGTACATTAATAATATTTGTTTCTACTGTTTACACAAGGCCGGCAATTATCCCAATGCAGTACTGGTACTTTATTTTTCCGACCCTATAAGGATCACGACACAGTTAAACTCGGTGAGATTTGAACTCAGAATGCAAAGGGCTATAATTATGCTTCTAAGCATGGCGTCTGACCCTCTACCAATACTGCCAAACCACCGCCGTGTACTATAATAATAAGTTATGATTTCATGATGTTTGTTAAGGAGTTCACCTAGCTAAAGTGTCGTTTTTAGTTCCGTAGACACTGGGCCATATATATATATATATATATATATATATATATGTGTGTGTGTGTGTGTGTGTGTGTGTGCGTGTGTGCGTGTGTATGTGTGTGTGCGTGTATGTGTGTGTTAGTGTGTGTGTGTTGATGTGCGTGTGCGTGAGTGTGTGTGTGTGTATGGAATTTAGAAAAGTGACACACGGGTGTATATATATAAGTAAATAGTAAAAAAGAAAAAATACGGTAGAAAATGCTGAAGGGTTTTTTTCGGTATAATGTCAAAACATTTTATTTTAAAGTGGGTATTTCCGCATTTAATCGCAAAACCGGTTTCAGGATTATTTGCTTTTTCAACGACGAAAGTGCAGTTAAATTGCATATTTATACGAATATTATATAAAATGGAGAAGAAAACTGATTGGTTTTCACATACATATATAGAGAGGAAAGTTCATGTCTCTGTCCTAGGCTCTCTTTCGTTCTCTGCTAGTTGACCAGCAGAGGTGTAAAGCACTCTACGACATGTGTTCCTTAAAATATGTCCACTAAGGTATCAAACTGGCAATGTTAGAAACAAAAGAGACGATTCTAAATGCACATCCTCTATATTCTTGTTATACGTATTTCGAAGATTTCAGAGTTATTGCCCAATAAATATTTGACATGTTCTATTCAGACCTGTGCAAAGTTGTAGTGATTTTGGTTTTAATATTCTACACTAGTTTGGAACGTGTTGTTATTAGTCTACTCCAGTTGTCATATGATGTACATTCTATTTCTGTCGACACGAGTTTGCGTGACATACCACTCTTAATACAATTCTTGTGATTGTTGGTTGGGTAAGGTATCAAAATGCCAAAGGGATCCGTCGCTTTGGTTCATATATGTTAAATAATTGTACATCGTATGACTATATGTTGAGAGAGAGAGTGGGATATATATATATATATATATATATATATATATATAGAGAGAGAGAGAGGGAGAGAGAGAAAGAGAGGGGGGATATAGGGAGAGAGAGGGAATTTCATTACATCAGAGCTATAAGCTGAAACAATCAATACAATTAATTAATTGACTGCCTTAAATATTTAAAGTGGAAAACAGAAATTGACATCAAGATAATTGGCTAATACTGTTGTCCCAAATATGACACTATACCTAAGGTAATAAATATATATTTTTTATGATCTTCGTTTATAGAAATCACTAGCACTGTAGTAATTAATATTGGAGACTAACTTGGAATGCGTTTAAAAGCAATAATGATGTTAACATTAGGAACTAAGCCAGTAATTCTGCGAGAAGGGGAGGGTTGATTGAAACTCACACACATTATTTTCTGTTTGTTTAATTGACCTCTGAGGAATGAAAGGGGAAGTTCACAAGGCATTTTATCTGTCGCTCTACCAAATCTGCAAATAGTCCCATTTTAAATATTGGTCACTCAGTTTGACACCAATCCAGCAAATTTCAGGAAATAAGAAGATCAATCATATCGATACCAGTACATGACTGGTACATTATTTTAGCAGCAGCAGAAGAATGGAAGGAAAAGCTGACCACAATGGAATTTGATTTTCAAATGTAGAAAGATGGAGGGAAGTTAATTCAATGTGACCTATTCTCTAACTCTTTTGACAAAATACAAAGTTGCGAACCGTTTGGAAGAAATGTAATTGAAAAAAAACCGCAAAAGTACTTCTCATTTTTGATCAGATCTAGAAGTTCGCCCAGAAACCAAGAACCATAGAAATGCAATGTTCCTAGTTTTGTGATAATTGTTTCTACGTTTTGGAACAAGGCCAGCAATTAGCCAGTGCATTACTGGTACTTTATTTTATCGACCCCGTAAGGATGAAAGGCAATGTTAACCTCGGCGGGATTTGAACTCAGATTGTAAAGGGACGTAACTATGCTGGAAAGCATAGCGCCCGACCCTCTACTGATACTGCCAATCCACCCCCAGCAACTTAGGGTTGGGAAGACAATTATAGCAAGGAAAATATTTTGAACCCAAATGTATGAAAGGTGACTTTAATGGCGGTGAGATGTGAAATCAGAAAATAGAAAATAAATGCAGCAAAACAGCAATGACAATTATGACTATAATGGTTCCTGATTTAGGCATTTGGCCAACAATATTTTGGGAGGGAATGTCGATTACATCGACCCCAGCACGTTACTGGTGCTTTATTTTATGGAACCCCGTAAGAATAAAAGGAAAATTTCGGCGTGATTTGAAAACAGACAAAATTGGCCGTCACTCTACGCCACGTAACGTGATGTCTGACGCTCAAACGAACTGCCAATCCACTAACCTAATGATTATAACAAGAATAACATTCATTATATATATTTGAAAGAATACTTACCGACTCGAATTGTCCTCGGAAGGCTTTCCACGGACCGAAAACTGTAGGTGCAAATAATAGCTACAAGAAATATTTGTACTCCCCAGATATTTCCATTCATCGTTATTGATCCTCGTTTGGTAGACAAATCTTGTTCTTCGTTTGGCATTTCTAATTTGCGCAATTAGCGTTTATAGGAAAACAAATTAATCACACAAATTGTAAAGCCCTGTACGTCCTGGACTTATTGAATTCAGGTCAAATTCAATGTTAGTTTCATGTTGACATGGGTTTAAAAGTTGCTAAATTCTTGGTTTTGCTACTGCATTTATGGTTCTGTGTTTTATTTTCCTTCTTCCTTTCTCTTCTAATCTCCACCTAGGTTTTCGTAAGTATCACCATTATTCACATATTAAGACATTCCGAAAATACAAATTCACTTTTATCGGAATTCGGTCCAAACAAAAAATCTGAAAAATATAAAGGAAGAGAAATGTGTAAGAAATCTTCAATGCAGAATTGCCTAATCAGTGGATTACAATAAATAGCTGGGAATAGCGGGTAAAAGAACTCTATAGACAGAAATAATGGTCAGAATGTGCTACAGATAATTGAAAATTCTCGCTATCAAATTCTAACTAAGCGCTCTGTAACATTGCGTAAGACGCAATATGGATATGTTATTCAGGTATATGGAAACAAATTTGGTAGACGGGACAGGTTGACTTACTCAATACCAATATTTGACAGCTACTCCATTTGTGTAACCATTGGAGGACGTAATTCAGAAGAAAGACCAACATGAAATATTAACCTACGTTTTACAGATTCGGTAGAGGTTAGGGTTTTGAAGGAGAGACTATAATCTATGATGTAATGGATTATAAACAATAAACATACAGAGATGAGATACTGAATAGAGTTGCTTTGTAATGGGATCATGTAGAGGTTCAGACAATTGAAAGATCCCACTTACACTTATTGAAGGGAGCTTGACGATGGTTGGTTGGGAAAAAGGGGTATAAAATGGACTGGACGACTATATATACATTCCCTCTCTCTCGCTCTCTCAGATACACACACACACACGCGCACACACACACCGACGCACACACGCGCACACACACACACACACACACACACACATACACACACACACACACACACCCACACACACACACACACACACACACACACACACACACACACACATACACATGGTGAGTAATCCAGTGAAATCGTTAGAAAACTTCGAGTTCCGCTGGGTTAATTCATTAGATACTGAGTCAGATATTAGGTATTAATTTAACAATGAACATAATAAAAACAAAGTCGAGTTATTTTACCTATTCATATCATTCGGAGAGTTGATCATATTGAAATATTGTCTGATCTATATCAGACCGTCTTCTTCTAAAACAATGTGTCAATATTATCAAACCTTCGAAACGATCGTAAAACAATGATATAAATAGATAAAATAACTCGACTTTGTTGTTATTATTTTCATTGTTAAATTAATATCTAAGATATATATATATATATGCGTGTGTGTGTATTTGTGTGTGTGGGAGGGGGGGTGCACGCGCGCACGTATGCGTGCGTTTAACTGTGAGGGTTTGTGTGTGTGTGTGTGTGTGTATATATATATATGTTTGTGTTTGTTTTGCGTTTTCTCTGGTTCATGCCCAACCGAGATCAACAATCCATGCAGTGTTAATATAATAAAGCAACATTTAAGTAGTGCAACAATCAAGGTAAATTGATTAACGCAGAAACATGTGGCAAATATGTTAAGGCCTGGACATAATTTCTAACGCCAATTAGCTACAGCAATGTCTCAGTTTTTAACATATATTTAAAATCTAGGAAAATTTTATAATTATAGTAATATATTTAGTTATAATTTTAACCCAAACGTATACGTATATATATATATATATATATATATATATATATATATATATATATATGAGATTACAATTAGTGTGAATGTGTGTGTATAATATTTGTGGTGGGGGAAAGAGGAAATCAAGGATCACGATGAACAGAGTGTATGATTGTGGAGTCCTCACCTCGTTATGGCAAGATACTATGTGACTTAGCGTGCGTGAAAGGGAAAACTATACTTTTACGTATATGATTTTTTATTCATAAATTTATTTCGTGTTGTTTATATTTAATTATGTATATTTTGTAAATAAAGCACTTAGAAAATAAAGTACTATTTTATAAATAAAGCACCTATTTTTAATACTCGGTCAATGTTTCCTATATAACGTTATAATTTCAACAGCACCTGATAATGATTATTAAAACAACAATGGCAATACTATTTATTACAACAATGATTATCTTAGATAATAAACGTTTGCCGTTGATTGAAAATACATATTGTTATAATTAACTGACAAAAACAGTCAAATGTCCTGTATGAATGTGATAATGTTAAACGAAAATTAAATTATACAAAGTAGTAATATATGGCATATATTGTACTATTAAATCTGACAGAGGCCATCTCTTTTTACAATTGAAAACTACAGATGTCCTTCATCGAGAAAAAGGGAGAAGGAAAGGATATGAAAGAAGAATCGAGGCTAATTCTTACAGGATCACTTCCAAATTTATCAACGGATTAATTGATACTAAGCAGAACAAACACCACTTAATATTTCATCATATGTGATCAATCCACTGACACGCACACACACATATATACACACACACACACACATATATATTTATATATATATATTTATATATATATATATATATATATATATATATATATATATATATATATATATATATATATATATAGATAGATACATATGTATATATATATATATATATATAT
This sequence comes from Eledone cirrhosa, assembly GCA_964016885.1. Classification (NCBI taxonomy): domain Eukaryota; kingdom Metazoa; phylum Mollusca; class Cephalopoda; order Octopoda; family Eledonidae; genus Eledone; species Eledone cirrhosa. The sequence continues at coordinate 47,583,521 of OZ024750.1, forward strand.
ATATATATATATATATATATCAGAGCAAACAGCACGGACACGCTATCTATTATTTTTGAAAAGCATTTAGAAATGCGCAACCGGTAAAAACTTAAAAGCTTAAAACCACAACTGAATACTAACCCATACAATCACTAATACTCTTTTATTCCTAATTAAACCATTTTTCAACTGTGAACAATTTGTCAGCATTTTCTATTCCGTTTACCAATATATAATAACTTGTGTGTTACACCTCTATTCTTTTAACT
>OZ024750.1:47588771-47616271 GCA_964016885.1 Eledone cirrhosa
GAAACATTGATTCAGGCAAATCGCAAACAATATCTATGGGAGGGGAAAGTCGATTAGATTGACTCGAGTAAATAACTGGTACTATCTCTTATCTCGATGGCAAAGTTAATATCGTCTAGATTTAAAGACAAAACGAAAAGGCTCGAAAGTAAATGCTACAAATCATTTCCCCCAACTCCTAAGTGATTTTTTTCCAATCCTGTGCCCTTCAATAATTGTTTCTACTTTAGGCACAAGGCCAGCAAATACCCAGTGCATTACTGGTACTTTATTTTATCGACCCCGTAAGGATGAAAGGCAAAGTCAACCTTCAATAATTGTTTCTACTTTAGGCACAAGGCCAGCAATTACCCAGTGCATTACTGGTACTTTTATTTTATCGACCCCGTAAGGATGAAAGGCAAAGTCAACCTCGGCGGGATTTGAACTCAGATCGTAAAGGTACGTAACTATGCTGGAAAGCATGGCGTCCGACCCTCTACCGATACTGCCAATCCACCAACATACATGACTCAATCCTTCTGTCTGCTTACCACTTCCTCTCTTTCCCAGTCACTCACTGACACTCTCTTTCTATCTATTTATCCTCTCCCTCTCTCTGTAAGTGTGATTGGCTACCATCACTAAAGAAATATCTCAAGTTAATACATTAAACATGATGTTGTATATACTTGTGTGGATGTACCTGTGTGTCAGAACATTACATATATATGTATATACATATATATATATATATATATATATATATATATATATATGCATATATATATATTTATATATATATATATATATATATATATATATATATATATATATATATATATATGTGTGTGTGTATATATATATGTGTGTGTATATATATATGTATATATATATATATATATATATATATATATATATATATATATATATATATATGTGTGTGTGTGTATATATATATGTATATATATATATATATATATATATATATATATATATATATATATATATATATATATATGTGTGTGTGTATATATATATGTATATATATATATATATATATATATATATATATATATATATATATATATATATATATATATATATATATATATATGTATATATATATATATATATGTATATATATATATATATATATATATGCGTGTGTGAGTGCGTGTGTGTGCGTGTACGTGTGTGCAAAACTAAATAAGAGGTTAGCGTGAGCGCACGGAAATATATGTGATGGCTTTGGGCGGATATGGCATCAGTTGGTGTGCGCACACACGGCACAGAGAAACACTGTTGCCGGTACAGAATATGAATAATTTAAATTATACTAAGATAATATCTAATGTTATATAAATATATTCAGATGATATATATCGATACATAGATATTATAAACATACCCGACTTAAAATATATGTATGTGTGTGTGAATTTCTGTCTGTCTATGTGTTCACAAAAATAGCTATATACGTGCGCGTTCTTATATGAACATATTCACACATACAAATGCACTGACACACAAGCACATGTCTTCATATATAAATCTCTGTATGAATGTAGTGCTGGCTGTGTCGTGTTAATGTATGTTGTGTGTATAAATCTAATAATTTTGACCAAACATTTATAACTTTTACGCTGAATTGTAAGAAAATCATAAGATTTTCTGAAATCATCTTATGAAATCTTAGCAAATTATATTTGATAGTAGAGCGAGTTTTCAGTAACCAACACTTACATGTCACTAGATATCAAAATTATTTCCTTTGAAGTTCTACAAAACCAGGCAAAGTTTAAGACGCATCCTTTATCAATGATTTCCATAGATTTCACAGAAACAAAATTATCTTTTATGTATATATATATATATATATATATATATATATATATATATATATATATGTATGTATGTGTATTTGTGTGTGTTCGTGTGTATGTATGTGTGTATCTGTGTGTGATTTGTATGTATATATGTTCCGGCTTTGCGTTATTTTTCTTTTCTTTGATAATCATATATTCTGAGATGCTGTGTCTATGAATAATCATCGCGAAGTCTAAGTCTATGTGTTCTACTTACTGAAATGTTTTAGTTACTCTAGCTAGAAGTAAGCATTAATCATTAAAGCTAGTCTTATCTTTCGATTTTTATATCTTGCCCTATTCGTTCGTTGAAAGTTAACGACTTATTCTTCTTCCTCGCGTGAAATATTTCGACATTCTAAAATGATTTCTTACATTGGCATGAAGCCATATATTATAAGAAGACAAGTATACTCTATTGAATTGGACATAACACACTAGTCTCTATGACTTTCCTTAGTAGTCTCCACCGAGGGTGAGGTGAAGCAAAAAGAGAAAAAAGTTATCTGTGTGATTTGATTTCACAAATCAAGAGGAACGGAGTTATGTATTTCTGTTTCTCTAATATCTAAAACTATCCACCACACAACACTGAATATGTTAACAACAACAACAACAATAATTGAAACTGACAATATAATTCAGCAAAATATCTGATGTGTGTATAATATATTCGTTTGTAAGTAAAGCTTGTGAGTGCCCTTAAATGATGATACAATCGCAGGGGTGCGTTATAGAACCTGACATGTCGCACACCTGGCAAATATATCCCTCTTCTGTCCATGTTCTGAAAGTTAGACATCCGATAAATAGAGATCAATAAAATAAATAAATTATAGAAATACATACTAGAGTTATGAACGGTTAAAACACTTGAATTAATATGGCAAACTGATTTAATATCTAAAGTCTGACTCTGTTAATTGCTGCGTTACAGACCACGGGTTGGCACCTGCAAACATACTTCTTCCCATCACAAGCTTGGAAACGGTCTTTTGTGGCAGACCGAGGGTTTGGTAATAATGTCAGTCCCTCTATACATGGAAACAATTCTGTTTATAGAATGTCCAATACACTTCTACAACTGTAAAATCTCGATTAAATTTAAACTTTTCTGAGATAAATAAACGCACAACTTATTTTCTATCTCAATCAAGTTAAAAATTCGCATTCCCATGAGCATCTTTTGGGTTGTAGCTCTACATGTGTCATTCTCAATAGTTGTTTCTCAAACGTTCCTCATACATGTAATACCGAATAAAACATTTGCATAATTATATCCAACATATTAATTATCAAAACTCATTCTAAATCAGTATTCGAGTCAGAAATCACTATAAACCATAGGGATTCTCTCATGTAGGCAAGTCATTTATGAAGACATAACTTTCCAAGTTTCTATGATTCCTCACACATCCAGTAATCTTGATGTATATGCCATACTGGCACTGGCCTTCAATCATTAAATATGACCATCGTTATTACCATCACTTGTGATGACATGGCTCTACCACTAGGCGGTGGATTGGCAGTATCGGTAGAGGGTCGGACGCCATGCTTTCCAGCATAGTTACGTCCCTTAACGATCTGAGTTCAAATCCCGCCGAGGTTGACTTTGCCTTTCATCCTTACGGGGTCGATACAATAAAATACTGGGAAATTGCTGGCCTTGTGCCTAAAGTATAAACGGTTATTACCATCAATTGTGATGACATGGCTCTACCACTATTAAATATACTAGGATATATAACTACTTCCTTGTCCATATACTCCTTAGTAAATGTAAATTGGATCCGGTTGTATATGATTAAAACGTCATGTTTTGTTGATCGCCGTAAATTTAATTGAATATTTCGAAACCATTCCAATGCTATAACAATATCAATATCATTGAAAAATACATGAAGGTCATACTCTTATATTTCTACTGTTGTAGACATGTGTTCAGCCCATTTGTTATTCAGTTAGAAATCAATATATATATATTATCATAAGATATAAAAGGGATATTATATATGCGAAACGAAACAGGAATTATCTATTCCATTTGAATCTTTGAATCTGAGGTAATCACATTTTTTTCATTATTGTCATTGATTGCTCGTAGTCTGCAAATGACGTGCCATTAATATTAATTATTTCCGGCTACATAATTCCCCTAGATATTCCCTGCGCACACGAGCATATATAACGTTTATTTAGCATAGTGGAAATTACATTTTGAATCTTTTCTAGAAGACATTATGATATGAATTAAAGTAAGAGCGAATTAAAGAAGTACGATGCAAAAAGAAAGAAAAATATTGAAGAACGATTGAATGAATAAATGAATGGATTAAATAAATATATTTAAAAAAAAACAGAAGATAATAGATAAATAAATAAATAAAAAATTACAAAATGGATGTTCAAATCACTTACGTAGGTTCGAAAGTTTGCTTTAGTAATTAATATTGTTTTTAATGGGAACTTCTGAAGAAATAACCGCAGAATTGTATCTGAACTATGCTTCTATTTTCGGAGCAGCGTCCATTGCGAGTCATTCAGCGTTTTCCAAAATAAGACAAATCATCATCATCGTCTTTATTACTGTCGTCATTAATGTCGTTGTTGTTTTTGTTGCAAAATATAACTCATCAGCCAGCGCCAACAATAAATGATATTTATTTATATCCAGACAATGATTCTTTGACTTCCATTGTCCAAAGTCATTATGATCTTAACCGATGTGTCAATTATTTGTGTGTGTGTGTGTGTGTATGTAGTTGTGTGTATGTATGTGTGTGTGTATGTATATATATAACAGAATCCGTGCAAGAGTGTATGTATGAGTTTATTTTGTGTATGTATATATATGGTTTTAAGCTAAGAAAATCATCTTCGAAATTGGGCGTTTTTACCAAATTCTCTGTAATTGAGATGCCCTCATGGCTAGCGATCTGGCTTACCTTCCATTTTGAATAGAAAGATTAGACGGACAGTTCGTGTATTTCCCCAATATTTCCTTCATGTTCCTTCGCATATCACTATGGACAGTGGTATAGGAAGTAAAAGTGGTTCATTATCAACCTCAGACATATTGGAAAATAATTTGGGGTTTAGGTTCATAATTCGCTCTGTTGCTTCGCTTGGTTCGGGTTTTTTTCTTGTTTTTCCTTTGGATTTTCAGGAACGAAATTCAATTTATTTTCCTTGATTAGAAATATGTGGGGATGTTTTTTATCCTTTGCTGAATTTGATTTAGTAGTAAACGAAAAAAATGTATTTTGTAGGAGTCTCTTGGACGCTGCTCCGTGCTGTTGCTACCGCAGATTGCAACTGAACTGCCTAACGATTTGAGATATATGAACTAAATATCTGATAAGGTATTTTACTTAATACATTTCGTATCCCCCTTCCTACATATTCCCTGCCACCCTTCTCTTCCTCTGTCTGTTCAGTCTTACTCCCCTATCAATACAAATATGAGTAGAAATATATATAAATACACTAGAAACAAACAAACCAAAAACTATGTAATAAAATCTAAGAAGCTGTAAAAGAAGCCAAGAAAACGAAGTGCAAAGTGACATGTAGTATAGCATGTTGCATTTCCGACCTAAAATATTTGATTGATTTTTTTCTCTCTACTTTCCATTTGCCTCTCTCTTTCCTTCCTCTTTTACAGTTCTCATATAAAATATCTTTGAAGACGTCCCATTGATATTGGTGATTAGGATAGAGCAACAGAATTGATGAATTGGAATAATGGTGAAAGGGATGGGGAGATCAGTTGTAGTTGCATTAAGGTGTCGTGTTCAGTTTCTCGTGTGTCTGTCAGCTGACACCTGCAGAGAACATCCATAAAATAAACCTGAGATCGCCATACGATAGCTCTTAAGATGCAGCGAGGCTTGCTCGTTTTCACACTTGACTTGTGAGATAGGTGACGTCAATGGAACAAATCCATAATATGATAAGTGAGGAATGGAGGCAGAGAGAGAGATAGATAGAAAATGAGTGAGAGATTGTGCGTATGTCTCCGAGAGTGAGCTGGAAATAGAAATAGAGGTAGAGAAAGACGAGGGGATATAGAGAGCGAGATGGAGAAAGCGACATGGAGAGAACAAGAAGGTGAGATGGAGAGAATATGAGGTAATGGAGAGACCGAGATGGAGAGCGAGAGTAAATATGGCTTTTTTAGCAGCAACTCATGACTAACCTACTCCAGATCAAGCTCAAGAGTAATTGATCAACGATAGAAGATTTTAAATGCAAATATATATACGTATATATATACATTTATTTTTATTTGTGTATTTTATATATATATATTGTAGAGTTTATTTTATATAATATAATGGAATTCTAGGCATGTGAAATGTATTTCGTTCAAAATGAAAGATGTCAAACTTAACGAAGCATGATTCTTCAAATTAATGGAAAGAAAAATGTATTCAATGAAATGGAATTCTTATATTAAATATATTAAAGAAGAAATTCATAATTCTAAACTGCAAAAAGCCAAATGATATTAATTCTAGTTTACAATCGCAACAAGGAATTATAATTTGTAATTAAAGAAATGAAAAATGTGAGCGTTTTAATGTCATTTCCCTGCTAGAGTAGGCGTTAGCCAAGCACGTCTCATGATATGCTTGATCTGGGACCAAAGTATTTAGTTGCTACTCTCTCAAGACAAGGATACGGTGTATCTATTCTAACCTATGACACACAGTCCCAAACTAGATTGAGGAAATAAGTTGAACAAATGTAAGAAAACGGGCATAAAACAACATTATTAGGCAAATGTAAGAAACACCAGTACGGTGGTTCAAATCTTTGATTCAGCAATTGCTTTAATACATATATTTCGTTGAAAAGATATATTAAAACTCTCCTGCACAATGACATCCTAGTAGAAACATAAATTAATTGAAATAACTTTAACTAACAGTTGAAAGATTATTGTAGAATTGTATTTATTATTTTGAGTATTGTTCTACATAATGTACAAATCATGTTTTATGTAAGAAGATTATTCTTATTCTAATACGTAGATAACCATTGGAAAGTAAAACGGCTGTTATTTCTTTCAATAAACAACGAAAGATATGAATCGCATCGTTTTCCATATAAATCTTAGTAGGGAATACCTATAAAAATACTAAGAGATTACGAAGAAACCTGATAGCTATTATTTGATCCGCTAGAAAACTTCCTTCAATTATACCCTGCAGTAATTACCTTTAGAGAAAAATATAGCGTGTGCTTATATCTGTAATATATCCCCATAACCACTGTATCTGGAAAGATAAAGAGTAAAAAAAGAAACGGCTGCTTATCAAATCCGAGAGCTTTTCATTAAAGCTGTTCGATTAGATCTGACCTTCTTCTAAACGACACTAGAAAGAAAGGAATGAAGACAATCTTAACATATATCCATTTAGTGAGAGCTAATCAGGAAATACAAAATATATCACGGATGTATAGTTTGTTTGATGCATATGGATTAGTTCGAAATTATTCTGTGTGATATACCACAGTGTAATGAACTAGAAACTACAGTTTGGGTGTGAATATATTTGCTCGTTGATCTGGCTAATAAATATAGCCTGAGTGAATTGAAAGCAATATCACTTCAAACTCATACTGCCATGGTCTCCATTCTTGTGCAATACTTCTTCAGCACGTGCCATTTACCGTCGCATTGAAATGACGCAATCAGTTTAAGTGGAAATAGGTAAATGGAAACTGCATGAAAGCCAATCATGTGAACTCCACTTGTTACACAACGAGCCAATCCCGCGATAGGAAATCCCGGCCACAAAAGCTGTATGTTGTCCATAGTCTCCAAACAAAGTATCAGATGCTTCTGGTACCTTTCGCTAACGCATAATTTCTCCGAGGTCATTCTTGTTTTATGCACCGGCTGAACACGCTGCTTGCAACGCACGATGGCAAATTAATGAATCAATGAATAAAACGACATTGACAGTTTGGTTCAGCATTACTTACTTTTGGAATGGATGAATTGCTGATAAATTCTAGTGACTGGCATCGTCTTCATTTAACCGAGGACCGAAACTATGTTAAATGTATTGTTTGTAAGAATACATGCATGATACGCCTACATATCCTTGCCATTGAGTCGACTTTAGCGTTGCCTTATTCAGTTGCTTCACTAACAAAGACGTACAATGTCTCTCGAGTAGCTGGTTTTTCCACCAAATATATATTTTGAACAATGTAACTCATCAAATAACAAGTACCGTTAAGTAAAATATAAATGCATATATAATTCAATAGAACCGTTAAGAAGGTTGCAAAACAACGAAAAGAAGCAAGAAAAAATTAAACAAAAATGGAAAAAGAAAATCGGGGAGAAAAATAAAACATTCACAGAATGTAGTAAAATAGAAATATACCAGAAAAATGAACACCCACACATTGATGTAGGTACACATTTACACATACATAGATATGTGTGTATATATGTGCTGAGGGGGTGTGTGTATGAGAAAGCGTATGTGTATAAAGACACATAGATGTGCATTATACAAACACAATGTCAAATACACGAACGCATATTCTCCATATCAAACAACCACGCATACACTTAAATATACACACATATACACAATGGGCACATGAACGGAAGACTTATCTGTCAGTTTCCGACCAAAAACAGCTGCCCAATGACATTATGAAATAATGACTCTATATGATGTGCCTATGTAACAGTGATTACGCTCTTCAATAAGTGGAGTGGAAAGACATTAACGAATAGGACAGTAAATATAAAGAAGCTTAGAGAAAGTAGAAATGTGTGATAAAAGACAAATGGGAAGAACTCAACTTCCAAGTGGCTTATGAAAAATGAACAGCTGCTGCCTTGCAATAGATGTTGTATTTAGAAATAGAGACATTGACCAGTCTCGGTGATGTATGGAAGGTATATTGCAGTTTATAGATACATAACCGTATAGAATCCTATCTCAAAATTATACTGAAGCGAACATAACGTTATATTGTTGGTATTAAATCACACGCAGAGCGTTAGGATGTCAAAGAAGTTAGGCGTCAGGCAACATGCTTTCCAGCATTTAGTCGTCAGTTTTAGACTATCAATTCAAATTCCGCCGTGTTCAAATTTGCCTGTTATCAAACCTAGATCGATAAAATGAAATACTAGTTACGTAATTACGATGAATTTAATCAACATTTTCCTTTTCTCAAAATGATGGCCTTGTACCTAAATTAGAAACGTATTAAAACACACATGTGGTGGTAGTTTGGCAGAGTCGTTTGAATAACGGACAGATGCTAAGCACTAGTTCCGAATTCTTACGTTCTATATTCAAATTTGACGGAGGTCAACTTTTCCATTCATGATTTCCAGGTCAATAAAATAAAATACCTGTTCAGTATTGGTGTCGATTTAAATCGATTTGACCCTGCCTCGGTGCTGCAGATGTTGTGCTTGAATTAGTAACCATCGTACAAATTGATATCAACATATAAATACACTCACACATATAACTATACACGCATAAATACCACATCCACGTGCCTTAACATACGTATAAAGACACACGTTTGTATTTATTGAAGAAGAGACTAATTCAGCACTCCTCACGAGAAAGAGGGAAGAGATTATATTGGTTTTTAAAACGCACATCAGTTTTATTTTGTAACTTCAGACCAACACATCTATCCCTTACTCCATATGTTGTCCACCAGCATGCTCTAAGTATAATGACTGTAACTAGTAAACACACGAAAACAACTTCATTAAACACAAGAATATATATCAGTGATATCACTTTCTGTAATCTCATGTCTGAGGACACTTTTAAAGCTTTACTACTCCCAGTACCACATGCCACACGTTCAAACTTTTTAACTCTGTTTATCTCTATAAACAATCTGATTTGAGAAGATAGAAACTGCATTATATCACATATAAAAGTATTCTAAATAATCACATTAACAAAGATTCACCAAAAGAAACACATACATGTAAAGCTTTAGCACTAGGAAAAACAAACGGCTAGGCAAGAATTAAAGGTTACAGAAGAAAGATAGAACGGAATCTAAATAAATATGTCTCCTCTAACCTTACCTAGTCGTTTGTTTTTTTCCTACTATAATACCTTTATGTTTAGAATTATTCCATGAGCTTTCACGTTGATACTTACGGTACATTGAACTCTCAACTTAGACGGTTACAATACATCCGGCAGAGAAAATGTCGAGAAATATAGTTTGGTAAGCAATCTTCCTTTTTTACTTTGTTTGCACATTGATTACACAAAAACATGTTAACCTACCATATGTTCCTATATATATATAGAGAGAGATATACATATATATAGATATACATATACACACACAAACACACACACACACACATGTTAAGCTAACATATCTTCCTATATATATATAGAGAGAAATATATATATAGATATAGATATACACATACACACACACACACATACACACACACACACACACATATATATATATATATATATGTGTTGTTATACTTTGGGAGGGTCATGTTGCCAATAAGAAACACACGCACCAGTTGATTTCACTTATTATTTCACTATTTATTATAATAAATTGATAAATTTAGGAATTTATAAATTTCCGGTTGGTTGGTTGGTTGATTGGTTCCACTACCAGATGATTGTTTATATATTGTAATAGTTCTTTCGTCACACATTATGTGACCTCTTCAGTGACTGGGGATTCTTTTCTTTGTGTTTGTGTATATCCTTTGTTCTGTCCTACGCCATCTTGTTTTTGTTTGTGTGTTGTGTGCTTAGTTTGCGCAAACTAAGCACACAACACAACACACGTTTTCAGATAAAGAATCTTGCTAAACAAATTCAGAAACGAAATATATATATATACATATACATATATAGAATTGGTTACACACCAGTTAGTTCAGGATACCGAGAAACATTGTTTCACCTTATTGGATCCTCAGCTCTTAATGGACATGGTTATACGGAACAGGAAGGACAACCGTACGAACGCGCATGCGCAGAAACGGTAACTTCACACAGGCAATGCGTGCGAGAGGTGTAAGGGAGATAATTGCGAAATCCGAAAAAAATTCTAGTTGATAAGAAAATTAGGGTGTTGTAATTCAATCCGGAGCTTTGTGGTAACGTAAGAGGTGGTCCGAGACATGTGGACAACGTGGGAATAATTCATTCCACGTGTTTAGGCTGTCGCTATCGCATAATCTCTTTATAATATTTATTTTTTTGACAGTGACTTTGAGTAGACGAAATATGTTTCGGAGCCAGTAATCCAGTCTTTCTTGCAGAGTTACACGGGGAATCCTATCGACAATTATGTCAAGTGAACACGTCTCGGTAGAATGGTGTTCCTCTACTTACATGTCTCCTGATCAAGCACTGATAACACTGATCGTTTGAATTAATGGAAGTGTCCATTCCACATACATACATGCATATATACACACATACATACATAAATATATATACATACACACATACGTACATACATACACCCACATACCTTCTATTAATATTTATATTTATATATATGAAATGTGTATATTTATATATATTTTCTGAATAATATTTTGCAGCAACTTATTCAGCAATCATATTATATTGCAATGATAGTTTTAAACTCTTGCTCGAACATAAATCACGTTTGATTAAATTCTCACTTAACAATCACCCGAATAGAAATATGAATTATAATGTTTCTATATATAACACTTATGATATTTTTAATATTTCTTTTATCGATCTCTACTTATAACAGGGATATCATATGAGAGCATTTTTTTTATCCTAATAAGAATATTTTTATTAAACATAAGAACTGCTTTCAATACAAAACTACACATACACAATAATCATAATTGTATTATTACAATGAAAGATATTTACGTGAGAATTTGCCACAATAACATGATGTATGCATCTATTTTATATTCGTATCGTCGTAGTTATTGCATTGTAAAGAGGTTCACACAAATGTACAAATAAATTGACAACTAAATTGAACAACGTAATTCACAACTGTGCAAATATTATCCGCCATATTGTATTTGTTTTAGCTATTCGCTGAATAGTGTAACATTACTAATCGATAGTGATTACAATTAGAAAATGTATTCTCCTAAGCGTGTACGGAAATCCATTTAGATGCTACTACATTAAAATTGATTATACCCTATGGCAATATTTAGAATAAATATCAATTTTCAGTGACCGTATTTTAATGAAATTGTTTTGATACGTTCCATACAACGAATATACCTATAACCCCTAAATTGCTTAAATGTCTCGTGAATTTGTAACCTTGCAATTTTAGATTTCTGCTTCGGTAATTCAATAGTATATATACACTACTTTCCAAATTCATTCTCACCAAATTCTAGCCGTAAATTTTAAATGTGACTTCAATGAATAAATCTCCTCCTGAACGTTTTGTTTTTAAATTGCATTTGCAAATAATGTCTGAGTTAAATATAGTCAAATGATACACTATAGTTTTCCGCAAATCAGAGGCACGTAGTAAATTATTGTTTGATGCATTATTTAAATTATGAATGTCATAAAGGTTTATACAGGAAAAGTAATTTCATAAGTTATTCTATTATATACGTCAAACAATATAATATTGAAACTCTGTGATTGAAATATTAGACAAAAAGCCTTGCGGTAACTATTCCGGGTTTAATTTCAAATCCGGCCCAGACCAATTTTCCTTTCATCCTTTCAAGTTTAATAAAACAAATCAAACTGACGGGAGATATCGAATCAGCTTAGTCGCCTGTGATTTCCACTTTCATACGGCGAAAATAATTTGAAAGTATTGAATAATAGTTTATTTAAAAAAAATATATGTTGTAATTAGTACAGTCCACCGTGAATAGTGGAAACAGACAGCAGCTTACACTCGAACATCATAGCCCGAGGACATTCAAGAGTGTGATGAAACACGTTTCAGATTCCCCAATCTATTCGGGAAACGTAACGAATTCAATAATTTAGGCACAATGCGGTTTCACTCGACTCATACAGACCTGTCACCAATGTTTTAATTATGTCAGACTCGTAACGACTAGGCATTGTAGAGGCAGACTTTACACGATTTATGACAGCAACTAGGCTGATATCCGGAGGATTTCATGAGACCTAACAGAGTTACACCTTTTCAATCTCTCTTATGGTTTGCCATAGTTTGAACCGGAATGATTTATTCCTCCCGTAGAATCCTATTTATGTCCCAAATAACCACCTAACTAACGTTACTACAACGGTCTCTAACCAGCAACCGTTTCTTTACAGGAATAGATATTTACAAGAGGGGTCTGTGTGAAAGATATATTACAGTCTCGTTCCAATGTCGTCAATCTGGAGATTGGCTTGAGACATGTACTGATGGGTGTGGGTATGACATACATCGTTTGCGTATAGCGAGATTTGAACGATACTCCAAAAGGAAGAACATCTTAACAATTGGTAATATGAACAACGCTTTCAGACAAAACGAAGAAACTGATGGAGAGATCAGGTGTTACCAGCAATATATAGAGGCTTCCGCCAACACATTACCGTGAGTCTGGTGTTGTAGATATATTAACTCCTATTTGTATGTGTGACGTGAAAGATGACTACATATGTGGGAGTGAAGATTCACACTGATCCTCGGCTGTTTCAATGTGATATGGACTGGATACGATTTGCCTCATGAACATTAGAATGAAAGAAGGTTTTCACAGGATGGTGCAACATTTTAGGCCAAACAGAGTATCCGAATACAGATTCCTCCGTATTGAAGTACAACAGCATTAGATAAAGTTCTAATGCATATCTCCTGATGGGATACTTCAATTCACATGATGGTTATGAGAACCTACTATGGAAATGCTACAATTGGAAGGAAGGGTGGCACCTATCAAATTGCGGTTGACAAGGCCCTATTAGACTTTTGAACTTGTAACGGGCTCGTGTCATGACAAACATGATTATATATCGTATAAATGAAGTGGAAGATAACACATTAAATTGTTTTGTTCATGATCTCTTAGAATCGTTGTTGGATGATCGTGGTAAGAGAATGGATAGACAGTCAATTAATCATCATCGAGTTACCTACCGTCTGTTAGAACCTAAAGTATACAAAACCCACACAATTGTCAGGTTTATGTTGGCCAAGAGCATGGAAATGCTTGCTGATGGCGCGTCCAAGAAAAGGTTTATAGATGTATTGCATCCAAATTCACCCTGAACACACTGACAAAATTAAAAAGGAGTGGAAGCTATTCAGAAGTTTCTGCTCCATTTCCCAAGTGTTTGCTCCAATTCCCAAGTCTTTGTTCCAATACCTAAGTTTCTGCTGCGGGCTACAACAGCTCGGTGAGCCACTGTGTGGCATTAGAAAGCCTTGCTCAACCGAAAGGTTAGATATGCCATACAAGCAAAATAGGAGACTTATAAAGATTCGAATGATAATAATCCTCCTTTCATGCACTCGTGATACAAGATTGTGCGAACAGTCGCAGGGGAAACAGTAAAAGCGTACAATATTAAGACATTTTGGCAGTCTATGAAACGAATGCCTAATAAGACGACTCCTTCACGCATGCTCCCCAATGTATAGCATCAAAATGTATTGAATGGTACCATTATTACACCAGAGGCAATAAATCACGTTAGTTGTTTCAGGTTCAACTCCCAATTTCTGTAATCGAAAAAGCACTGAATCTTCAGTCAGGAGTTGCCACCAAACCATAGTATCAACAGTGGAAAGACCGGTGGAAACATCCCTTTCCTGGTCTGAACTAGTTATAATGCTTCTATCATTTCAAATAGAAATTTAAGAAACATATAGTATCATGAATGGGGCTTTATAGACTGCAAATTAATCCAGTACAATTCAGATTACAAGACGTTAACAGCCGCATTTTACATAGGACTAACTTTTAAATTGATTATCGATAATATAGATTTGATTAATAACTGAAATATATTTAATATTTCTATATCGTTGATAGATGCTCAATATTATGGAGCTTACAGATATTAAGTCCAGCGTTTCATAGTTTTCTATTACTAGTTTGACACGTTGGTTTTATTAGTATTCAATAAATAGATTCAGATACAATTAATCAGACATACTAGTAATTGGGAAACCCATTGTGTCAATAAAAGACGTTAACCAAGATGAAATATTCGGCAATGAGGTGAACTGATTTATAGGCTTCATATTCACTGTCAATTGAGATTCAGATAGAAGCCAACAAGACACCACGAATCTTGTAAATCAACTTGCTAAAAGTAGCACCAAAGATTGCTTATACCTTACTAAGGGTCATGAAGAATCATGATGGAAATGCATAGATCATCCATCTGTAGGCATTAAGGTGTTCCATAACCCAAATGTCTAATTCATGAAGTAGAACGTAAATAGTTGATTACACCACAAGATTAACGTAATTACATTCCCAATTGATCTTACCACAATTTGTGACAATCTCACCTAAAAACAACACATTATCGTATTTAAAAAGGGCGGTGGGTTGGCAGTATCGGTAGAGGGTCGGACGCCATGCTTTCTAGCATAGTTACGTCCCTTTACGATATGAGTTCAAATCCCGCCGAGGTTGACTTTGCCTTTCATCCTTACGGGGTCGATGACATAAAGTACCAGTAATGCACTGTGTAATTGCTGGCCTTGTGCCTAATGTAGAAACAATTATCGTATTTAAAAAGAAAGTGATGGATAATATACTCCGAGGTACACACATTCCTGTCAGGAAAAAAACCCTAACAAGTTGGTATTTACGGCTCGGACATATTTGCACCTGGTTCTGTTACTACTAGATGTGAAGGCACTCGTCGGTTACGAGGATGAGTGTTCCTGTTGTTCCGATCAACGGAACTACATGCTCATGAAATTAATGTGCAAGTGGCTTATCATTCCACAAACATACACTGAACTTAGATTTCAGGGTGATTCGGTGTGTCACAGAATGTGACAAGACTGACCCTTCGAATTACAAAAATAAGTCATGTTTTGCCAGCTGAGTGGACTGGAGCCACATGAAATAAAATGCCTTGCTCAAGGAGACAGAACGTTGCCGCAAATCAAACGCACGACCTTCCGATCGTGATCCAAATTCCTAAAACAAAGCCACACACCTTTACTGCTAGACCTATCCTGGCTAAAAAAAAACAGACACAACATATTTCATGGTGAAATAAGTTGTATGTATATGTATAAATGTGTGAGTTTGTAGACATATATATATATATATATATGTGTGTGTGTGTATATACAAATATATATATATATATATATATATATATATATACGTGGGTGTCTTTTATCCATATACACATGTCATAGATACACACACATACATATAAACACACACCTATATATATATATATATATATATTGCTCGTACCAACGTGAGGTATATGATTTTTAATGCTATGAAATACCAATGATAGTTGGCAAATCACTGATGAGGGACTAATTTTATAATATGTAATCCATGTGCAACCATGCAGTATTCTTCTCCCCATATTTTTCATATATTTACCTAAACTGCGATTTTCTGTTTCTCTCTTTCTCTCTTACTGCTCCCCCGTTCTCTCTGTTTCTTTTACCTTCTTTCGTCCCCTCTGTCAGTTAACACTTTCTCACGACTGACCTCTTCCTCGCACTTCCACTCACTCTCTCTCTGTTTGTCCCTTCTCACTTTCTCCCGTTCGCTAGGAGTCGGCTCTTTCTTTCTCACATCCCATTCACAGCGAAAGGTCTGTTTGCTAAGCGCACATGAATTCACCCAGATTACACTGATCGAATAACCATGTTGCTTGTTTTCTTCCCATCTTCGGTTAGCCTTTCTTGGATGTTGTTTACTTGTCTCACTCGCTTTACGCGTTTCACTTGTCCCAATATCTTATTTTAGTTATTGCTCGCACCAACGTGAGGTATATGATGTTTAATGCGATGAAATACCAATGATCGTTGGCAAATCGCTGATGAGGGACTAATTTTATAATATGTAATCCATGCGCAACCATGCAGTACTCTTCTCCCCATATTGTTCATATACTTATATATATATATATATATATATATATATATATATATATATACACACAACAACAACACCAGCTCTCTTTCTTCCCTTCTCCTTCTCTGTCTCCCTCTCGCTCTCTGTATGTCTCCCTTTCAATCTACTCTCTCACAACCACCATCACTTCCTCTGTAACTTCTTCTCTTTATTTATTAAGGTACTCGGAAAAAAACTCGTATTTCGGAAACTCGTGCACCGATTTACGCCAAACATGTTTTATTCCAGTCAGGGTGAACTTCCTTCTAAATATCTTCCCATTATGCGCTTTTTTGACTGTATTACATTACAGGCAAGCAAGCAATCACAGACGTTTTGTAATATATAAATATACTAAGACTTTATACCATGTTTAATTGCATATATAACAACATAATAAACGAAATCAAATCTATTTAATGACAAATAGCTGAAAGTAACGAAATGAAAATGTTGCCTATAATTTGAGGAGATATATTGTTATTAAATAGTAGATGAAAAACCAATTCAGTGTCTGCTCACTCACACAACCTCACCCTCATTGTATATACCTCGCCCACACTCACTCTACCTCACACTCACTCGATATACCTTGCACTCACTCGCTGTAACTCCCCATATTTCCATACGAGCCTGGAAACCTTTACACCACATACAACCGTTTTAAGACAGAAAACTCTTTATGTATTAAAATAATCCAAACTACATATAAACCAGTCATATGTATTATATTTAATAATTAACTACTTTAAATAAACACGTATATTACGGGTTATAAAATTACTGTATAACCATTTGTTTATTTCCATAGTTATTTGTTGTTTTATCAAATATATTAGTTTTGTTGCATACAATAATTACGGCGCTACATATATTAGTTTTATTGTCCATATTGGTTTCATGGAGTATTTATTAATTAACGTTCATATAATCTTAATGCTTCAGCCATTTATATGTAAAGAAAGAAATATCAACAAAACCGAATGAATATTATCAAATTGTGCGGAAAATGATGGATGTCGGATATATTGCAGTGGCGCTACAACCGGTGAGATGCACCGTTTAATCTAGGTTGTCTCAAACGTATGCTGAGTGAGAGGAGGCACCCAATTCACACTGATGTTAGAGCATTAGGTTCAAAATGGCATGCCATTTCTTCAGGCTTACTGATTTATGAATTTAAATAACTTCGTGGTTAAGGTTTTCTTTTGTTTTTTTTTCATAATCTCGAGGTATGTAGTGTCAACCCAAATCTTGAATACATTTTTCCTATATTTCTCTTTATTACATACTCTGTCTCTCTCTCTCTCTCTCTCTCTCTCTCTCTCTCTCTATATATATATATATATATATATATATATATATATATAGAGCGAAGGAAAAGTGGTAAGGAACCAGGTGAACCATAACGCACCAAAGTACTCAATACTTAGGGTAGTAGAGTGGGTAATAGGAGTAAGTAAGACCCCGACGGCTGAGCTCAAGCCGTTTCGACGGCTAATTCTGTACTGAATCTATTCAGTACAGAATTAGCCGTCGAAACGGGTTGAGCTCAGCCGTCGGGGTCTTACTTACTCCTATATATATATATATATATATATCTCACTCTCTATCTCTTTCTCTCTCTCTCTCACTCTCTCTCTCTCTCTCTCTCTATATATATATATATATATATATATATATATATATATATTATATATATATATATATAGATAGATATTTATCTCTCTCTCTGTTTCTCTCTCTCTTTAACTCTCTCTTTATCTCTCTTTCTCTCTCCCAGGAAGAAATCATATGTACAGACCCCACTAAGAGTTATTCTTCCTTTATTCCATTGTCCCCGTAAGGCAAAGCTAACCTCAGCGGGATATGAAATCAGAACATAAATGGCTGAAACTTTATGCCGCACTGCATGTTGACCGATGAAGTACCGGTAGAGCCAATCCATCACCCTCCGCACACTCAATAAAGCTACTGACGATTTAGTAAATATTGCTTCTTTCATCATAGTAGGGTTCGATAGAATTTCACAAACGATATTCATTTGAATTTTACCGATGGCTTCTCACATGAAAATTTTGGCAGAAGTAGCATAGTTGTATTTCCCATTGCAACATTTATTCAGTAGTGTCATCAGGCACATCCAATATTCTGAACCCAAATCGTTTGATGTCAGATATCTGCGGAACCGTTATATCTCCAATATTTGTCAATGAATTAACCACAAGCCATACGTTCCATATGCTGGATTAGACATAAACGTAACATCCAAAGTTATGTAGAACTCAGTTTTTCTTCATCATTCTAATTAGAAATTGGTTTTGGTCAATGATTTATCTACATCAAAGCAAGACTATTTCGCCATCGCTAGTTGCGGATTTCCTATAGAGAAATAAGACCTTAGCTAAAGTAGTTGAAGATAAACTGTAGCATTTATTAACATACTATTTAGTTGATAGAACTTTGATTTTCTACGACAGGATATTTAGTGTTAGGTTTAGATGCTGCTAATATTATAAGATAGCAATTTGGGGAATCTCCATTAGCAAAGCTGATATAACAATTCCAGAAAGTTATTTAAACTAGAATATTTGTCAACACAATGATGCCTATTTGTATATGTGTGTGCGTGTGTGTTTGTGCATATGCCTATATTTATGTGTATGAGTATATACACATAAACGCGTAAACACTGACACACTTACAAAAATAAACACACACAGACATATATTCACACAAATACAGATACATTCACACAAATACAGATACATTCACACAAACACGCATATACATTCACGCAAACACACGCACACACACACACACATCTTTACACATACACTCACATACAGTTTAGCAAATATAAGGCCAACTGTTGTTTTGCAATAGTTCTTTCAATGTCAGATTATTTCTGATTACACATACGTCCATTCCCACAAACACATACGCACATTGTGTGAAGCACGTCAGTCGTTCAATTTATATGCAGATGATACAAACAAGTGTAGTGAAGGTTAGACACTGTTTTATGTTTCATTTGACTTTCAACTCTAGTGTATGCTGTCATCACTCGTTCGATCCTTAGTCATCTGTAGTGCGTGATGTCATCACCCATTCCTTCCTCGATCATCTCTAATGCATGACATCATAATCCATTCATTCCTTAGCCATCTCTAGTGTGTAACATCATAACTCCTTCGTTCCTCAATCATCGATAGTGTGTGACATAATCACCCCTTCTTTCCACAGTCATCTCTAGTGCATTACCACGTATATATACATTGTGTGACGGACGTATGGCAATAACATAAATTAATCTATAGATTGAATTAATTCCGTTTATCTTTTCATATTGGTATTAATTTATCGTGGGAGCGGAAACTATACTGGAAAAACAACGAAATGTCACTATAAAAGAATGCTGTTTATGTTGTCTAACTCTCATTAATATATATGCTTTGTTAATGGTATTCAAGTGATTGGCAGTATCGGTAGAGGGTCGGACGCCATGCTTTGCAGCAAAAAGTTACAGCAATTGATGGTCTGAGTTCAAATCCCGGCGAGGTTTACTTTGCCTTTCATCCTTACGGGGTCGATAAAATAAAGCACCAGTAATGCACTGGTTAATTTCTGGCCATGTGCCAAAATTTAGAAACAATTATGTATTAAAGTAAAACACTAATTGTTTCTTTCTCATATCGACAGCATTTTGAAATATTCTCAAAACCTCATCATTATAATTTCAGTTCATATGCTTGTAATAAAATCTCAGGTCATATATATTTTAATATTTCAGTCCCAATATTTGTTTATCTAATTCTTCCTTACTATGTTTCTTGTTTGAGATTCGATTAGAATTTGATTGCCAAAGAGTTTTTTTTTATGTATATTTAAAGATAAACAGATATTCAAACTTGTTACTTTAATATTATTTATAAATATCACGAACCTACTTAATCAAGAAACTGAGGTAATTTTCCGCAAACTGAAGTATTTCATTCAAATTAAGAATGTTCAGTATTACAATATTGTTAGGCACATTATTTTCACATTAGAATATTTGAAAGACATTACATTTCAAGAAATTTGTTATTGTATGTTCGACTATTATATTGTTTAATATGCAGTTTTGTTTTTTAAAGCTTAATGCAAATATTTGGCTTATATGTTGTCAAGTATTAAAATATGAAGCATTCGAATAAAGAATAGAGAAATATATTTATTTGATAAATATCAGTTTATGAATGAATAATTTATGAACAAAAATGTTATCTCTCTCTCTCTTTTTGCCCCAACAAGATGTTTCCATAGATAGGCAACGAGTTCGCGAGAATTCCTATGCAGGTTATACTTGGAGTAAAAATAGTGAAAGATTGAAGAGTAACATAGTAGCCTGTACAACAAGGGCCTTTAATTCAGGTATTAAGAACGCCTCAAGGAAGGAAACACAAATATGTATCAGCTAATTATGTCAACAACGCGGAAATCCAGATATGTGAGACACGCGTTCGCCTCATTTGCAAAACGCCACTTTATTCATCCTATTTTCATAAAATCGATTTGTTACTATTCTGTCCAGGAAACACATAATTATCTCTATTCCCCATCTATTTGTCTATTACGTCCTCCCTCTCTCAACATGTCTCTCTCTCTCTCTCTCTCTCTCTCTCTCTCTCTCTCTCTCTCTCTCTCTCTCTCTCTCTCTCTCTCTCTCTCTCTCTCTCTCTCTCTCTCTCTATCTCTCTATCTCTCTCTCTCTCTCTCTGTCTCTCTGTATATATATATATAT
This sequence comes from Eledone cirrhosa, assembly GCA_964016885.1. Lineage (NCBI taxonomy): Eukaryota > Metazoa > Mollusca > Cephalopoda > Octopoda > Eledonidae > Eledone > Eledone cirrhosa. The sequence goes on from OZ024750.1 coordinate 47,610,517, forward strand.
ATATATATATATATATATATATATATATATATATATATATATATATATATATATTTATATATATATATATATATATATATATATATATATATATATTTAAAATATAATATGATTCCAGTTCCTCAGTGAAATAACAACCCAACCAGGAACTGGGCATATCACAGTATTGACAACATTATACACATCAACAACATATGTACTTGTCTATACCACACTAATTCAGCCTGCCTGAAGAGGTCACAGCCAGAGATGGCTGTCACCGAAATATAGATAGCAGTAATAAACGAAGCTACATTTTAAACATTTGACATTTATTTTACTTTATTTTACATTACTCCGCAGTAACCAAACCGTCGAGTGCTCCAGCCTGCATACTGAGGTGTTGGTATACAACCAACATATACTCAAAAACTCTCTCTATATATATATATGTATATATATATATACACACACACATAGTCACACATACACATACACACACACGTCTATAAATACATACACATGCGTGTATGTATTTATTTAAATTCTATTACCTCTTTATTGTATTTTATTTACTTTATTATTATCTCTGAAGCGGAGATTCATTCGGTTTCCTTGTTAGAATATTAGTCTACGACTTCAGTTATACCATTTACGTGGTTTTGTCTTTGCGTGCAATTGTTCTCCACGCTCCACATATGACGTATTATCTTCGTCTTTTTTCCGTTCATTGCCAGAGAACGTATCTATGAACCACCTAAGAAAACATTAGTCGTCGACTTCGTTTATACCATAAACGTGGTTCTGTCTTTGCGTTTAATTGTTCTTCATATCTCCTATTAATGACGTATTATATTCGTTTTTTCCCGTTCTTTGACAGGGAACGTTTCCACGAACCAAAGTATCGTATTCCTGTCTTCTTCCGGTTGCAACGTTTTTTGAAATATCGACTACTGCGTTTACATATTGACTTTGTCAGTTTCAGAATATCCCGTTAAGGGTGAAAGCAGCGATTCTTTGCTTAAACTTTAATCTGTTATTTTAATAAATATATATATATATATATATATATATATATATATATATATATATATATATGATATTAACAAACGGAAACTATATTTATAAAACCAGATTTATTTCATTATACATATTTCAAGGACACCAAGTTAAATTATGGTGTGCTTTCAGATAAAATATAATATATATCAGTTTTATAAATATTGACATACCCTTAAAGAATGCAACCATTACTGTTGGAAGCTCCCGGATAGTGGAGTTGTAGCTTTAATTATATTATTAGTGTTGGATATATTTTGTTTAAAATAAGCTGTTGGTTTACAGAGAAAGAGAAAGATAGAGAAGAGAAGAAAGAGAAAGACTAAAACAGCAGAGAGAAACAGATGGAGAAAGAGAGGAGACAGAGACAGAGAGAGAGAACGAAAAACTCTAAGTCATATCTTGTTGAGTTAACTTAACAATTGAGATGAAATGAATAAATAAAATTAGAAATGTTAATAATCATGAATGGAATATACATATATAATATGAGAAATGTAACCATTGTTTAAATATATAACATAAAATTTCCTTTAATATCTTAACAATTATAACATTTTATAAGATTCCTATATCTTAAATAAAATAAAATAAAATAATCCTTTATGTTTTGTGTGTATATATTATATACATAGTTAGATATGTATATGTATTTTATAAGTGTGTATATATATTTATATGTATGTATTTTTGCGTGTGTATACGTGTTAATAATATATGGATTTCTTAATATATACATCCCAATTTCTAATATATTGATCTCAATATTTAACTGATTAACTAAACATCTAATCATATTTAAACAATGGTTAACTTTCTCATAGTATATATGTATGTTCCATTCATGATTATGAACATTTCTAATTTTATTTATTCATTTCATCTCAATTGTTAAGTTAACTCAACAAGATATGACTTAGAGTTTTTCCTTCTCTCTCTTTTTCTCTGTCTCATCTCTCTCCCTATCGTTTTCTTTTTGTTGTTCTGGTCTTTCTCTCTCTTCCCTTCTCTATTTTTCTCTTTCTCCGTATGCCAACGGCTTATTTTAAAAATAAAAATATCCAATACTAATAATATAATTAAAGCTACAACTCCGGGAGCTTCCAACAGTAATGGTTGCATTATTTAAGGGTATGTCAATATTTATGTATAAACCTGATCTATATCATATTTTATCTGATGAAAGCACAGCATAATTTAACTTGGTGTCCTTGAAATATGTATAATGTAATAAATATGGTTTTATAAATGTAGTTTCCATATGTTAATATCGTATTTTTACTCCAAATATGTGTTGAGTGCTTTATATCAGTTATAACAATATTTGCTTGTTGTATGCCAACAATTTAATAGAACTTTTACATATATATATATATATATATATATATATATATATATATATATATATATATACATATATATAATTGTTTCTATTTTAGGCACAAGCCAGCCATTCCCCAGTACATTACTGGTACTTTATTTTTCGACCCCGTAAGGATGAAAGGCAAAGTTAACCTCGGCGGGATTTGAAATCATATCATAAAGGGACGTAACTGTATGTTTCAAAGCATGTTGTCCGACTCTCTACCGATACTGCAAATCCACGCTGTTAAACTAGCCAAATTGTATCAATGACAGCGATGGGTAGAGATGCCTAATAGGCCAGAGACCAGCGGGCAGTGTTTTGCCGAGAAACAGTCCAAGGGTAGCTAGAAGATGGATAAAATGTAGAGAAATCGGAGGACAAAGAAGGTTTGTGTTGACGTACAGAAGTGACTAGAAGAAGGAAAGAAAGAAAGGCGATGTACGATTCAACTACTCACACATTTTAACTATCATCATCTGTCAGACCAGCAGTATGGTTTTGCCCGATTCAGTCTACAATTATAAAACGCTGGACCTTCAATAAAAACATACATCTCTCTTTTCGTATGATTTCTGTGTGTGTGATAATACAAACGCAATAAATCGGTAGTTTGCCGGAACAGAGAAAGAGAAATTCGTCCTATGGATACCAAGTTATCGACTGTTAGTTCTGCCAATTGAACAGAACAGATATATGTGCAGTTAACGAATGAGAATGAGAAAATAATCCAATGTCTCACATTAACTACTCGATAGAAGCTACGAAAAATAGTGTTCTGAAGTCTAACGCCTCTCTCTCTCTCTCTCCCTCTCTCTCTCTCTCTCTCTCTCTCTCTCTCTCTCTCTCTCTCTCTCTCTCTCTCTCTCTCTCTCTCTCTTTCTTTCTCACTCTCTCACACCCTCTCTCTCTCTCTCTTTCTCTATCTCTCTCTCTATATTTATATATATATATATATATATATATATATATATATATTATATATATATATATATATATATATATATATATATATATAATATGTTGAGAAGGTAACACACCAGAGAGAGAGATATAGTGCGTTATCAATAATACAGGGAAAAAAGCCACCAGTGTTTTTTTCCCTGTATTATTGATAACGCACTATATATCTCTCTCTGGTGTGTTATCTTCTCAACATATTATATTTTAAAGGGCTCAGGATCTCTTCCCCTTTGAGCACATTATTTACAGGGAATAACGACGGGTCTATGCCTCCGTTAATTTATCGTTATATATATATATATATATATATATATATATATATATATATATATATATATTATAAAATAACAGGAGGCTGGAATGTAATTACTTAAAGTTTTATTACAATATACGCATTTCAATGACCGCGTTCAGTATGTATCCGGTGATATCATCAGGTATTCGAAATTTAACAAAGGAATATAATCCATGGGGCTGAAAAGGCAGAGAGACAAGACGGCGGCCATACATTTAGCAGATTCTAGTTCGGCAGATTCTAGTTTAGCAGATTCTAGTTCGCATCCATCAACTGGGGGGGTTTTCCGACCTTTCCTTGACATCCACTATTCCGCGCGCACGTGCGATCTGCATAATACCCCAGTTAGTCACAAACACCGTACCGTTCCTCTCCGGCAGATAAATTACAATAAAAAAAACACAGTTGGTGGATGCAAATCCGAAATATAGGGACAATCTAATCTCTCCCAAGGTAACTCTATCTTGTGTTATTATTTTTTGCGGTATTTCCTCTACAAACTATATATCTCATTCTATATTTCATTACAACTCTCTCTTCACCAACAGATCCTGTTACACGGAGACTTTCCCATCTGCATTGTTGAGGCTTCCAAAGCGACCAGATAGATCTCACTATTCCACAATGCTTCAAGCAAACTTCAATACACTCTTATATCTATATATATATATATATATATATATATATGCGTATAAATCCTTGTGAAATATATATACATATCTTCATACACACACGCACGCGCATAAATAATATCTATCTCTATGTATTATATATACAAGACATACATATTCTATATATTTGCTATAATTGAATGTCAAACGCTCCGTATCATTTTCGTCTGCAAAGCTACATCAATAGATTTAAGCCGGCTTACGTTATGTATCAGCGGATTAGATGGTTGGCATCTTGGGATATGGAAGTCGTTTGGCGGAGAGGATAAAAAAAACACATGGCACATATGGCAATCATTGCATTTGAGATATACATGCTTATATATTGTATATATATATATATATATATATATATATATATATATATACTATATATATATAGTGAGCGAGAGAGAGATGTGTGTGAGCGTATACATATATAAAAATATATTTATATATATATATATATATATATATATAAATATATATATATGATAGATAGATAGATAGATAGATATATAGATATGGATGCAGATATATATATATAGACACGTTGGCTGAGTGGTTCTGACATGAACTAAAAGTTTGATTCTTTTTAGCGTCCCATCGCTCACTGATTTACACAATTTGTAAATCAGTGACTAGTTGAGAGATAGAGTCCTATCGGTTGTCAGTTGCTAATCGCTTTACCGTGTCGGTTGTCACAAACAGTCATGACCAGGCATGGGCCGGTGTTTGAATTATGTCGGTTGATTGGTTATTTATTAGGCGATACCCGCTGATGAAGCCACATAAGCCGATTGTGCATTGTTGCATAATATATGCAGACAAATGCACCTTACTCTTGCGGCAGAAACTCGAGTCCGGGAACCTTATAGGCATATATATATATATATCAACTACAGGATATTGTGCTGTGATTTCAATGAATTTGCCCTGTTTATAACAAACTCCAGTTCCTCCAAGATTTGTTGTGTGATTTACTGCCATTTGGCTGCTATTCAGTGAGGTTTGGCACAGATGACTACATAAGCTCAACCACTTTTATCTCGATAGACGTTTCACCTTGAACTCCCTCAGTAGCGATGGAACTACAAACCATATTATCGCTGGAAATGAAATGTTCAAGTGTAGCGAATTATGTTTACTACAAAACAGCACCGAGGAGATGACAACGCCATTTCTCTATATATCGCCTGAAAATTCTAATTTATTCGTCTGTTCGACTATGGGACACATACGCTATTTCCATAATTTTAACTATGTGAAGGGCATCCCTCTTCAGGTCAGAATACAGCCCATGCTGGTTTTAGTTATTGGAGGTGAGAGAATAACTATAAATGGTTGTATTTGAAAAATCTAATTTTGAACCATATTTCATTTGTTGACTTGTAAAGTTTGAAAGACGAAAGACTTTCTGTGAGATTTGAATTCAGAACACAGCGA
>OZ024750.1:47618771-47631271 GCA_964016885.1 Eledone cirrhosa
AGTTGATGGTACTGGGAAAAGAAGGAATGAGTAATCGTGCCAGGAACAAAGTAAGAACTGGAAAGATAATTTAAGAGAAACAACGGGAAACAGAAAGTATGAGGGGGAAAAGAGGGAGAGAAAGAGAGAACGAGATTGAAGGAAAGGAAAGTGGAGATAATGTGTTTGAATATAAATAAAATCCAAACAAACGATATATTAAAGTAATTGCTTCCGTATAGAAATATATATGAATATTCCAGTATTGTGTATATGAGGAACAACACACAGGGTGGTTCATTTACCAAGGTTGGAAAGCGTTAAATATGGCTTGCGCATTTCTTCACTCTAAGTTCATATCCCTCCCAGGTCCACTGTGTTTTCATTTGTTCGGAGTAGATAAAGAATGTAGATCCCAATGTCAATATAGCCGTATATTCTTCCGATGAATTTCTTCTCTCTGCTGCATTGGCTCAAAGGAGGGAAGGCTCAATTGATATCTCTGATTTCTCATGATTGCATGTGCACCTAAAGCCCTTTAAGAAAGCACGGTCGATACTCTCCAGTCATGCTGAATTGTGACTGACGGCTCTCGTTAACTTGTTTAGAACCAGACAAGAATGAAATGGTGAGGCCCTCAGCCAACCAATTACAATTTATGAGACATATAAGGTACTGCTATAAAAAGGATTGTTTCAGCAAATTAGAAATACAACAATAATGACATTTATATTTAGTACGTATTCACATTTAGCCCTCATGCAACTATGTTGTATCTCATAAGTTGAATGCCGGGGGCTTTAATTAGAGGCGTTCCAATATCATCCCGTCTCTAAGAGCAAGGGAAACTGATGTTACTTGCTCATCAATACAACGCTTTAGTCAGATCTGTGAAATGAATCCAATACACTAACAACTAGCCGACATGCCGAGATACTATACGTGAGTATGTAAACTTATATAAATATATATCATAGACTTAAAGTTGTTATCTTTGTCAAGTTAATGTTAAGTTCTCTACGAGGTGATCAAAAGACCGTACGTCATCTCCAGTCCATGGCGTTAAAGCTTGTGTGACAGCTCCCACCTATACAGGTTTAGCTGGCCTCCTCCAATGTATATCTCGTTGGAGGTGTCTTGGGTGATTTTATATTAGGGACCACAGTCTTTTTATATCATTTCTACTGCTGAGTAAACTGGATCAACGTGAAATAAAGTATCTTGCTCAAGTAAACAACACATCACCCGGTCTATTGCAAGCTCAATTCTCTAACCACTAAGCCATGCACCTTCACTAAACCATGCGTTAAAGGAATGTGAATAAAGTGCATCATGGGGTTCAATTAGATCTGTTTCTATGACCGGTACATATTTTCAACTGAGCCGTCTAAAGCAACAGGAAATTAAACGTTTTAATCAATAACACGACGCACTATATGGTTAAGGAATAGAACTGATGACATTATGATCACACGTTTAAGACACTTATCAATGTGTCATGACAGATAGAATGAAACCCAATCAACCAACAAGTAAAACATTTGAAAACTGAAATTAGTTCATCAAGATGGCGCTTATGTCATTTTTATGCCATACTAATAACAACAATGAAACAACAAACACATAAACGGAAAATAAACATCAACGGTTATAATAAAAAGAAAAACATTGATTTTACCAATACAACATGCTAGCGTTACTATGGTGATTGTAATTCTCTTAAATGAAAAACATGTAATTTGGATGCTGTATCTCGTTTTTGTAAAGTAGTATTTTTTTTATCTGTCCATATTTACTTTCTCGTCTCCTATGACGAATGTATCACGTGACATTTCTCCTTAGCTTTCTGCATTCTCGTTTTATCTCCACTCTCTTCTTAATATCCTCATCAAATATCGTCTCAGCAAGTGCATTATATATTTCTTGTGAGCAATTACTGATTTTCATTTTCTTCGTCAAAATCGGCTACTACTACTACTACTACTACTACTACTACTACTACTACTACTACTACTACTACTACTACTACTACTACTACTACTACTAATGCTGCTGCTGCTGCTGCAACTACTGCTACTACTACTGCTACTACTCCTACTAGTACTACTACTACTACTACTACTATTACTACTACTACTACTACTACTACTACTACTACTACTACTACTACTACTACTACTACTAATAATAATAATAATAATAATAATAATAATAATAACAATAATAATTGTTTCTACTTTTGGCACAAGGCCAGCAATTACCCAGTTCATTACTGGTACTTTACTTCATCGACCCCATGAGGATGAAAGTCAAAGTTAACTTTGGCGGGAATTGAACTCAGAATGACAAGGGACGTAACTCTATGCGTCAAAGCATGGCGTCCGACCCTCTACCGATACTGCCAATCCACCGCCCTCTAATAATAGTATTGGTTGACACTCGTCCTAGGAGTGGTAACACGAAATGATTACCACGTGGTGGTTAAGGATAAAACGCAACAAAATAAAGCTAATTCCAAATGATAAAAACTCATACCGGATCGGCCGTCACCCGTGTTTAAAAGGTCCGCGTCCCTCAGAGAGGAACCAGACTGGGGTCGAAAAATCAGCTAATGGTTCAAACCTTCCCATCAATTCGGAGCTGGAGTCCTCCCATAACTGGAATACACGTACTGTTAGACCTCCATGCTCACCACCAAGAAATCCAAAGAAAAACAGAGAAAAATGATCAAGGGAAGACAATAAAGAAGTCATTGACCCATTAAATAGATCGAATACAGAACAGACATATATCAACTGGAAAAAGAAACATCCCGAGGCTATATTGACTTTAACAAACTAGCCAATATACGAAAAAATATTGTTAAGAAAAAGTTACTAACTGATATAGAAATTGATCAGATCAAGCAATTAGCACAAAGTCAGGGAAGGGAAAATGAAACATGTGTCAGTGAAAACGAGGTAAATTGTAACACTTCGAATCCCAGGGTTGGGGCGGAATCACTGACAGCAGAACAAATTAAAGAAAGGATCGAAAAAGTGGAAGGAGTGCATGCTCAAGATAGTATTCAAAATGGAAACAATGAGATCGGAAATGATAAAGAAATGAATGAGAATGAACTCGCCAGCTGGAAGAATGAAATTATGATCGAATGGATGAAAATGAAAGAATCTAACATGAGGGAACGAGACTCTAAGACCCAGAACTCCAAACAGGACCAAAAGATAATACACAAGACTAACATAATTCTCAAAAAATATTATCATCATAAACAAACTAAACATTACAGATTTAAATCATCTCTATTATGCATCGGCTAAAGTCACCACTCACTTATGTGGAGTGACAATGAAAAGAACAAAATAATTCCCACAAGAACCCTACTTGACAAGAGAACATCAATCGCCAAATAAGCATTCTCCGATCTGACAGAAATGTTAACAAACTACAAAGTAGGTAAACATATTAAACAAACTAAACTTAGAAAATTGAAAAGAAAAGACAATATAAAATCAACAAGTGACATAGACATGCTGATAAAAACAATGAAGCAAAAAGTGTCGGCCAAAGCTGCTTGTATAAAGCGCTTTGAAAAAATATCACGATTCTATAAGGACAATAATAGGTACAAAAGCAACCAAAGAAACTTCTACAGAAAAATTGGCAAGTCAACAATAACTGCTAAATCAATACCACCCAAGGAGGAAGTGCAAGAATTCTGGGAAAAGATCTGAGCCGAAGAAAAAGGTTCATAATACACATTCCCCATGGATAGACAGACAAATTAAAGATACAGCTCACCTTGAGATACAAACATGGGACTATACAACAGTTGAACAGTTGCGTGTAGCTCTTAGAAAAAGCAGCAAATGTATATCCGCAGGAAAAGAAAAAATACCACATTTGTGGATAAATGCCTTCACACAGTATCATGAGCTGTTAGCCCAACTTTACAATGAAATAGTTAAGGAGCCAGAAAATATACCATCATGGCTAGTTAACGGCATTACCTTCCTACTTCTGAAGAATGATGAAACAAACAATCCCAATAATTACAGACCCATAACTTGCTTGACCACAATGTATAAAGTTTTAACATCAATCATAACTGTATATACATATGACCACCTGATATGAAATGATCTATTTCCCATTGAGCAGAAGGGTGTAAACGAGGCTCATATGGCTGTAAAGATCAGCTTTGGGTGAACAAAATGATACTGGAAGATTGTCATAATAGACACAAACATCTATCAATTGCCTGGATAGAGTACAACATATCATTCGATAGTTTGCCACACAGTTGGATTGAAAAATGTTTAGAGGTTTTCAAAATATCTCCCGTTGTCAGGAGGTTCCTGTCATTCAGTATGAAGACATGGAAAACGACCAGAAATCACTTGAAGCTGGAGCAGTTAATATTAATTGTGGAATTTTTCAAGGTGACTCTTTATCACCGCTTTTATTCTGCATCGCATTTATACCATTAAGTAAAATGTTCAATGAAACAAAACATGGATATAAAGTCTATGACAAAACCATTAATCGCTTGTTCTGCATGGATGACCTGAAACTACTTGCAAAAAATGATGAACAATTGCAAGGGCTATTATCTACCGTGAAGCAGTACAGTGATGACATTGAAATGGAGTTTGGACTAGATAAATGCGCCAAAGCAATGTTCCCCAGAGGAAAGTGGCTGAATAGTTCAGACACTAATCTTGATCGGGGTATGGTGATAAGAGAACTTGATCAAGAGGAAACTTACAAATATCTAGGTGTTTGTGAAGGAGACGGAATCAAGCACTCGACAATGAGGGAAAGGATAAGGAAGGAATGTTACCGCAGTTTAAAAGCAATCTTTAGAACGGAATTGAATGCAAGGAACAGGATCGATGGCATAAACACTCTTGGCATACCAGTAGTAACCTACAGTTACAATGTCATCAACTGGTCAAGCACAGAGATCCGTAGGCTCGATACACAATTTAGAAAATTCTTAACCATTCATAGAATTGTTCACCCTAAGGCAGATACAGATAGAACATATCTCCCTAGGAAAGAAGGAGGACGTGGGTTAATACAGTTATATATTTCTTTGAAAACTGCAACAATTGGATTATCTACATATCTAAGGGAATCACATGATTGGATGATCAAACTCGTTTTGAAACAGGAAAGCATCAAAAGATCATACTCCATTACAAAAGATGCACAAAGATACAGTAATGAAATACACATTTGAGAATTCCTTTTACTGCTGAAATTAAAATAACAGAAAAAGCAAAGCAGGTAAAAGTAACTGTAAAGAAAGAACTGCAACAGAAACTGGCTAAGAAATGGCAAGAAAAGCCCCCGTATGGAAAATACACAGAAAGAGCTAACAATCCTGATGTTGACAAAACTTTAACCCATCAGTGGTTGGCATCCTCTGGACTGAAATCGGAGACTGAAGGACTGATTATATACGCACAAGATCAGTATCTGCCAACAAAAAATTAACAAGCCAACATAATAAAAAATGGATGCAGCCCATTATGCCGTGTATGCAAAAAACAACCAGAGACCATTGACCATATAATTTCAATGTGCAGTCCTATAGCTCCAACCGAATACCTAAACAGGCATGACAGAGCTGCACGATACATACATTGGATAATGTGTAAGCATTTTGACCTGCCCCATCAAAAGAATTGGTGGGAGCATCAACCACCTCCCATACTTGAAAAAGATCACATCTCAATCTTGTGGAACTTTAGCATCCAAACAGACCGAAAAATAGATGCAAATAGACCTAATATAATAGTGAAGGACTTTCAAAAGAGGGTATGCCTGCTAATTGATATGTCCGTTCCAATAGATAAGAATGTATCTATAAAAACATTTGAAAAATTTAGCAAGTATAACGACCTGGAGATAGAAATTGGAAAAATGTGGAAATTGAGAACTAAAACAATACCAGTGGTTGTAGGCGCTCTGGGAATGATACCTAACGGGTCTAATGATTACTTATCGCAAATCCCAGGAAACCCGCGTATAGGAGAAATACAAAAGATAGTACTAATGGGAACTGCCCATATACTAAGGAAGATTCTGTCAATATAAGTACATCACAAGTCTAAACACTAAAGATGCATGTGTGAGTATGTATGTTCTTTCTTGAAGATGGCGGACCTTGTTGTCTCTTGAGGTCACTGGTTGTGACTTGGTGATAACTCGTATGAATATAAAGCAAGATAAATGCAACTGTAATAATAATAATAATAATAATAATAATAATGATTTCTTTATTAATCACAAGGGTTTACATAAAGCAGACATTAAGGACAGTGCAGGACAATACAGGACGGTACAAATGGGCATGTCTGCTTGTAAAACACAAAAACAGAGGATGTAAAAAAAAAAAAAAAAAAAAAAAAAAAAATAATAATAATAATAATAATAATAATAATTGAGACAATACAAAAGGAGATTAGGCTTTTTGTGAACAACGAGATTAGTGAACAGGCACACCAACAAACTGATTTGAGTATCACAGTTGAAACTCTTAAGGGGCAGGCCAAAAAACTAACCAACTGGAAATCACCAGGCACAGATGGTGTGCAGGGTTATTGGATTAAAAATATAACATCCCTCCACCCGAAACTGACAACCATTTTCAATGACTGCTTGATGTCAGGTGAGGTACCAGAGTGGTTGACAAAAGGTACCACAGTTCTGGTAATGAAAGACCGAATCAAGGGTAATGATGTTACCAACTATAGACCTATCACATGTCTGCCCGTAATGTGGAAACTGTTGACAAGTATTGTGTCTGAGGAAATCTACCATCACCTCCACACAAACAACTTGTTACCGGACGAACAGAAATGATGCCGAAAGAAGTCCCGTGGTACAAGGGAGCAGTTACTTATTGATAATATGGTAATGAGGAATTGCAAGAGGAGACACAGTGGTCTTGCCATGGGATAGATAGACTACAAATAGGCATTTGACATGGTGCCTCTTTCTTGGATCACCAAAATCCTAGAGATCTTCAAGGTGGCATATAACATCAGAGAGTTGTTGGGCAAAAATATGAAGTCCTGGAAAACATCACCTGGAGAATCCTTGAGAGGCGTGAGCTTCAAGAGAGGTATCTTCCAGAGAGATAGTCTGTCCTCTATGTTGTTTGCCCTTGCCCTGATGCCCCTGACCATTATACTGCGAAAAATGAGAGCAGGATACAAGTTGGGAAAGGGAGAGCTTACCATAATCACCTCCTCTTCGTGGACAATCTTAAGCTCTTCGGGAACAGTGAGAAGGAGTTGGATGTGCTTGTTGACACTGTCCGTATTTTCAGCAATGACATATGTATGCAATTTGTTATTAGTAAGTGTGGAGTCCTCGTGATGAAGAGGGGTAAATTGAGCAGAAGCAACGGAATCCAGGTACCAACAGGTGAGATGATAAAGGAAATTGACACTGAAGAAGGATACAAGTATTTGGGGGTTCTGGAGGTTGATGACATGAAGATCAAAAAACATGAAGGATCTGATAAGATCTGAATACATTCGGAGAGTAAGGAGCGTATTAAAGTCACATCCGAACAGTAGAAATGCCATGAGTGCAGTAAATTCCCGAGCTGTGTATATTATTAGGTACAGTTGGGAATTCTGAGATGGAATGTTGCTGAACAAAAAGAAATGGATAGGAAGACTAGGAAGCTATTTACTATCTACAACATGTCCCACAAGAGGAGTGATGTCGATAGACTCTACTTAAGGAGATCTGAAGGTGGAAGAGGTCTTATCAGCATAGAGGACTGTGTTCAGATGGACAAAAACAACCTACACAAATACGTGACTGATAGTAAGGTGCTAATGCTCAGAATTGTACTGAAGGAGAGGACAATAGACCAGGGGATGTCCAAGGAGGAAATAACAACAAGGAGAAAGAGCAGCCTTCATGAAAAATCCTTCTTAGTAGCTTATTTGACAAAACTGAATTCAGAGATCCATAGACATGGAACTGGTTGAAAAGAGGAGACCTTAAAAAGGCTACAGAAGGAATGCTAATAGCTGCGCAAGAGCAGGCCCTCAAAATGAAGGGGTTGAAACACCATATTTACAAGGAGGAGGTTAGCCCACTGTGCATGATCTGTGGAGAGAGAGAGGAGACTGTGGCTCACATTCTATCCGAGTGTAAATACCTAGCCCAGACTCACTATAACGGCTGCAGACATGATGTGATGGGCAGGGTGATCCACTGGCACCTATGCAAAGTAAACAATTTACCACATTCTGAGAAGTAGTATGAGCATAAGCCAGAGTGGGTGATAGAAAATGATCAGGTGAAGGTGCTGTGGGATTTTAGGATACACACGGACAAGAAACTGGAACACAATAGACCTGACCTGGTGGTTTGGGACAAGGAAAAAAGATCGTGCCTGATTGTGGATGTGGCCTGCCCATTCGACACGAGAGTGCAAGAGAAGGAGAGGGAGAAAATTAACCGATACCATGATTGTCATAGGCGCACTAGGTACTATCTCAAAAAGTTTCCAGGGATGGTTAAATAAAATTGGCCCCGCCATGGTTTTTGGAACATTTCAAAATGCATGCTTGCTGGGAACAGCAAGAACCCTCCGATACGTCCTGAATATCTGAAGCTGCAGGTAGTGGCTTGATATTCATTTCAACAAACTTTCCAGTTAACTAACATCAATGACTGAGACTCAAAGAACAATAATAATGATAATTATAGTGGTTTCTTATATAGACAGAAGGGCATTAATTTTTGGAGGAGCAAGTCGATTAAATGGACCACAGTGCATGACTGGTACTTTATTTCGTCGACCTTGTAAGGATGAAAGGCAAAGTTAACCTCGCCGAGATTTGAACTCAGATCATAAAGAGCCGTAACTCTATGCTGCACAGAATAACGTCCGATACTGAAAATCTACTATAATAATAATACAACAATTAATACTATTACCACAATCAGTGTTACTCTTATGATAGAGAATGGTGCTGGTTTTGGAGATGTTTGGGACAAGGGACTTTACCGACCAGGAATATATTAACATTATATGTTTAGATATACATGTGTGTGTGTAAGTGAAACTTTGCATTTATCTGTGTCCTTGCATTACTGTCTATATATCTTAAAATATTTATCAAAGAGTCCCTTAAATTATCTCCTCCCAACGTAAAAACCGCCATTCTTCCAACCAGAGAAATCTAGTGTTTTACAAATACAACCGCTTCTCCTAATAATTTTCTTTGAATGAAACAGTTCTAGTCGTGCAGAACCCGTTTCTATATTAAACATAGTATTTACTCGCTTATAATGTGTTGAATAACATAGTAACTCGGTTCTCCACCTATTGAACCCGGGACTCACTAACCCACAAATGGTGACACACACTCACGCACACACACACACACATACGTATATATATAGACACACACACACACGTACACACACACACACACACATATATATATATATATATATATATATATATATATATATATATATATATATATATATATATATATATATATATATATATACATATATATATATAACTGTATACATATATAATGGTGAACTTTCGTATTCCTTTTGTAAATGAGCGAATGTTTGCAATGTCGGGTTTAAAAAAAAAAATAAATACGTTTTTGTCCATTTTCGTTAGATTGGTTCTGTACCAAATGACATTTCATTATATATCACTGTCTGACAATTGACTTTGTACAATACGTACACTTACATTCAACATCGTGCTTCGTAATAATGCATACACAAACATCTTCACAAACATATAATATAAATGAACTTGTCTTTCTCTGTCGAATGTATTCTCATTTACACATATACATGCACAATCTCACATACATAACCAACTCTGACATACGCACTTTCTCTCTCTCACTCTCTGTGCCACATGCATTCATAAGCACGCACGCACTTATCCAATTTTCAGCGATCAGATACGCACTATCACACACTAATGTAAAAACAGACTCCCAAGCATGGAACAACAGAATTAACAATAGAGAGAAATAAAAACGTCATACATGCTCAAAATGTCAATTTCTCTAACGTGTTGATAACGGGATGATATGTAATCGATAATATACCATGTGACCATTCGGTTTCATCCAAGGCAATTAGCAATTCTTGCGCACATGGAGTTCGATTATATCAAATTTATGTCGAAGTGGAAAGAAAAGATATAATAATTGACACACACACACACACACACGTCTCTCTCTCTCTCTCTCTCTCTCTCGCTCTCTCTCTCTCTCTCTCTCTCTCTCTCTCTCTCTCTATCTCTCTCTCTCTCTCCATATATATATATATATATAATTAAATGCTCAATCAGTTCGTTTCTCTTTCGTATGCTCACTCTCTCCCTTTCATTTTCTCTCTCTCTATATATATATATATTTATATATATATATATATATATAGTAATAATAATAAAATTGAAGACTAAAATCCAGAGAGGGCTCGATAAGGAAAATATATATCAAATATATAAGAATCGAAGAGCAAATATTTATTAAAATAACAGATTAAAGTTTAAGCAAAGAATCGCTGCTTTCACCCTTAACGGGATCTTCTGAAACTAACAAAGTCAATCTGTAAACACAGAACTGGATATTTCAAAAAACGTTGCAACCGGAGGAAGACAGGAAGACGATACTTTGGTTCATGGTGACGTTCGCTGGCAAAGACCGGGAAAAAACGAATAATACGTCATTAATAGGAGCGGTGAAAAACAATTACGTGCAAAGACAAAACTACGTTTATGGTATAAAAGAGGTCGTAGACTAATGTTCTCTAAGTGGTGCATAGAGACGTTCTCTGGCAATGAACGAAAAAACGAAGATAATAAGTCATATGTGGTGCGTGGAGAACAATAGCGTGCAAAGACAAAACCACGTGAATGGTATAGCAGAAGTCGTAGACTAAAATTCTAACTCAGAGACCGAATGAATCTCCGCTACAGAGTTAAGAACAAAGTAAATAAATACAAATACAGAAGTAATAGGATCAAATAAATACATACACGCAAACAGATACGTACATACACAAGCATACGCAAAACCTTACCATCGGTATACAAAACCACGCACATATAAATATGTGTGTGTGTGTATGCTTGTGTACAAATAAATAAATAATTATATAAACGTATATAAGTAAATAAATACGTATATAACAAGCGCACACACATCCCTACAAATAAATACACGATGGTGCGGAGACGTAAGTCAACTAAAACAAGAAGTACACCTACACACACCCACCATACGTACGAACTTGCATACTCACGCAGACGCAAAACTCCCATATACACATAACCAAGCCCTAAATACCAGAATATGTAAACATTATACGCCACAACAGTCAAATATACGTACGAGAAGGTATACATACCTTCACAAAACATACGGGTAATATATACTTACCCATGCAAAAAGTAAAGGAATAAACAAAACATATACTTAGCTCCCACATCAAGACGTAAATATCCACGTGCTATCCGTTAGGCAATTTCGGCTTGTAAACATAAATTTCACAAAACTTTCCTGTATTACAGCCCTACGTTATACCCTAACGGATAGCACGATCTATACGTGGAGAGAGTGATTGAGAATACGAGAGAGAAACAAACTGATTGAACATTTAATTTATGCCAAGAAGTTATTTACTAAATGATTGCTGGTCACAGGTAAGGAACTTGACTAAATTCAAGGAAAGCAGAAGAGAAAAAGGACCATTTATCAAATCGGACAAAGTAAACAAGGTTTCATTTATCTTTCAAATTCCTGACAGAATCTGCTGAAAACAACTCCTTACAGAACCAGCGAAGGAACGGGAAATGAAATGTTTTGCCCATGGACCAGACATGTTTCCTAGTTCAGGAATAAAAGCCACGGCTTTCTGATCGAGAGTTCAATATTCTAACCACTTGGCCAAATGCCTCAAATACATCACGTAAGAATATAGGAACGTTTCAGAAGATGTGAGATGTAATATAACAGATAAATATAATATAAATCTTTCTTGAATCCTTTATTAAACCATTAATTGAACTATATTCTAGATATGCTAATGCAGAATGTATATAGCTATCAAGGTGTTTTATGTACTCATAAGTATGTGTGTATTTATAACTTATGGTCCGGGTGTCTCGCTGTATTACATAGAAAGCCAAATGTGTCTCTCGTGGTAAAGAATGCCTGTGAATAAGGGGTGGGACATGTTACTTTGAGTGCACAGGAAAATAAAATAAGTATATATGTATGTATATATGTATAAATATGTATGTATAGATGTATGTATACATATGTAAATATATATACTTTATTTTTTTATTTGTTTTGTCAGATTAGTATCTGGAAACGTGTATTCAAACATATAGTGTTATACTTTGGCAAGGATATGCTGCCAATAAAAACACATGCACCTGTTGGTTTTTACTTCAGTTTATTACATACTAGCAGTGGTACCCGGCGTTGGAC
>OZ024750.1:47636271-47643771 GCA_964016885.1 Eledone cirrhosa
GAAGGATCGGATCCAGCGTCTTGGGATCGAGAAGCGAATATGTTAGCTATTCATCCGTTGCGTACACACAGACGTCTTGTATTAACATTACATAGTGGAGTAGTTAGTGCGTATATATGAGTCAGAGTATGTGGGTACATGTAACACATTACGTTGATCATTGTCATTGTAATTCCGTGTGTGCGTGTGTGAATGTGTATGCCAGCGCATGTGTGTGTTTAACTGTCTGAGTGTGCGTGTAAACACACTGCATAGGACAATATAGTAATCTATGTGTGTGTATGTGGGTATATTTGCTGGTTGTGTGCGCATATGTGTGTCCATAGGGAAGTGCGCATGTGTAAGTTCGTGTGTGTGTGTGTGCGTAGAAACACATTACGTGTAACATAACAAAAGCCCTTCTGTGTATCTATGTCCTACATGCATGCGTGGTTGTGTGTGTCTGTGTGTGTGTGAACATATTGCATGGAACAATACTTAAGTTTTGTGTGTGAGAGTATGTGTATGTGTTACTGTGAATGTGGGTGGGTATTTAAACTGAGTCCATGGAACAACATTGTAGTTTTGTTTGTGAGTGCATGTGTATATGCGAGTACATGTGTGTGTGTGCGTGTTCGTGTATGTGCGCGCGCGTGTTTGGTTGTGTTGTGTGTGTCTGTGTGTGGAAACACTTATCTGTCTTGTATGCATGACATTCTGTAAATAGTCGACTAAAATGAGCTAGTATAATTGATGAATGGTCAGTAAATAACAATTACCTCACCTCTCTGAGCATTCAAACCATTCTTCTATTGGACGATTTCTGATTAATATGTCTGCGAATAGATAGAATCATGCCGTTGATATATATAGATTATATTCAATGCTGTCATACCGTATAGGCTTTACAGTACAATCAGGGGTAAAACACTTCAACAGATGCCATATGGAATAGCTCTATCATTTATCTGGTAGTAAATAGATTCGTCACTGGTATTTAGCCCCACGTCAAACATGTCACGTAAAATTCGGATGAAAGGTCCTCCATCATCCACTAAACAGTATATATATATATATATATATATATATATATATATACATACATATATATATATAAATTTATATATATATATATATATATATATATATATTTATATAAATTTATATATATATATATATATATATATATATATATATATATATATATATATATATATATATATATAAATTTCGTTCCATTTTTCCCAGTATCGGCCGATTAACCCATTCGATATGCAAATTGGGCTACTCAGCCGTTAATGTGCATAAGGTAATTATATACGTTCAACAATCTGGCAGGATTAGCTAATAAGCTTGAAACTAGTACAGCGTTCCTTTGTCAGTGTTGAACAAACGAGCAACGATGGTTGCTGGACACTACGGCTTAATACGGTATGTTAGTTTACAAACACACCGAGCATTATAATATATGTTCGGTGAATCCATACGTACATATATATATGTGTGCATGTATGTATATACATATATACATACTACTATACGTCTGTATACATATATGTATGTACGTGTACATACTTATATTTAAGTAAGAGCCGTACTAAGAGTGGGAAATGAAATTTCATTTCATTTTTCCGTTTAGCGTTTTCGGTGCACCCGGCCGATTAACCCACGCGATATGCAAATTGGGCTACTCAGCCGTTAATATGCATAAGGTATGTATATACGTTCAACAATCTGGCAGGAATGTATATGTTGCTGACGATGGCTAATAAGCTTGAAACTAGTACAGCTTTCATTTGTCAGTCTTGAACAAACGAGCAACGATGGTTGCTGGACACTACGGCTTACTACGGGATCTTTGTTTACAAACACACCGTGCATTATAATAAATGTTCGGTGAATCCATACGTACATATATATATGTGTGCATGTATGTATATATATATATATATACATACTACTGTACGTCTGTATACATATATGTATGTACGGGTACATACTTATTTTAAGTAAGAGCCGTACTAAGAGTGGGAAATTAAATTTCGTTTCATTTTTTTCCGTTTATATATATATATATATATATATATATATATATATATATATATATATAAATAAAAGGAATTCCAAATTTGTCTGATTTACTCGTTTGATTTACAATCCTTTAAAATGTATAATGGTATGAGAATGAAATAGTATGGTAGAATATTAAATGTTAAGTGTTAATTTGACAATATCGTCATGCTTACGCAAACTTCAGATAATATTGTCTGGTGACAGTCGAGTTTGCAACTTGACTGTCACCACACATTATGAACCTGCAGATTGCGCAAGCATAAACATCCTTGTTCAATTAACACTTAACATTAAATATTCTACCATACTATTTCATTCTCATACCTTTATAAATGTTAAAGGATTGTAAATAAAACGAGTAAATCAGACAAAGTAGGAATTCCTTTTATTAATATAATCTACTACACACAATCATACACACCCGTGTATATATATATATATATATATATATATATATATATATACATATTATTCAGTATATATATATATATGTATATATATATATATATATATATATATATATATATACATACGACAGTATATGTATATATATATGTATAAATATATTTATATATATATATATATATATATATATATATATATATATATATATATATATATATATATATATATATATATATATATATATATATATATATATATATATATTTACATATATATATATATAATTATGTAATAAACAACATAAGATATTTAATTCATTTACCTGTGGTTTCTAGAAAAAAACATATATTTGTATATGTATTCAGTCGTCAGATATAACTATTCGTCTTCAAGAAACCACTGGTAAATGAATTAATTATATTATGTTGTCAATTACATAACTAAAGAGCTATGTAGCCAACATAGAGCACTCTATCTTCCTCTATATTTCCTACGGAAGTATTCATTCATATATATACACACACACACATATATATATATATATATATATATATATATATATATATATATATATATATATATATATATATATATATGAAAAATGTTTAACCCTGACGGCAGATATCAAGGCGTTCAACGGCTATTTCTGAACGGCTATTTCCTATTACCCACTCTACTACCCTCAGTATTGAATACTCTGGTGCGTTATGGTCCATTTGGTTCATCACCACACCTCCTTCGTTATATATATATATATACATATATACATATATAAATATATATATATATATATATATATATATAATGTAGGAGGTGTGTTTTATTGTAGCACAATAAAGCAATGCAAATATTGGATAGGTAGCACTCTACAGTTTGTAGGACTGGAGTATAAATAATATAAGATCAAAAGATGGTTAAAAAGTTCCAAGTATTTTATTATGAGATTTCAAAAACATATATCATCATGGGATGAGAGCTGCGTTTTCAACACATAAAATAGGGATACATAGCTTAAAAACCACTAGTGAATAGTGAAGTTTTAAAACAACATTTGAACAATACTTTAAGATTGATGTGTGAGATTGGGAAACCGTGAGGGGGGGGGACAAGGTAGGGAAGAGTAGGAGATGAGAGTAAAGAATGACGGGGGAGGAGTATAAGAAGAAAGGATGAGGAAGGAGGAGAGATGGGTGATAGAGAGAGAGATATAGCCTTTACAACTGAGAGACAACATATATTGTCTCACAGAGAGAAATTAAAAAGCCGTTGGAAGATAATAGATAATTTAAAAGGATTTGAAATTAAAAGTTAATGAAGAGAAAAAGCCGTCATGAATAATAGTAAATTAAGGTTTGTATATTGAAGGGTTTAATAATATGTGCGAGGAAAATAAATTATTAATATGCATTATTAAAATTAAAATATTAATGTTATTAAGGATATATGTGAAAAGAAGTAGAAGAATTGATGAGTTATGAATTTAGAGGAATTAGTTAGTGTTTAAGTTTGTTTTTATGTAATGTAATATGTGTACGTAATATATGTAAATAGTTTGTTTAAAAATGAGCGCAGAAAGCAAAGAAGAAAATAATGTTTAAGGAAGAAAATATCTGACATCAAAAAATATGTTTACGAAATATGTTCTAATGGTAATAATATAATATATTAAAAGAAATTATTTATGGTTTAACTTTGTTTTTATGTATTGTAATATGTAAAAGTCAAACGAGCATGAAATGAAGAAATAAGGAATTTAAGGAAGAAAAATCTAACGTAAAAAAAATATTTATGTTTACGAAGGACTATTAAAGGTAATACTATAATGTATTAAACAGATAATAATAATTGTTATGGCCAATGATATGAAGAAAGATGGAAGAATGGATAACTCACATAAAAGACCAAGATACAAAAATATAATCTGGTATAATGCTCCTTTCTCTATTTCTATTAATAATAATATTCCTAAACTATTCCTTAGATAAATGCTTCCCTCCCTCACATATCTATAGTAAAATCTTTCACAAACATGCAATCAAATGTTCCTATTCCACCTCCTCCAACATCTCTAACATTATCTCTAAACACAACAATAAAATATAAAATATTAAATCACATCCTTCCAACACTGAGTGTAATCCCGACGTCATTGTTAACTCTAAGCTAGATTCTGCAAACGCAAATACGACGTCAAAAGTAACTTCGTTGAATGTTCATAATACCAATCTAAATCAGGAAACTATTATTCCTATCGCAAATAACTTCTCCAATCCAATTCCTCCTATAAATAACACTAGGTCATGTATTAATAACTCTGTTAATTTCTCTAATCGCATTTGTAATTGCCCTGTTAGAATTAAATGTCCTCTCAATAACCATAGTCTTGAAAAAAACTTAGTCTATGAATGTAAGGTTATAACTGATACCAATTCATTTACCTATTTCGGTTCCACTTCCAGCTCCTTCAAAGCTAGATTTTATAATCACAATTCGTCTTTTAACTACCAACTTAAAAGAACTAACACGGCACTCTCAGAACTCATATGGTCCTTGAAAGACAAACATATTAACTATAACATCTCTTGGAGGAAGGTTTGTTCTGCCTGTCCGTACTTGAATGCATCCCTATCCAGAACATGTAATCTTTGCCTATCTGAGAAATTTACCATTATATATAATTTAAATCCTATAATAAAAAGACGCACTGATTTATTTTCTCTCTGCTTGCATAAATTCTTCAGAACATTCCATAAAGTATACAGCTAATATCTAATATCTTACTAGTTTAGAATCCCTTTTCTCAAAGGCTTATATATGTTTTTAAATATACCCATCTTTCTACCTTATCTCAATATTATTTATTATATATTATATAATACAAGTTACTCATTCTATATCATTCATCTTTATCTATTTCCTTTCTTCCTCTTTTCTTTTTAATTTCTAACCTCTAATATGTACTTTTTCTTCCTAACTACTTCTCAATTCTTATTATTACTCACCACAACATTATCCATTCTTCCATCTTTCTTCATATCATTGGCCATAACAATTATTATTATCTTTTCAATACATTATAGTATTACATTTAATAGTCCTTCGTAAACATAAACATTTTTTTTACGTTAGATTTTTCTTCCTTAAATTCCTTATTTTTCATTTCATGTTCGTTTGACTTTTACATAATACATAAAACAAACTTAAACTCTAACTAATTTATTTTAATATATTATATTATTATATTATTACCATTAGAAAATATTTCGGAAACATATATTTTTTGATGTCAGATATTTTCTTCCTTACACGTTCTTTTCTACTTTGCTTTCTGCGATCACTTTTAAACAAACTATTTACATATATTACGCATATATATTACATTACATAAAAACAAACTTAAACAGTGACTAATTCCTTTAAATTCATAACTCATTCATTCTTCTACTTCTTTTCACATGATATCCTTAATAACATTAATATTTTTATTTTAATAATACATATTAATATTTTTTTTTCCTCGCACATATTATTACACCCTTCAATATACAAACCTTAATATTATATTATTCTTAACGCCTTTTCCTCTACATCAACTTTAATTTCAAATTCTTTTAAATTATCTATTATCTTCCAACGGCTTTTTAACTTCTCTCTGTGAGACAATATATATTTGTTCTCAGTTGTAAAGGCTATCTCTCTCATTCTCTATCACCTATCTCTCCTTCTCTCTAATATTTCCTTCTTATACTCCACCCCACCATACTTTACTCTCATCTCCTCCTCTTCCTTACCTTTTCCAACACCCCCTCACATTTTCCCAATCTCACACATCAATCTTAAATTACTTTTCATATGTTAATTAAAAACTTCACGATACACAAGTGTTTTTTTAGCTTCATATCATTAATCCCTATTGTATCTGATTAAAACGCAGATATCATCCCATGATGATATTTGTTTTAGAAATGCGCTTAATAAAATACTTGGAACTCTTTTAACCATCTTTTGATCTTATAGTATATATATATATATATATATATATATATATATATATATATATATATATATATATATATATATATGTATATATATATATACAATATCGGAGAAAGCTTTTTAGCGATACTCCGGTCACTCAACAAACATTAGGAAATGAGTGATTATATTCCCAATTATGCGTTCGGGTGCTAACTAAAAGTATTGCGTGGAAAATTGGCTGTATTATTTCATATGAGAAACATCGAATATATCTCTTCGCAGACGGACGTCTCGTTTCATTATAGGATTCCTACAATTTGGGTTAAATTATTCCAATTTATGTAGGAGCTTGTATACCATCAATAGATATATATTCAAGTGGGCTCCTATAATCCATCAGTGGGTGCCCCAATAATAATAATGTTGATAATCTAACCAACATCAGTATATATATATATATATATAATATATATATATATATATATATATATATATATATATATATGTGTGTGTGTGTTTGTGTGTGTTTATTTATATGTATATATATATATATGCAATGATACACACACACAATCCACTTTGCGTTCCAGATCTTTAACATGTTACGTAATGGATTGTCTTGTTTTGTTTACTTAATTTATATCGATTTTCTTCTGTTTCTCTACGTGATCCTGCCTCTATTGTGTACTCAAGAAGAAGGACTTAAGCCCAACAACTCGAGCGTACTTTCCTTTTCCCAATATGACGCGTAAAACTAACACAATTGTTGTGCCTTAGTTTCTTGTCTCATTTAACTAAAGACACACACACACACCTATATATATATATATATATATATATATATATATATATATATATATATATATATATATATATATAATATAGATGAGATTCTACAGGACTAGAACTGTTTCATTCATTAGAAATCATCAAACTTTTATACTCTGCTATGTATTGAGTACCTTACCTACTGTGGTTACCTCCGATTCAACCCGGAATAACGTATATATATATATGTGTGTGTGTGTGTGTGTGTGAATATGTGTGTGTGTATATATATATATG
>OZ024750.1:47648771-47671271 GCA_964016885.1 Eledone cirrhosa
AGTAAATACTGATAACAACATAAACTGGTATACTTATATAAATAGCAAAGTTACCAGGCGCACAGGAAATGTTTCTGGATTCTCAGAACTTACCAGTCGAAAGATATCCCTAACATTACCCTTCTCTTCTCTACTTTTTTCCGTTCCCACACTGAATACTCTTCTCCACTGTGCTTTCCCCACAGGAAACACAGTATTATGAAAATTGAAGCACCTCAAAGGTCAATCACAAAACATAAACGGGATGACAAGCTTTGAAACCTCAAAGTTTACAAAATCCCAACGCCACAGTGAGCGATGAATTATCTGCATGATAAGAAAAATATTCCATTAGCATTGCCTAAATGATGTTGGCATCATCTTCAAATTACATAAAAGGCTTGTGGCCCGTGCTTTCTCTCAAGAACAAAAATTCAAACTCACATCTCATAACAACATTACGGAACAATTATTTAACCACAAATGGTCCCGCTCTATGTATATATATATATATGTCATATATAATACATTCATACATGATGGCTGGTCACTCATTATCGAGTATGGCCATTGCACGATGTAACATTATTAATAATGGATTGGCAGTATCGGTAGAGGGTCGGACGCCATGCTTTGGCGCATAGAGTTACGGCCCTTCCCATTCTGAGTTCAAATCCCGTCAAGGTTAACTTTGCATTTCATCCTTACGGGGTCGATAAAATAAAGTACCAGTAATGCACTGGGTAATTGCTGGCCTTGTGCCAAAAGTAGAAACAATTACTAATAAATTAATGCTAACAATTACTAATAAATTAATGCTATCATGCAATGTCTGTGCGTGAACATGTTTTTCTTTTTTAAAGTGAGGAAAGACTGTGCACTGAGCCAATCCCTCTCCCTGAGCGACAGTAGCTAGACTGTATACATACATACATATCAATGTACAGCATTCGTCGTTTGAAAAGATGTAATACCATCCCACACATACATATTAGTTATATGTTATTAACAAATCATGATTTAAGTAGTTCCCACTGACATACAAATGGAAACTCTCCCTTTCTCTCTCTCAAATGTTGATTTAAGGGCAATTTCTTACTGTAGAGCCGTAATTTCAATTTCCGTTAAATTTCATAGAGGGGTGGCTTCAGAGGAAATACATCATTTAAAAATGGTTAACATTCTTAAGTTGTTTATGAAACTCGAAAACAGTGTGAGTAAACGAAAGAAAGAGAGAGAAGGAAAGAGAAAGAAAGGAAAGTTTTCATTACTATTTAACATAAAGTTATGTTCAGAATTAAAAGTACAGACTTGGAGAACAATGGTTTAAATAAAAAGAAAAAAACGTATACTAAACGTAAAAATAAACCGGAATTGGAAAATTTTCTTTTAATATGGATGCAGAATGAAACATCATGCCTAATACCACGCTAGTTCCGACAATGTGGCAGCAAGACAGCGTGAAATCCAACAATAGATGAAACATTGTACTGGAAACGGAAACGTCGCCATGTCTAGAACATTAAGATTGTAAGGAACATTGTAAAGAATACAATGTATCAAACAATAGAAGTATATTAACAATGATCTAGTCACATAAAACACCTTATATGCATATTTGCACATGAATATGTATACGTGTGTATTTGTATATATTTTCATTTATATATAAATATATATATATATATATATATATATATATATATATATATATATATATGTGTGTGTGTGTATATATATATATACATATATATATATATATACATATATATATGTGTATATATATATGTGTGTGTGTGTAAATGAATATATATATATATATATACATATATATATAAATGTGCATGTATGATGTGTTTATATATAAATCCGGATGTATGTTTATATGTATACACCTATATATATATTTTATATATATATATATATATATATGTGTGTGTGTGGGTGTGTGTACATGTATACATATATACAGATTTACACAGAAGATGGTAACGGGATATAAGTTTTTTAACAATAGTGTACCCAGATTAAGTTCGCCGAAAGCATTTCCATTGAAGTGAATGAAATATCGTGGTATCAATTTGAACTGTTTAAGTTAACCTTAGCACAAATAATCAATATCATTTGTATAATAGAGTGTATGGAATTTCATTGACCAATGTCACATAGGAAATACGCTTATTACATCACTAAACACAATATTATGTGTATGCAAAATAAGCTAATATTACATACAGCACGTATGAATATCAATGATAATATAATCACTTTACAAAGAGTTGCAAGTCAAACAACAGCAATCAACCACATATCTACTAACCTATGTCTATGTTCATTTATGCAAGTCTCAGGAACACGAATGATATATCTTTATTTTTTCCATATTCTTGATTACAAACTGAATATATATATATATGTATATATATATATATATATATATATATATATATATATATATATATATATATATATATATATATATGTATATAGTGTGTGTTTGTGTGTGTGAGTACACACACACACACACACTATATACACGTGTGTATGTATATATATATATATATATACATGTGTGTATGTATATATATATATATCTATATATATATATATATATATATATATATATATATATATATATATATATATATATATATATATATATATATATATAGATATACATGTGTGTATGTATATATATATATATATATATACACATTTTAGTTGAAGTCTGTCGTTTAAACGCATTGCAATTATACTCCAATATACTATATTCGAGATCAAAGATGACTCGTTTGTGACCAACCGGCCATCTTATGTTTTCAAGCATATCGTATCGAAATCATCTAAAGTAATGTTTGTTTCAAAGAAGGTAGAGTTTTGGTGTAATAGATATTCGTTTAATATATCTAGAAAGTCGAATGACAGCGTAGGTGCTTGTATCATTAGCCACATTATGGTTAACCGTTAATACAACGATTACACACACAAACACACACATACACACACATAAACGCACACACACATACAGACACACATACACACACACATATTAGGTATATATATATATATATATATATATGAACAAAGTTTGTCCTTCATCAGTGATCTTCCAACTATCATACGCATTTCATCGCTTTAAAGACCATATACCTCCGGTTGGTGCGAGCAACGGCTAAAATAAGTCGTTGGGACACGTAAATAAAGGAGACGCGAGGGTAAACAAACAAAATGGTGAAGCAACAGAAAGTGAGGAAGAAGGAGACAAGTCCCAGATTTCTATGAATTTAAGTTCGGTGAAATCGTGAACGAGAGAATAAAGACCATCAAACCTGGTCTAACGGGAGGAAGAAGGGGTCTGCAGACCCCTTCTTCCTCCCGTTAGACCTGTGCTAAATTCCTTCCTTGCTCACATTTCAACCAGGTTTGATGGTCTTTATTCTCTCGTTCACGATTTCACCGAACTTAAATTCATAGAAATCTGGGACTTGTCTCCTTCTTCCTCACTTTCTGTTGCTTCACCATTTTGTTTGTTTAACCTCGCGTCCCCTTTATTTACGTGTCCCAACGACTTTTTTTAGCCGTTGCTCGCACCAACCGGAGGCATATTGTCTTTAAAGCGATGAAATGACTATGATAGTTGGAAGATCACTGATGAGGGACAAACTTTTTTCATATGTAACGCATTTGCAACTCCGCAGCGCCCTTATTATCATGTATATATATATATATATATATATATATATATATATATATATATATATATATATATATCACAGAAAAAGAGAATCAATGTTGCGACGAAAGGAATTTATTGGACATATTACAATTGTCTCTCGGGCCACCAGCTCAAGGCACGATCGATGTGGTGATCAAACCTGACTCTGAAAGCGCGCGATTTCAGATTCAGGTTTGATCACCATATTGATCGTGCCGCGATCTGGTCGCCCGAGAAACAATTGTAATATGTCTCATAAATTCCTTTCGGCACAACAGTGATTCTCTTTTTCTGTGATATCATACTCTGCTCTACGAGGGCATCGAATGCTCATACGATCTACTGCATACGGACGCTTTAATTATCCAACACCAATTATATATATATATATATATATATATATAACATATGAGGATAGACCATTAAAACATGTTTATTTAAAACAGCACCTACGCACGTTTCGCCCAGTTGGGCTTCTCAAGGGCATACATAATCAAAAGTGTTCCTTACATTGCTCGGAAAGAGTTTTTTGGGGTTAAATCCACGTCAAGGTTCATTGCTCACAAAATAGCTTGTTTTGATTTTGCAGCAGGTCAAGGGAGGTATCTCTCGCCGGTGTTAGGGCAGTCTTTCCCGGACAAATGTTTTTATCCGCTACGAGATGAGGTTACAACCTTACCATTGTCGGTACGCATGTAATCAACGCTTACTTTGAGAGTTTGTTTGCCACATCTGTTTGTCTCAGTCGTTTAAGGCTGGGTCTGGTATGCAAGGATAGTTTCCTGGGTGTTATTTTGCAGCGCCTGCCCGCCGGATGTTAAGAATTGTTACAGGGAGATCCGGTGCACGGCTTCACTCCTCATCCTTAACCCATTTGAAGAAGAATATTTTTAAGCGATGTGTACAACTCATCGCTGTTTCAGGTCTGGTGTTGATGAGCTCGTAGGGTGCAGTTATGATGTGGCATACGCTACATGGCAAATAACTATATGTATCAACTATCCTCCATTATTTTTTCTCTCTCCATACGTAAATACTGTATATATATATATATATATATATATATATATATATATATATATATATATATATATATATATATATATATATATATATATATATATTTATATATATATATATATATATATATATATATATATATATATATATATATATATATATATTTATATATATATATATATATATATATATATATATATATATATATATATATATATATATATACAATAAAAAGAAATACACATATACGTGCGAACACATACATATACAAGCATATGGTATTTATATATTTTTTGTTAATGTCTAATGTTTCTTCTTTCTTTATAATGTATTATATAGAAATTTAATTCAATCAGATTATTTTGTCCCTATTAATCATAGAGCAACAACGGTTA
The DNA here is from genome assembly GCA_964016885.1 of Eledone cirrhosa. NCBI lineage: Eukaryota > Metazoa > Mollusca > Cephalopoda > Octopoda > Eledonidae > Eledone > Eledone cirrhosa. The sequence continues at coordinate 47,653,881 of OZ024750.1, forward strand.
AGGTTGCCACCACACAATATCAGGGATATATGCATGTATATGTATGTGTTTGTATGTATCTGTTTATTTCTTTTTCTTGTCTATAAAAGCTTACACTATTTACACTTCTAGCTCTCCTTAGCCACCTCGTCTGTAGCCTAGATATTAATGCCCCCTCCGCAATTGTGGTATTTTTGTCTAGGTTGTAAGATGCTTAACTCTGTTTCATGACAAACTGTATCACGTGATAAGTTCCACTTCCGCTTTTCCTGGTTCTCTCTCGCGCCCTGCAGACGTATTTTGAACCTTTACATGAGGTATTCTCTTGATGAGCTGGCAATCCTCACAGAAATACTTCATCTCTATGATGTAGTGTTTTTGCAAAGTAGCCGCGAAACTGTACAGTCTAGAATGTTGAAGAATACTGGGTATTTATTTATTTTTTCTTTATGTCTAATGTTCCTTCTTTCTTCATAATGTATTATATATAAATATGTACATATATATAAATATATATATATATATATATATATATATATATATATATATATATATATATATATATATATATATATATATATATATATATATATATATATATATATATATATATATATATATATATATATTCATATACATATATATATATATAATGTATATTATGAATCTATGAATGACTGTGTGGTAGGCAGTAAATTAAGAATTTATGTTCTTATATAATTGATATTCTGAAACATCCATGCAAAGCCTATCAGATCTTACAAACAAGGGAGGTATCTTGTATTCCTTAGCAGATACAAAAAAATAAAATAAGAAAGAAAAAGAGAAGAATAAAGAAAGAAGAAGGAAGTATATTAGGAAGACTAAGACAATCATGATTAAATCGACCTTGGACTCTTTGAGCTTCAACCCGCTTTCCTGCATTTACATTGCCGGCCGCCTTCCACGCCATGCTGCCTTCAACCAGGTCATAAAGTAGGGCTTCGATGTCGCAGGATTACCCTCCCAGCTGGAGCCGGTGGGGCTGGACCGAGGGAAAGCAACATGGCAGTATGACCATCTTGTTCCACTGTGGCAAATCCCTCGTCTGGGATGTCACTTGCAGCAACACTTTCTCCAGCCACAACCTGGTGCAGACTGCGACTAACCCAGGTTCTGCTGTACTTCTGGCTGTGGGAGACTATGCAAGTACCGGTCGCTCTCTGACTGGTTTGCGGTTGAACTCTTGGCAACGGAGTTATGAATGGAATCACCACCATAAGCGCTGAGCTGGCCAGCCGCCGATATCAGCCTTGCGAGATGGAATGACCCACCCAGCGCATCCCCCTTATCTTCCTCCGGGGAAACGCCTTCTCTTTTCTGCCGCCGCCCGTGGAGCGGCCAGCACTTGGGAGCCCATTTGCTAACAATACGGAGAGATGGGAACGGCGAGAAAGATGGAGGCGATGCTAGTGGGAATTGGGCTCTTCCGTGTTGAACACATTGCACCTATCCTGTGGTTCATATATTATAACCCATTATCATATTTGACATCGGGCTTTTATCTACAGAAGTAGATCTTCCAGATTGACTATAATAATTTAAAATATCTATCACAATTTTAGATATATGATTAAGTGACAATCAAATATACTAAATGCTTCTATGTCAATCATATTTTACCCTATATATCGTGACAGTTATTATTTATATTTAGTAGAAATTTCACAATACATTGTACTTGAAATCTTGGAATTATTTCAATGATAAGCTTAATGTTTCCTTTCTATCAGAATGATAGTTTTTGTGTTGGACTAAATAGTAGCAAATATATTCCGGGCAGTTATGATTCAAATATAACTGTTCCGGATAAAATATACTCTCCGAACATGTTAGTTTCATAGATATATCTGTAAATGAATTGTTATGGAATAGCTGTTTTGCAATGATGATTTATTGGGGTCCATTGTATTGGTATGTGACCGAACCATATTTTCAATGCAACACAAACATTCTAAGGGAAATTGAGTTAGTGCGAATTTATATTGAGCGTAATCGTATTTGTGGATTACATTACTCAATGGCCTGTATGCTAATTAATGAGTAGTATATACAATTCAACGAACAACATAATGAACCTCTTTCAAGCAACAGATGGGGATTCGCAGACGCTTAATAATCCTCATCAAGCTACCACTTGAAACGGTCTATGAATAATTTTCAAAAGATTTACAGTACAAAGATCTTCTCTATTCAATCTCACATTCCATACATTTTAAATACGCTCTACTGCTTGAGCCATGGTTTAAAGGATTTCCATTCATAACTATGATGTGTTTTATGTTCCAGACAACTAGAGCTACATAATCCAGTATGCCCTTTGTTTTACTCACACAATCAGCTGCAATTTCATGGGTATTTGACTATTAATTCTAGTGCGTCTAGAATTAATAATCAAACGCTCCCTGCTTGGTTCCACCGAAGACAGGTATATTAGGGTGAGGAATTATGACTGGTAATTTGCACAAAGTTGAATGATTACATAACCAGAAACTTCGATTTCATTTGAACAATATGTAACATTCTTGAATATAATATTACTTAAATATAAAAATGAAAATGAGGGATTTCCGTAGAGAGAATTCGGCGTCCATTCTAAAAGTCTATGGTCTAAACGAGTGCGTGCATACACTCACACACACACACGCATACACATACACAGACAAACACACTCAGGCACACACACACACACAGATATATATATATATATATATTAGAGCAAACATCACGGACACTCTATCTCAAAATTATTTTTGAAAAGCATTAGAAATGCGCAACCGGTAAAACTTAAAACCAAAACTGAATACTAACTAATATTATTACTAATTCTCACTTATTCCTAATTAAACTATTTTTCACTATGAACAATTTGTCAGCATTTTCTTTTCCGTTTACCAATATATATATATATATATATATATATATATATATATATATATATATATATAGGTGTGATCATGTGTGTGTGCGTGAGTGAATATGTATACGTGCCTGTATATATAAATACATTCATAAACTTCCTGGCGGTTGTAGATTAACATAAGAGGAGTTTGTTTAGGCTTAGTTATGTTTATATTTTCGGGAAATTGTATTATTTCACAGCAGCACATATATGTGTGCGTGTGCTTCTGTGACTGGTGTGTGTATGGTGTGTGTGTGCTGGTGATCAGTGTGTACATATTTATGTGAGAAATTCCATTAATGCTTAACGTCCTCATATGTATATTTCGTATTGTGTCTAGGAAAATGTGTCAAACTAGAAAATTGAATGTAATGCAAATGGAATAATCTGCTTTATGTTTGATTTCATTGGTTTAAGTAGGACATCAATTTCATTTATTGAAATATTTTATCGGAAACATCCGATTAATTATGTATCATAATGAATAAGACAAAATGGAGGCCCTTTGTAGAACATAGGATTAAATACACTGAAATATTTAGCTATTTTCCTGTACGCAGTGTTTGCAAATTCCCTCGAGTTCAACTATAAATGTAAACAGACAAATCGCCGAGAGAATATTTCTTCATGAAAATTAAAAATCAATTTTGCAATGGTAATCCCATGATTTAAACTTGAACAGGTGATTAGGCTAAGCAGTATACATTTTGATAATTGTCGATAAGATGTTCTTCATACTTTAATATATATTAAATTTTAATGTGGTTAATTCATTCGCTTTGGCTACACAAACCATGTTTCCTGTTGCAATCCCACTATCCGGTACTTTGGTCTACCATAAACTAGTGTTTAACCATGTTGAGTGAAATTTGGTATATAAACTGAAATATTCAGTTGTGTTTTCATATCCCACGGAGCTGAACTAAAAATTACATTAGGACATTTTATTTTTAAAACAAATCAATATTTTAATGGAATACATGGCTAAACTAAACAAGAGGCATAATAATGGTTACTACTAATGGCACCAAGCCAGCAATCACATCAGTGTATTACTGGTTCTTTATTTTATCGACACCGTAAGGGTGAAAGGTAAAGTTTACCTCGGTGGGATTTGAACTCAGAATATAAAGGGGCGTAACACTATGCTGGAAAGCATGGCATCCAACCCTCTACCTACACTGCCAATTCACCAGTGCTTCAAATGCTAATATATTTTAACGTGTAGTTATCAATTTCGCATCACTTTACAAACTACGTGGTTCTGGTTTCATTCTTCCTGCTGTGCCTCCTTCAACAAATCGAATTTACCTTTAACATATGCTCAAGTTCGCTAATGCCTTTGGAATTAAAAAATGAAGAATTGTAATACTTTATAGTCCTTACTAATAGTAAATGTCAAACTTAGTTCAAATACACAATTCATTGTACGCATACAGAGCACTCTTCTATATGCTACTTCCAAGATGTACAGAACACACACATTTATCTGATGTAAAACAAACATACATGTACGTATTAAGATACTAATTGCTGTATAGACTGTAGACATGTTGGTACATACATCATGTTGTGTTCTTATCAGATATTTAATACGAAAATGTGTTATTTGCTAGTTTCCTTAATATCGCTTTTCCACGGTACTAATTTTCGTTTTAATAGAAAATAGGATAAAGGTGATGCATTCTATGACTAACTATATATGTATGCACGTAATTCATGCACATGTGCGTGGTGGCATGTGGAGGAGTGTTTTGAATATTGAGTTTATGGATGTAAGCTTCTCAGATCGATTCTCAGTGGTGTGTTGTGTCTCTTAGCAAACCACTTTATTTTGTGTTACACTATTTCACTCAACGGGCAAATTCTTGAATTACCAGTCTTATAACATACAGTACCAAGCTGAATCTATCTGAGAATTGTGTTAATGTTACATCTGCACTGTCCAGGGAATTGCAGTTTTCTTTTACCTATAGATATCTATTATTAAATTAACTGGAACACTAGTCACTGAATATGAGGGTGGTCCATCTTTGTGTGCGAAGCTTTATTCCTAAAGAAATATATTTGGTCGCAACCATACCGTTGGAGCAATAGAACATAATTACATCTGTCGCCATATAATATGTAACTATCTTGAGTAATGGCTACGCTCTTTGTCATAATTATCTGCAGCCTATAACCGCCAGGAAACATATTAGATGATCGGCTATCTAGCATGGTGCGTCTGTGTGATTGTGTCGGTATGCGCATGTATGTGTTTTTAAGCGTGTCATAATTTGATTGGGCATATATGTAAGTGCATAAAGGGCGAAATGGCAGCGTCGTTAGAACGTCGGTTAAAATGTTTTATGGTATTAGTTCCGACCTTTTGCTGTTTGTGTTCAAATTCCACCGAGGTCAACTTTGCCTCTCATTCTTTCCAGGTCGATAAAAATGTACCAAACTAGAACTGGGGTGCATTCCTCCTATATATATATTTCTCATTTCCTCTCTCTTACTTTCTATCTTTCTTCGGAAGGAATCTGCTGTATATGGTGCCTGGGGATGGATAGCCTCCGCCAGGCTTAAAGTGCCCCCGAAGGGTTGTATTTCTATACGGTGACCTTATGACTCTATCAGGATTTCCAGCATCATACGTGCATACATATATGCGTACCTGTGTATATATACGTAGGTTTCTCTGTGAGTACTATATTTTACTTCTCGTGTAATTACAACTACACTAACACATTACCTACATGGGGGATGTTTCTCTCCAAACGTGACGTAGGTTTATAACTGTTCATTTTTCGATGAATCCGAAAGTATTGAAGATTAATAAAGATTAAAAATGGGCATTTTTCGTTTGGCTTCATTTTTATATTAATTATAATGTTTCTGCACTCAAGTCTATCCCAGGAATGAGTGGTTAATTGTACTCAGATTAGTTCCATGTTATTTAACTTAATAAAATCATGTGAAAGCTGTTTAATCATTACTATCCATAGATATATTCTATGTGTGTATGAACGTAATAAGATTGGATAAGTTCTGCTTAAACCCTTGATCATATTACTATTTATTATTCATGGTCTGTGATTTTATATTCGTACAATTTAGGATAGTTTACACTATGGATTACACATTGGATGAATTTATTCTTTATATTTCTGGTTCGTTCAAACGCATTGAGTTTTTCATCGACTTGACATAATTCAACATCATTTATCTCTCCACTTATTTGATTGAATAGTATACACATAGTTCCACATACAACCACACGCAAAACAAAATACACACGCATATATATATATATATATATATATATATATATATACGTGTGTGAGTGTGGTTGTGTGTGGGTGGATGTGTGTAGTATTGGTGTGTATGTGTATATGCGTGTGTGTTTCTGCGTGTGCGTGTTTGTGTCTGCATGCATCTGAGTAAATATTCAACCGTGTGCGTTTGGACTAGTGGGAAATTGTATTGGTCTAATTCTAAAATTATTTCTGTGCTCGCAAGTGTATGCAGTGCTCTAGTTTTCCAGTAATTACATCTGTTACAGGCAAGGGAAACCGTGCAGCACTTCCAATACATAATGTAAGGAACTCGTATATATAAGAAACTAAAATAAATATAAATATACACTTTCTTAAAAGCACTTAAAAAACACATATAAAAAAGAAGCAAATTATTGTATTTTCCAAGTAGAATTGCTTGAATATAATCACATACTTGCTTAAGAGCCAATATTTTTCCTATAGATTCTTGCACTTGATTTTGTTTGTTGCTGTTTTTTGTCTATATTATTTCCTGTGCTTCTCTATCATCACTATACTCAACATAACATGATTACTTATATTTATGATTCATTTTGTTAAGATGTATGTATAGAAGGTCATACGTACATAAAGTAACACACATAGACAACTATGTGTTCGATACTATATATATATATATATAGAGAGAGAGATAGATAGTTATATAAATAAAAATATATATATATTTATATATATATATATATATATATATATATATATATATATATATATATATATATATATATATATATATATATATATATATATATATATATTTATATATATATATACGTATATATATATATATATATATATATATATATATATATATATATATATATATATATATATATATATATATATATATATATAAATATATATATATTTATATATATATTATACAGATATATATATATATATATATAAATAAATATATATATGTATATATATATATATATATATATATATATTGATTAATATATATATAATATATATATAAATATATATATATATATATATATATATATATATATATATATATATATATATATGTATATATATATATATATATATTTATATATATATATATATATATATACGTACATATATATATATATATATAAATATATATATATATATATATATATATATATATATATATTATACAGATATATATAAATAAATATATATATGTATGTATATATATATATATATATATATATATATATATATATATATATATATATATATATATATATATATATATATATATATTGATTAATATATATATAATATGTATATATATATATATATATATATATATATAGTGTGCCAGAAGCTTCAGTAATTAGACTGAGGCCATGTTTCTGAAAGCCTATGAGTTTTTGAGTTCATACGTAAAGATGAAAGTGCGCGTGTGTATATCAATGTGTGTGTGTATCAATGTGTGTGTGTATCAATGTGTGTGTGTCTCTAAGAAACGATGTTTACTGCCGATAGTGTTGTTTCATATATAATCGTACACACGCATATTCATATAAACTCATACACAGAGTAATGTATGTATATGTGTATGTGTGTGTGTGTATAAATATGTATGTATATATGTGTATATCTATGATCGAGCGTATGCAACTGTGCGTGTGAGTGTTTCTGTATGTGCCTATGTGAATGTATGTGTGTACGTCTACAATTGCACTGTCTAGATATATGAAATTCTCATAGCAATTTACCAAGTGAATAGATAATTTGGGCGAGGTGCGTATAATTAAAGATATATATATATATATATATACATATATATATATATATATATATATATATATATATATATATATATATATATATATATATATAGGAGGTGAGTTTTATTGTAGTACAATAAAGCAATGCAGATATCGGATAAGAAGCACTCTACAGTTTGTGGGACTGGAGTATGCATAATATAAGATCAAAAGATGGTTAAGGGAGTTCAATATATTTTATTATGCGCATTTCAAAAACAAACATCATTAAACAATAATATTTGTGTTTTCATCAGATAAAACAGGAGAACATGATATGAAGGCTAAAAAAACACTTGTTGATAGTGCAGTTTTAAATCAACATATGAAAAGTGGTTTTAGATTGATGTGTGATATTGGGAAAAATATTTTATTTAGAGAGGGGGGGAGAGAAAAGGATGAAAAGGGAAGGAGATGAGAGGGAGAGATGGGTGATAGAGAGAAAGAGATAGTTTTTATAACAGAGAGGAGATATATATTATATAGAGGGGTTGAAAACCGTTGGAAGATACTGTATAAATTAAAAATTTTGAAAATTAACGAAGGGAGGATATGTGCGAGGAAAAAATATATTATATTTAGGGAGGGGTGGGGGTGGAAAGGATGAAAAAAAGGGGAGGAGATGAGAGTGAAGGTGGAAAGGGAGAGATGGGTGATAGAGAGAAAGAGATAGTTTTTATAACTGAGAAAAAGATATAATGTTTTAATATAGAGAGGTTGGGAACCGTTGGAAGATAATGTATAAATTAAAGGAATTTGAAAATTAACGAAGGGAAATTATGTATGGAGATAGAGAGAAAAAAAAATATAACGAAGGGAGATTATGTATGGAGATAGAGAGAAAAAAATAATAATTGTGGGTGAATATTCAAAAGGAGAAATGTAGGAATCTTAAAATTAGCAAAGAGAAAATGTTTATGTATAGGATTTGAGAAAAATTTATATTGAATTCATATGTATTAATAATGAGTTTGTTGATGGGGAGAAAAAAATAATAATAATAAATTAAGGATGAAATTGAGATTAAAAAGATTTATGATAGAGAGAAAAAATAATAATGATTGCGGATGAATACTCAAAATGTCAAAAACAAATGTTATTGTTTTACGAAGAGATATAATGAGGGTGATGAGTAAACGGGTATTATAGAGTGTATAATGCCCTTTAAAGTAAGGTAGATGGGTATATTTTAAAGAATATATGAGTATATATTAAAAAAATATATATAATAATAAATTAAGGATGAAATTGAGATTAAAAAGATTTATGATAGAGGGAAAAAAAATAATAATGATTGCGGATGAATATTCAAAATGTCAAAAACAAATGTTATTGTTTTACGAGAAGATAGGATGAGGTAAATGAATAAACGAGTACTATAGAGTGTATAATGCCCTTTAAAGTAAGGTAGATGGGTATATTTTAAAGAAGTGTATGTATATGTGCCTTTGAGAAAAGATTCTAAATTGATAAAGAATTGAATATTAACTGTATACTTTGTGAAAAGTTCTATGGAATTTATGAAGGCAGATGGAGAACAAATCCGAGCGTCTATTTATTATGGATTCTAGGTTAGAGATAATGGTAAATTTTTCATTTAGGCAGAGATTACAGATTTTAGATAGAGAACTGTTCAAGTACGAGGATGCAGAAGAAATCTTTTTCCAAAAGATGTTATATTTAATGTTTTTGTCTTTTAAGGACCATATGAGTTCTGAGAGAGCAGTGTTAGTTCTTTTAAGTTTGTATTTGAAAGATGAATGATGATTATAGAGACGAGCTTTAAAAGAGGTGGAAGTGGAGCCAAAATAGGTGAAGGAGTTGGTGCTAGTTATAATTTTACATTCATAAATTAAGTTTTTATCGAGGCAATGGTTGTTGAGAGGACATTTATTTTTAATGCGGCAGTTGCAATTAGAGAGATTATTAATGAGTGATCTAGTGTTATCTATAGAAGGAATTGGATTGGAGAAGTTGTTTGCGATAGGAATAATAGGAATAATAGTTTCTTGATTTAGAGTTGGATTATGAACATTTAGCGAAGTTGTGTTTGACGTTGTATTTGGGTTTACAGAAGTTAGCCTAGGGTTTACAATGACGTCAGGAGTACTATTATTGTTATTATGAGATTCAATATTGGAAGGAAGAGATTTAGTATTTAATATTTTGTTGTTGTGTTTAGAAATGATGTTGGAAATATTGGAGGATGTAGAATACGAAAATTTAATGGTGTGTTTGTTAAATATTTTACTATAGATATGTGAGGGAGGGAAGCATTTATTTAAGGCACTAAAAAATAATTTAGGAATATTGTTATTAATAGAGATGGAGAAAGGAGCATTATACCAGATTATGTTTTTGTATCTAGGTCTTTTATTAAAATTATTGGAATGGTTATGATTAAATATTCTACTGTAAGTTTTCCTAGAATTTGTTTCTTTATTATATTTGATTTTATCTGGATAGCCAGCTTTAGAAAGTGCGTTATTATAGTAATTGGCGTTAGCATCAAAGATGTTTTTATTAGAAGATATGTTAGATATTCTATTTCCAATATTATTAACTATAGCATTCTTGATATTGGTAGGATGGTTAGATTTAAAGTTAACATAATTAAGATTCTCATTGTTTTTATGGTAAGGGTAATATAGGCCAGTGTCAAGATTAAGAGATACATCCAAGAAATTAGCTAGTTTGGTACTATTATCAAATTCAATTTTTAGGTTATGTTGGTTAAAGAGATTACGTATATTGTTCTTAATAATATTAAGTTTAACTATATTGCAATTTAGGATAGTAAAGAGTCCATCGTCACGATAAATTCCACCGCGAAGTTGAGGAATTTTCCGACTCAAAGAGTTCAAAATGAAGATACCAATTAAATCAGTCAATTGGGATGAATCGGATGCTCCCATTGTGATGTCGAAGTTGTTAGAGGTATCGGCTCTGGTCCAATATTCGTTGTTGAACTCTAGGATGGTTTTACGTGCGGTGAGGATGATGTGAAGTTCATCTGTGGTGATGTCAGAATATTTAAGTGCGAAAGATAGAGCATTATTGAGAAGTGAAGGCGAAATGGAGGAATAGTAGCTGGCAATATCGAATTGAATAAATTTTAGTTTGTTTTTATTATCCAATTTGTTGAACCAGCCAATCACTTCAGAAGTACCAAACCATAAATTTAGGTTTAAAGAAGAGCAATTAGAACTAACCTGTGGGATAATCCTATCCAAGATGGCTTTACTAACAACCCCCAGATCAGATTTAGAGGGGGCGATTAATCTAACAGGTAGTTCAGTGCGAAAATTGTTTTTGTGATCCTTGAGATTTATCCTCGGAGTTCTTGGGAGGAATGGTTCGGTCTTTTTTTCAATGCCAAGTTTTGACATAATCTCATAGGCTTCAAGGTTTATGCATTCTAAATTTTCATGGTTGGTTTTACGATACTTTTTCCTAAGTTCCTTTAGGATAAGGTTGTTATAATTATCCTTGGAAATACCATATAGGTTATTGGTTTTGTCAGAGTGGACTAAAACATTTTTTGAGGAATTTAGGTTAGAGATTGTGTTCTTGAGATTTACAAGGTGCTCTTGTCCTTTGTAAGGGTATCTCTTGAATTTAAGATTTTTTATAATTTTAGTTAATTCTTCCTCGAATTGTGCTAGATTTTTGTTGGAAGGAGGATTTCGTCTGGAATTAAAAAGATGATCGAGGAAGTTGTGTTCTTTGGTATGAAAGTTCCCTTTTAGGCGCTGGTCATAGAAATAGGCTGTCCATCTAAGTCTTCTTACGAAGGAGTCAGTTTTTTCAATAAGAAGTTTGGTGAATTCAGATTTACCAGGTATAGGAATGTCTTTAGTAGAGTTGGTTATGTTGTAATAATCCATGTTGTAGAAGAAGAGGTGAAGGACCATCAAAAGGTATCCAATATGAGAGTAAGCGCTCAACCGTTAAGGAGCAAGTAAATGTAGGAGGTGAGTTTTATTGTAGTACAATAAAGCAATGCAGATATCGGATAAGAAGCACTCTACAGTTTGTGGGACTGGAGTATGCATAATATAAGATCAAAAGATGGTTAAGGGAGTTCAATATATTTTATTATGCGCATTTCAAAAACAAACATCATTAAACAATAATATTTGTGTTTTCATCAGATAAAACAGGAGAACATGATATGAAGGCTAAAAAAACACTTGTTGATAGTGCAGTTTTAAATCAACATATGAAAAGTGGTTTTAGATTGATGTGTGATATTGGGAAAAATATTTTATTTAGAGAGGGGGGGAGAGAAAAGGATGAAAAGGGAAGGAGATGAGAGGGAGAGATGGGTGATAGAGAGAAAGAGATAGTTTTTATAACAGAGAGGAGATATATATTATATAGAGGGGTTGAAAACCGTTGGAAGATACTGTATAAATTAAAAATTTTGAAAATTAACGAAGGGAGGATATGTGCGAGGAAAAAATATATTATATTTAGGGAGGGGTGGGGGTGGAAAGGATGAAAAAAAGGGGAGGAGATGAGAGTGAAGGTGGAAAGGGAGAGATGGGTGATAGAGAGAAAGAGATAGTTTTTATAACTGAGAAAAAGATATAATGTTTTAATATAGAGAGGTTGGGAACCGTTGGAAGATAATGTATAAATTAAAGGAATTTGAAAATTAACGAAGGGAAATTATGTATGGAGATAGAGAGAAAAAAAAATATAACGAAGGGAGATTATGTATGGAGATAGAGAGAAAAAAATAATAATTGTGGGTGAATATTCAAAAGGAGAAATGTAGGAATCTTAAAATTAGCAAAGAGAAAATGTTTATGTATAGGATTTGAGAAAAATTTATATTGAATTCATATGTATTAATAATGAGTTTGTTGATGGGGAGAAAAAAATAATAATAATAAATTAAGGATGAAATTGAGATTAAAAAGATTTATGATAGAGAGAAAAAATAATAATGATTGCGGATGAATACTCAAAATGTCAAAAACAAATGTTATTGTTTTACGAAGAGATATAATGAGGGTGATGAGTAAACGGGTATTATAGAGTGTATAATGCCCTTTAAAGTAAGGTAGATGGGTATATTTTAAAGAATATATGAGTATATATTAAAAAAATATATATAATAATAAATTAAGGATGAAATTGAGATTAAAAAGATTTATGATAGAGGGAAAAAAATAATAATGATTGCGGATGAATATTCAAAATGTCAAAAACAAATGTTATTGTTTTACGAGAAGATAGGATGAGGTAAATGAATAAACGAGTACTATAGAGTGTATAATGCCCTTTAAAGTAAGGTAGATGGGTATATTTTAAAGAAGTGTATGTATATGTGCCTTTGAGAAAAGATTCTAAATTGATAAAGAATTGAATATTAACTGTATACTTTGTGAAAAGTTTTTTTCTCCCCATCAACAAACTCATTATTAATACATATGAATTCAATATAAATTTTTCTCAAATCCTATACATAAACATTTTCTCTTTGCTAATTTTAAGATTCCTACATTTCTCCTTTTGAATATTCACCCACAATTATTATTTTTTTCTCTCTATCTCCATACATAATCTCCCTTCGTTATATTTTTTTTTTCTCTCTATCTCCATACATAATTTCCCTTCGTTAATTTTCAAATTCCTTTAATTTATACATTATCTTCCAACGGTTCCCAACCTCTCTATATTAAAACATTATATCTTTTTCTCAGTTATAAAAACTATCTCTTTCTCTCTATCACCCATCTCTCCCTTTCCACCTTCACTCTCATCTCCTCCCCTTTTTTTCATCCTTTCCACCCCCACCCCTCCCTAAATATAATATATTTTTTCCTCGCACATATCCTCCCTTCGTTAATTTTCAAAATTTTTAATTTATACAGTATCTTCCAACGGTTTTCAACCCCTCTATATAATATATATCTCCTCTCTGTTATAAAAACTATCTCTTTCTCTCTATCACCCATCTCTCCCTCTCATCTCCTTCCCTTTTCATCCTTTTCTCTCCCCCCCTCTCTAAATAAAATATTTTTCCCAATATCACACATCAATCTAAAACCACTTTTCATATGTTGATTTAAAACTGCACTATCAACAAGTGTTTTTTTAGCCTTCATATCATGTTCTCCTGTTTTATCTGATGAAAACACAAATATTATTGTTTAATGATGTTTGTTTTTGAAATGCGCATAATAAAATATATTGAACTCCCTTAACCATCTTTTGATCTTATATTATGCATACTCCAGTCCCACAAACTGTAGAGTGCTTCTTATCCGATATCTGCATTGCTTTATTGTACTACAATAAAACTCACCTCCTACATTTACTTGCTCCTTAACGGTTGAGCGCTTACTCTCATATTGGATACCTTTTGATGGTCCTTCACCTCTTCTTCTACAACATGGATTATTACAACATAACCAACTCTACTAAAGACATTCCTATACCTGGTAAATCTGAATTCACCAAACTTCTTATTGAAAAAACTGACTCCTTCGTAAGAAGACTTAGATGGACAGCCTATTTCTATGACCAGCGCCTAAAAGGGAACTTTCATACCAAAGAACACAACTTCCTCGATCATCTTTTTAATTCCAGACGAAATCCTCCTTCCAACAAAAATCTAGCACAATTCGAGGAAGAATTAACTAAAATTATAAAAAATCTTAAATTCAAGAGATACCCTTACAAAGGACAAGAGCACCTTGTAAATCTCAAGAACACAATCTCTAACCTAAATTCCTCAAAAAATGTTTTAGTCCACTCTGACAAAACCAATAACCTATATGGTATTTCCAAGGATAATTATAACAACCTTATCCTAAAGGAACTTAGGAAAAAGTATCGTAAAACCAACCATGAAAATTTAGAATGCATAAACCTTGAAGCCTATGAGATTATGTCAAAACTTGGCATTGAAAAAAAGACCGAACCATTCCTCCCAAGAACTCCGAGGATAAATCTCAAGGATCACAAAAACAATTTTCGCACTGAACTACCTGTTAGATTAATCGCCCCCTCTAAATCTGATCTGGGGGTTGTTAGTAAAGCCATCTTGGATAGGATTATCCCACAGGTTAGTTCTAATTGCTCTTCTTTAAACCTAAATTTATGGTTTGGTACTTCTGAAGTGATTGGCTGGTTCAACAAATTGGATAATAAAAACAAACTAAAATTTATTCAATTCGATATTGCCAGCTACTATTCCTCCATTTCGCCTTCACTTCTCAATAATGCTCTATCTTTCGCACTTAAATATTCTGACATCACCACAGATGAACTTCACATCATCCTCACCGCACGTAAAACCATCCTAGAGTTCAACAACGAATATTGGACCAGAGCCGATACCTCTAACAACTTCGACATCACAATGGGAGCATCCGATTCATCCCAATTGACTGATTTAATTGGTATCTTCATTTTGAACTCTTTGAGTCGGAAAATTCCTCAACTTCGCGGTGGAATTTATCGTGACGATGGACTCTTTACTATCCTAAATTGCAATATAGTTAAACTTAATATTATTAAGAACAATATACGTAATCTCTTTAACCAACATAACCTAAAAATTGAATTTGATAATAGTACCAAACTAGCTAATTTCTTGGATGTATCTCTTAATCTTGACACTGGCCTATATTACCCTTACCATAAAAACAATGAGAATCTTAATTATGTTAACTTTAAATCTAACCATCCTACCAATATCAAGAATGCTATAGTTAATAATATTGGAAATAGAATATCTAACATATCTTCTAATAAAAACATCTTTGATGCTAACGCCAATTACTATAATAACGCACTTTCTAAAGCTGGCTATCCAGATAAAATCAAATATAATAAAGAAACAAATTCTAGGAAAACTTACAGTAGAATATTTAATCATAACCATTCCAATAATTTTAATAAAAGACCTAGATACAAAAACATAATCTGGTATAATGCTCCTTTCTCCATCTCTATTAATAACAATATTCCTAAATTATTTTTTAGTGCCTTAAATAAATGCTTCCCTCCCTCACATATCTATAGTAAAATATTTAACAAACACACCATTAAATTTTCGTATTCTACATCCTCCAATATTTCCAACATCATTTCTAAACACAACAACAAAATATTAAATACTAAATCTCTTCCTTCCAATATTGAATCTCATAATAACAATAATAGTACTCCTGACGTCATTGTAAACCCTAGGCTAACTTCTGTAAACCCAAATACAACGTCAAACACAACTTCGCTAAATGTTCATAATCCAACTCTAAATCAAGAAACTATTATTCCTATTATTCCTATCGCAAACAACTTCTCCAATCCAATTCCTTCTATAGATAACACTAGATCACTCATTAATAATCTCTCTAATTGCAACTGCCGCATTAAAAATAAATGTCCTCTCAACAACCATTGCCTCGATAAAAACTTAATTTATGAATGTAAAATTATAACTAGCACCAACTCCTTCACCTATTTTGGCTCCACTTCCACCTCTTTTAAAGCTCGTCTCTATAATCATCATTCATCTTTCAAATACAAACTTAAAAGAACTAACACTGCTCTCTCAGAACTCATATGGTCCTTAAAAGACAAAAACATTAAATATAACATCTTTTGGAAAAAGATTTCTTCTGCATCCTCGTACTTGAACAGTTCTCTATCTAAAATCTGTAATCTCTGCCTAAATGAAAAATTTACCATTATCTCTAACCTAGAATCCATAATAAATAGACGCTCGGATTTGTTCTCCATCTGCCTTCATAAATTCCATAGAACTTTTCACAAAGTATACAGTTAATATTCAATTCTTTATCAATTTAGAATCTTTTCTCAAAGGCACATATACATACACTTCTTTAAAATATACCCATCTACCTTACTTTAAAGGGCATTATACACTCTATAGTACTCGTTTATTCATTTACCTCATCCTATCTTCTCGTAAAACAATAACATTTGTTTTTGACATTTTGAATATTCATCCGCAATCATTATTATTTTTTTCCCTCTATCATAAATCTTTTTAATCTCAATTTCATCCTTAATTTATTATTATATATATTTTTTTAATATATACTCATATATTCTTTAAAATATACCCATCTACCTTACTTTAAAGGGCATTATACACTCTATAATACCCGTTTACTCATCACCCTCATTATATCTCTTCGTAAAACAATAACATTTGTTTTTGACATTTTGAGTATTCATCCGCAATCATTATTATTTTTTCTCTCTATCATAAATCTTTTTAATCTCAATTTCATCCTTAATTTATTATTATTATTTTTTTCTCCCCATCAACAAACTCATTATTAATACATATGAATTCAATATAAATTTTTCTCAAATCCTATACATAAACATTTTC
>OZ024750.1:47673771-47696271 GCA_964016885.1 Eledone cirrhosa
AACTGGATATTTCAAAAAACGTTGCAACCGGAGGCAGACAGGAAGACGATACTTTGGTTCGTGGTAACGTTCCCTGGCAAAGAACGGGAAAAAACGAATAATACGTCATTAATAGGAGCGGTGAAAAACAATTACGCGCAAAGACAGAACCACGTTCATGGTATAAAAGAAGACGTAGACTAAAGTTCACTTAGGTGGTGCATAGAGACGTTCTCTGGCAATGAGCGAAAAAACGAAGATAATAAATCAAATGTGGAGCGTGGAGAACAATAGCACGCAAAGACAAAATCACGTAAATGGTAAGCAGAAGTCGTAGACTAAAATTCTAACTAGAAGACTAAATGAATCTCCGCTACAGAGTTAAGAACAAAGTAAATAAATACAATACAGAAGTAACAGAAACATATAAATACATACACGCAAACATATACGTACATACACAAGCATACGCAAAACCTTACCATAGGTATACAAAACCACGCACATATAAATATGTGTGTGTGTGTATGCTTGTGTACAAATAAATAAATAATTATATAAACGTATATAAGTAAATAAATACGTATATAACAAGCGCACACGCATACCTACATATAAATACACGAATGTTCGGAGACGTAAGTCAACTAAAACAAGAAGTACACATATACACACACCCACCATACGTACGAAGCTGCATACTCACGCAGACGCAAAACTCCCGTATACACATAGCCAAACCCTAAATACCAGAATATGTCAAGATTATACGCCATAACAGTCAAATATACGTACGAGAAGGTATACATACCTTCACAAAACATACGGGTAATATATACTTACCTATGCAAATAAGTAAAGGAATAAACAAACATATACTTAGCTCCCACATCAAGACGTAAAATATCCACGTATAGATAGTGCTATCCGTTAGGGTATAACGTGGGACTGTAATACAGGAAAGTGTTGTGCAATTTATGTTTACAAGCCGAAATTGCCTCAGATTTTTTGTTTAAGATGTGGTCTGTGGCGTAGAGTATTTCCAGGGCCTCAGCGGCGCAGAGGTCACATGCTCATTTATTTCCGTTATACGATCTAACCCTAGCTAGGATCTCCCAGTGTAACCTATATTGGGTGTGGTTGTCTTTTAGACTCCAGATATAAGCTGAAAGTGACGTCATATTCCTTCTAAGAGGGTAACGAAAAGAATGGGTATGCATGTAAAGACGCTGCTTGAAACTATTGGCGGTTAACCCTATGTAGGCCCTACGGGACGTGGGTGTTACAACCTCACATTTGTAGACAATGTTACTAGAGAGGAGGCATTTCCTGGATAGGGTGCAGTCAGCCCGATTCCTACAATTACAGTTAGTACTAACTACAGGGTTGCAGGTGTTCCTACGGCTAGGTAGTTTAGCTAAATTTGAAGCTGTGATGTTATGTGCAAGGTTAGGAGTCGTAGAGTAAATCATTTTAATTGTATTTCTATTAAAAATGTTACTATATTTATGTGCAGGGAGAAAATGCTTCGTAATAAGGGAAAGAAAGATCTTAGCTAATGGTGTGGCCACCTCCATATTATATACATAAACATTCACACACATGCAAACAGACACATACACACACACCCATAGTTATATATATATATGTATCTATATATATACATGTATATATATATATATATATATATATATATATATATATATATATATATATATATATATATATATATATATATATATATATATATGTATATATATATATATGTATATATATATGTATATATATGTATATATATATGTATACTTATATATACATACATATACATATATATATGTATATTAATTGTTTATATATATATATATATACATATATGTATATATATGTATACATATATATATATATATACACATATATACATATATATACATATATATATATATATATATATATACATGTATCTATATATATGTATACATATATATATATATATATACATATATATACATATATATATATATACATGTATATATATATATATATATATATATATATATATATATATATATATATATATATATATATATATATATATGTATATATATATACATATATACACATACATATATATATATATATATATATATATATATATATATATATATATATATATAACGGAGGAAATGCGGTAAGGAACCAGGTGGATCATAACGCACCAAAGTACTCAATACTTAGGGTAGTAGAGTGGGTAAAAGGAACGAGTAGGACCCCGACGGCTGAGCTCAAGCCGTTTCGACGGTTAATTCTGGACTCATTGAGGCCAGAATTAGCCGTCGAAACGGCTTGAGCTCAGCCGTCGGGGTCCTTCTCGTTCCTATATATATATATATATATATATATATTTACGCGTATGTATCGATGGATGGATATATCCATAAGTATGTACAGCGAAATAATGAAATCGAGTCGGTGAGAAAGCTGAAGATTGAAAAAAGGAGGGGAATAAGATAAGTAGAGAGATTGGGAAATAAATAAACAGGTAGGAAGCCATGCTGACTGACTGGAAGACAGATTGTTAGGTACATAAATAGCTCCACCGTATTTATTAATACAATATTGCTTCACGTTTTCTCTTGAAGCTTAATAATTGTTTATAATATAAGCTGAAGATCTATTGGATCAGGTTAGTCAATAAATTTGACCCCAGTATTTTGCTGGTATGTTATTTAATTTGTAATGGAAAATGAAAAGAAAGATCCTGAAGAGCTTGTGCATTTTCTGCGACTGAAACGACTGACAACAGTCATCTTCTATATTGGTCAATCCCTGTCATACGGATCAGGTTCCAATTGGATAGAAAGGTAAGGGTGGAAAGGGTAGTGCATTAAGCCTCATTGCCCTCAGCCGTTTCAATACTTTCAAATATACCAGCTTGATAACGTATTTCTGTTATTTACTAATCCATGTTATTTTCCACAGACCACAACCTTAGGATCTGCTGTAATCTTTCAGTTTGGCAACTCAATCGCATGCTTTGCACATGTTTTTACCCTCCTTAATTTATGTGCATCATATTTGGATATAGCATAGTATATTTCTATGTTTTATGTCACAAGAACAATATCATAGAATCAATCGCTTTACCAGTTTTCCCTAAAAGTTTGATGTCATCCATAAAAAAAACAAGAGGACATTGTTGTACATTGTTGTTATTATTATTATAGACAATTTTTCAGATCAAATATTTTTCTATTTGTCTGCATTTGTCTCCTATTTATGACTATTTTGACATTGTCATATTGGTAATAGGATTTATTGATCATTGACCATTGTTGAAGTTTTCTGTGTTAAGCTTTGGTATAATATTTCCAGAATAATTTACCGTGTTTAACTATGACATGTTACACTACACTTTAATTATGTCGATAGCCATCTTGTTGTTTTCTTCCAGTTATTGGTGTTTACTCTCTATAGTTAGTTCTGTAGGTTTTGTTTTGTACCAGAGAAATAATTTATTTGGATATATTGAACCTTACATTGTATTTAATGAAACGAGAAGGACATTTAGAAAGGGAAAAATATAATTGGTTTTATTTGTACACATTACTTATTTCAACTTAAAAGTGCACATATATATATATATATATATGTATATATATATATATATATATATATATATATATATATATATATATATATATATATATATATATATATATATATATATATATATAATATGTGCACAACAAATTCGGTTTTAGGACTTGTAAAACCCCACCCACCAACCCACTATTAGATGCATTTGAGCAGGACCTTATGATCTTAAACCTTAAAATTAAATTCAAAGGACGCAACACCAACAGCAAATTACAGAAATATATAAAAAAACTACTGGACGACCTTAAACACACCAAAGGAAGTGTAGTAAAAGCGGACAAAACATCAAACCTGTACACTATGGATTGCACTACATACAACAACTTCATTCGAAAAGAATTACATAAAAAATATAGAAAAACGAGTGAAGTAACCCTTAAGCACATCAATGATGAGGCATGCGAAATAGTGAAAAATCTCGGAATCGAAGATAGGACAGGACCACTCTTACCGGCAGTACCCATATTCAATCTTAAGGACCACAAGGTAAACTTTGATAATGACGCTAAAATTAAATTAATCTGCCCCTCTAAATCAGATATAGGTAAAATAAGCAAATATATCTTAGATAGAATCATCCCCCAAATTAAGGCTAAGGTTAACATTAAACTCTGGGGGAAGACCCAAGAAGCATTAAGATGGTTTAATAGCATTAGCAATAAGAATACATCTAAGTTTATCCAGTTTGATATCGATGAATATTACTCATCGATATCACCTGAAACTTTGAATAGAGCCATTAAGTTTGCTAAGGATAACTCTGACCTTACAAACGATGAAATTAAGATTATATTAGAAGCAAGGAAAACTATAGTCAAATTTGAGAACAGTTATTGGGTACGTAAAGATAGACCCTCTAACTTTGACATAACAATGGGCTCTAACGATTCGGCGGAAATAACTGATATTGTGGGGTTATTTATCGCCTTTAGACTCCAGGAAAAATTCAGCAATCTCCACGGCGGAATATACCGCAACGATGTTCTCCTCCTAGCTAAAAACCTTAATAACCAAAAACTAGAAAAACTACGCAAAGATATAAGAAAACTACTACTCGAAATAGGACTAACTATAACATATGAATACAACCTTAAAGTAGTTAACTTCTTGGATGTCACACTCAATTTAAACTCTGGTTTGATTAAACCGTTTCATAAATTGAATGAAAATCTCAAATACGTAAATGTTGGGTCTAACCACCCCATCTCTATAATTAAATCTATCCCTAAAAATATTTCCCTTAGAATCTCGGGTCTATCTTCTAACATACAAGTGTTTAACGAACACGCCGAGTACTACGATAACGCCCTTAGTAAAGCAGGCTCCCTCAACAAAATAGAGTACATAGATGGGAACAATCAAAACACCCAAAATAAATCCCACATAGGTAGATATAATAACACAACACCAAACGACACTTACTACCATAGTATGCACACCAGTAAACCAACAAACAAAACTAATAGAAAGCGATGCAAAGAGTACTTATGGTATAACCCCGAATACAATAGTTCCATTAGTACAAATTTACCAGTACTCTTCTTTAAAATAATTAAAAGACATTTTCCCACATCACACAAATACCACAAAATCCTAAACCCTACCACTATAAGACTGTCATACTCTACAGCGTTAAACCTTGAACAACACATAAAAAAGATCAATACTAGAAGGTTAAACGAAAACACTAAGAACTTAAGTACAAAGAACACAAAAAAAAACAGTAGACAATACACTACAGAACATAAATAAACCACACCTAAGTTCGTCCGCAATACTACGCCAGAGAAAACCCAACGTACACAACTGTAACTGCACCTATCCTGACAACTGCCCCCTCGGCAATAACTGTTTGGAAAAAAATATTATTTATAAGTGTACCATTAAATCCGGAGGCAACGAGTGGTATTACGTGGGATCAACGGCAACATCGTTTAAATCTCGATTGTATAGGCATTCTTACTCAATAAAACACCAGAGCCAAAGAAATGTAACAACTTTAGCAGAAAAAGCTTGGACGCTCAGGGATAGCGATCAAAAGTTTACCCTAAAATGGGAAAAATTAGCTAAAACCCAAAGCTTTTCCAGGAGCCAAAATTTCTGCAAATTGTGTAATCTTGAGATTTATTACATAATCACAAACAAGAAGAAACTGCTGAATAACAGAATTGAACGAACATTATTCTGCCGTCACAGAACTAAAACCCTTTTTTCCCACTACAAGCCGAATATTGCATAAAAGAGGGACATCCCCCAACTATATAAACCTTAATCTAGTTAGAAAAATATAAAAACAATCTCTTCTCAACATATATTAATAACCTTAAATTACCACACTAATAATGAAAAGATATGCTGATGAGAATAGGTACAAATATGCGATAATGAATGTGTCTAAAAACGTCCATAAGTATGTATATATATGTGAAAATGTATATAAATAAGTAAATATATATATATATGTTTGATGTGTATAGTTAGATGTAAGTGTATTCATGTATTAAAGTGCTTATATATATATATATATATATATATATATATATATATATATATATATATATATATATATATATATGTATATATGTGTATATGGATGTGTATGTATGTGTATGTGTGTACACATGGACTAGAGTATGTATGTATATATGTGTGTGTCTATACGTGTGTATATAAAGATAAGTTGAGTATGAAAATGTATACACATGAGCGCGTATGTATGTACATGAATACATGTGTGTATATATATGTGTATGCATGTGTATATATATGTAAGTATGAATATGTGAATTGTGAGTATATGTATTTTGTAGAGGTGTGCAAATATATTTGTGTGTGAATGCGTGGGTGAAAGGATACGTACACTTGAAAGAAAAATTTAAGTCTGAATGTTAATTAAGTGCAAACACAAAACCAACCACGCATATCTTTACTATCTCTAATCCTTCTATAGATTTAGAAAAATAACAAATAATATATTCTATAAAAAATGTCAAAACAACAGATGGGAATCTGATTACTCACTGCCACCAAGAATTCTCACTGCTATCGAAAAACCACTCCTTCAACTATTCTTCTAACAATTTCACCCCTCCCTCCTAATATTCTCAATAAAAACTAAATAGGTCCTCAGTAATATTATTCTGATGAAATGACAGTAAATAATAACATTGAAATATTGAATGTCTGCATAACTAAAAGTTTGTAGATAGCAGCTATTTTAGGTTATGTAACTGTTATAGAAACACGTGTCAATACATTCCTTTCAAATAAACTGTATCCATTGAAATCTTTCTATTTTTCTCCGGATTACTTTTGGAACTACAACTGGAACTGTCGAGCAAACTCTACGTGAGCTGATAATCTACTGTGTGTAATATTTATATTACAACACAACGGAAAATACTGTATATATATATATATATATATATATATATATATATATATATATATATATATATATATATATATATATATATATATATATATATATATATTATATATATATGTATATATATATATATACATATATATATATAACTATGTGTGTGTATGTGTGTGAATGTTTATGAATATATATATATATATATATATATATATACATATATATATATATATATATATATATATATATATATATATATATATATATATATATATATATATATATATATATATATATGCATTCATAATGATACATATGTTTACATAAGGGGCGGAGCCCAACTTGACTGATTCTCTACTTACTTTTAATAGAGGCGGAGTGTCTGAAGTTCTAGATAAATAGAATCCTGCATTTTCTGTAAATATAGAATTGACGTTTCGCGGTGTAGCTTTGTTACCGTAAGTTAATTTAGTTTCATTCATCTATTCCCTTAGTCACGATGGGTTCTTGGAAGCGGTAGTGTTAAATACATGCTATATTAGTAGCATTTATTTAACACTACCTCTTCCAAGAACCCATCGCTACATTAGTAGCATGTATTTAACACTTCTTCCAAGAACCTATCGCTACATTAGTAGCATGTATTTGGTAGTCGGTAGTCGGTAAAGTGCTAAAGCGCCAAAAAGACTTATAGACTGATTTGCACTATTCATGTTAGTACTCTTCACTCAGGATTCACACCCCGAAGAGTTCAACTTTCGAATTTGGTAAATAGAGTACCGTTGCAATACTGGAGTTGATTTACACACTTTATATCTTTCACACTTGGGCTTCATCACACCCTCCTTATTCTTCCGAGGAAGAAAGTGGGTATTTTGACACTAGAAGTTAGATAACATCCACGAGGTTTAAAATGGCGAAACCGCGCTGTTTGCCATTATGCTGCATCTACCTTCGGAACCATCATTTCTTACGGGTCTGCACTTACATACTAACAACAAATGAAAATGTTATTTTTCAGAACCAATATTAATAAAAGGATGATTAGGAGAAACATAAATCTATCGAAGGACACAATGGGAGATTTCCCACGTACATTGTTGATGTCTCTGTGTTGATATAGATTAATGTTGTAGGTTTGACTTTTTCATTGGTCGTTAAATATTTCAAGAACGCTTTCACAATGTTATGACGCAAACTCACTCACACACAAGCACACAGGCGCTCACACTCACACATACCTACACCCACCTACACCCACACACCCACAGACACCCACACATACACACCCACGCACACACACACACACACACACACACACACATATATATAAATACATGTATACTCATGTACAAATAGAGCGGTACAGGAATTTCTTTCTCCAGAATACTTTGTTACTGAAGCTGTTAGGTTTATGCACTGAAGAACGTACTAAATACTGAAACAGTCAGTAGGGAAATGAATGTAACACTTCCATCGAGTTTCAATTTACAATTTGTGAGCGTATACATAAACACCTTATTCACTGCCAGTTTCGCATTCTGATACGTGATAATTTTATAACATATTGCAAATTTTATATATATATATATATATATATATATATATATATACAGACACACAGACACACACATATATATATATATATATATATATATATATATATATATGTGGGTGGTTGGGGGTTGAGTGCTTGCGTGTGTATGCGTGTGGGTGGATTTGTATGCGGGTATATATATATACATATATGATTACGTGTGTGTGTGTGTGTGTAAGTTTTTGACTATGTTTGTGAACATGTATCTGGTTGCTTCTCGACTATTATTAACTAAAATATTCATAATTGTATTTACAGAAATATTTAAGATATCGATATTTTGGATGCCAAAAATATTGCGAATTACCAATTTAACAGCTAATTATGTAATGAAATATGCAGATTTACCTTTCTTTTCACAATTGAGATGAAACGATATAGTAATATTTTTGGATTACTCTGGAGTCCGACTTTAGCTCAATAAATAAAATTGTCTGCAAGAATATATGCCCACTGTGCAATAAGATGCCGTCCTCCAAACCAGCTATTTAGCACGGGTCTACTCTTTTCAGAGTGGTACATTTTTGCGACGTAGACAGAATCCTTTGCTAGTATGCTAAAGCCGATCGCAAGAGCATTCTCTGATGCACCAGAGGTTTATGTGAGATGTTTGATTAATCTCACAATGGCACAGATCACGAGAGCAGTTAACACGCTGGAATATAGCAAGGGACCAGTGAATCCGGCACCTGGCGTGAAAAGCCTTTAATGCAGAAGGTTTTCTCTGGCTGACTCGTGTGTGCCGGGTGGCCAAAGTTATGGCAATCGGGAGTGATAATCCTAATTTTCAGAAAAGGATGACATGAAATATTTTTCAAAATTCAGAAGGATCTTCCTGTTAAGCCAATCCGTTAATGTCTATGCTAAGTGTCACGAAAACAGATTACGACTTAGCTGTTGAACAGTGTTCGTCGCAGACGCAGCAAATCCGACCAAATGGTCAGACTGCAGCTGGTTTTTGACAAATCGTATATTCTTGTTTTGGCGACCTTGAAAAGGCATATGGAAAGTTCTGCAGGTGTATTTGAACGATGGTCAGCTTCTTTCTGCCCTGATGTCTCTATATCAATGACTGAGTATTTATGTCTGGATAAATTGTGCTAAATAAAAACCATTCAATATGGGAGACACAGTCCGCCAAGGGTGCATGTTATCACATCTCCTGTTCATTATTTGCAGGAGTGAAATGGAATGACATGTGCAGCTGATTTGAAACTAGTGACATGGCCGGTGGGAGTAAAGTAAGATGACTGGAATTTACAGACAACATGTTGTTACTTAACTCGACAGAAGGTGATCTCAGACTTGCTCCCGACAGGTTTGATGCCGAGTGGTGCATGAAAGAAAATCAGTGCTGGGAAAATTGAGGCATTTGACCTCTCAAGGAAGCCTGCGCAGTGAACTCCACATGTGAATGGAGTTCCACCAAAGCAGCTAGAGAGATCCTAGTGTTTAGGAGAGAAGGAGGGAAGGAGGTTGAATTCAGTCCAATCATTTCAGGTTCTTGTTCAGTAATGCACCAGATTCAGCATTCGGTAATCAGAAGAGAGGTAGGCATAAATGCCAAACTCACCTTCATCAGTTCCTTGTTTGTGCCAAACCTTACCTCTGTCCATGACTTTACTCCAGGATTAAGATTGAAAATACCAGCGGCTGAAATGGTGTTATTCGGTAAGGTTCATTGAGTGACGTTACTCGATAGAGTGCGTAACTCGATCAGAGAATCTCTACAGGTAGATATGATACTTCTCCGAATTGAGAGATCACAGATATGATACAATGACAGGCGATCCAGGAGGAGACTCTGCACTAGATGATTCGAAAATATCCATTTGCTTGGTTGGTCTTGCCTGGGGATCCAACCGGTTCACTTTCAGCCGGTTGCTTGTGACAAGACTCACTGGAAGGAGTGTTGGGGTTCTTTTGTCCCCGCGAAACTCAGAAGAAGAAGAAGAAGAAGAAGAAGAAGAAGAAGAAGAAGAAGAAGAAGAAGAAGAAGAAGAAGACGAAGAAGAAGAAGAAGAAGAAGAAGAAGAAGAAGAAGAAGAAGAAGAAGAAGACGAAGACGAAGACGAAGAAGAAGAAGAAGACGAAGACGAAGAAGAAGAAGAAGACGAAGACGAAGAAGAAGAAGAAGAAGACGAAGACGAAGAAGAAGAAGACGAAGACGAAGAAGAAGAAGAAGAAGAAGAAGAAGAAGAAGAAGAAGAAGAAGAAGAAGAAGAACAAGAACAAGGTATCGAGATATTTACAACTTTAAGTAATAATGCTGTATCCGTGTCGTACAACATGTGATTTCCTCTTTTCAGATAATGTTTCTTATCTAAACCTCCTTAATTATAAGATTTCAACATTCCTGTCTGAAACTTGATTTTCATGCAATTATTTTTAGTAAAATGTATTACTTTACAATGATTTATTTTCGCAACAATCAAAGAATATTGCTTTATTTTACAAAACCGTATATGCTGGTATGTATATGGAGAGATAGGTGAAGCGATGTATGTTAAGCAAGCTCCTTAACCATTCAGTGTAGTTTGTATTTAATAACTTCACTAATTTAAATTGATTTAATACGTAAAGTAACATTAAATCTGTAATTAGAGAATTACTTAGAATAATACTGAGTGGCATATCATCTTCAAATGTACAATGATTATGATAAAATGATTTAATAAATGATTTTGTGAAACAACAAACATTGGTCATGATCATCTAAAGTAATTTATTTGAAATGTAAAGTGCTGAGCTTCCTAATAAGATTAATCCGATTGAATTTAAAACGAAGAGAATACGAAACTTCTTGGCTCGCATATATATGGACACACACGCACGCATATATATATATATGTGTGTGTGTGTGTGTGTGTGTGTGTATGTGAGTGCGTATCTAACTATCTCTCTCTCTCTCTCTCTATATATATATATATATATATATATATATATATATATATATATATATATATATACTTAGGTTAATAGGAGTTAGGTATTGTATACCCCTTTTATAGCTCAGACGAATCCTACGGTTGCGTACGGAAGAAACATTGTAAGCCAATAAAAATATGTTGATGTTGTAGACGCTCTTGTGTTCTTTATCATATATATATATATATATATAAAATAACAGGAGGCTGGACTTGTGTAAATCCCTGAATGGTTTATTATACGATGATCATTTCAATGACCGGGTTCCGTATGCATCCAGTGATATCATCAGGTATTCGAAATATAATAAATGAATGTAACAGATAATATCCATGGGGCTGAAAAACATAGACCCGAGGACAACCGACCATTTAGCATCTTCCACTTTAGCCTGTCGCCCTATATATATATATATATATATACTCTATATATATATATATATATATATATAATAATAATAATAAAGAATTCATATCTAGTAACATATATATACATACAGATGCATATCATGTTTAATAAGTTTCCAGTGTCCTCGCTTTGCCTGGAAACTTACATGATAATAGACTTTGCTGACGACGGAATGATTCTCAATATTATTCTTCGCAAAATATATTTACTCCATTCCAGAAACTAATTAGTTGGAAGTGATATTTTAGTAAGTAATTTAATTTTATAATTTTCTTATTTTACGTCTCTTATATATATATATGTATATATATATAGTCAATAATTGTTTCTAATTTTGGCACAATGCCAGCAAATACCCAGTGCATTACTGGTACTTTATTTAATCGACCCCGTAAAGATGAAAGGCAAAGTTAACCTCGGCGGGATTTGAACTCAGAATGGCAAGGGACGTAACTCTTTGCGTCAAAGCATGGCGTCCGACCCTTTACCGATACTGCCAATTCAATATCGACAATAATTGTCTCTACTTTCGGCACAAGGCCAGCAATTACCCAGTGCATCACTGGTACTTTATTTTATCGACCCGAATGAGAGGTACACAGATACATGTAGAACAATAGGTATTTATTTATGTCTAATATTTCTTATTTATTCATAATGTATATATATATATATATATAACAAAGTAATTGTGGTAAGGAACCAGTTGGACCATAACGCACCAGAGTACTCTATACGTAGGTTAGTAGAGAGGGTAATAGGAAAATGTTTGACCCCGACAGCTAAATAGCCGTCGAAACGGCTTAGGCTCTGCCGTCAGGGTCATACCTTTTCCTATTTCCCACTCTACTACCCTAAGTATTAAGTACTCTGGTGCGTTATTGTCCATCTGGTTCCTTACCACAATTCCTTTGTTTTATATATATAGAAGAAGAAGAAGAAGAAGAAGAAGAAGAAGAAGAAGAAGAAGAAGAAGAAGAAGAAGAAGAAGAAGAAGAAGAAGAAGAAGAAGAAGAACACATACATACCTACCCATAACTACACATGTTTATACATACATACGTACAGGTATAGACGTATATACATACGTGCTCTACACACATACACACATACACACACATACATACACATGTATACATACATACATATAGATAGGTGTATAGATAGATATGTTTCTTTATTAGCTACAGGGGCACAACATAAGGGGACAAATACAAAGGGGGACGTTTACATACAATAAAAACGTGTAAAATATTATCACAAATGCAATTTAAAAATTAGTCGATTTTCCCCAATAGGGGGAAACAGTTCATATGGGTAACACATACCCCCGAAAAAATGTGCAACCCTCATCTCCAGGAGTACGAAGAGTTTCTACTCCTTTCCTCTCCTCCGCCTTTTCCTCAACCTACAGGCTGATATAGAGAGAAGGCCCATTCACTCGGGCCATTCTCGTCACTTTCAGCCACCTTTCATAAAACTTGCTGGGGTACAGTACCTCACTCTCCATCCTGATTCTTCTTCCAAAGTGGTATTTGAAAATAAGAATCAGTAGTTGGCCGGAGAGAAAGGTGTCTGACCTCAGCCTTTTCAACCTTGTCCACCATACAACCTCTTTCGCCATAGCTATCACACAAAGGAAAACCTCCTCTCCTTCGTGTTTGAAGGAGGGTGGCGGTTTGATCATGACAATGGACACGGTGGTCAACCGGATTGGTCCCACCAGCGACAATAGTCTTTCTACATAGCCAGACAGGTCGGTGACGCCCGGGCCGTGAATGAATGAGTGCGCGATTGTTTCATCGTCTCGCACGCACCTCGGACAGATCTTTTTTGCAGGGTCCCTGCCCGGGCGCCCATGTCTGTAGAGCTTGTCTCGAACTGGTAGAGCTCCTCGGTAGCACTGGCAAGCCAGGGACTTTTGGAAGTTACCCATCGGTCCCGGGCGGAAGGTCCTACCGAACAGACTGGCCAGTTCGTCTTCCTCTACGCCGAGAGTTTCACCGAACACGTTGTCGCACTGCGGATCAACTCTCTATAGAATGACGATGTGGAGTCTCCACTGATCGCCGGATCCGACTGCCGGAGGACTGTGAGCGCCTGAGCACATTCGATGTGCCAGTCGCCCATTTTCCTCGGTCTTTGCTTGACCCAGGACTGCAGCTCGGTCAGCGAGACGAGTCTTGGGAAGGCTCGCCTCACGAACGGGGCCCACACCGGTTGACCGGTGAGGAATACGAAGAGATGCCGAAGCCTGAGCGCGTGTTTGCGCATCGTCAGCCACGGCAGCCCCAGGCCTCCGTTGGAATGGCGTTAGCAGAAGATGGATCTTCTCACCATAGGAGCCCGCCTCTTCCAACGGAATTGGAAGAGCGCGCGCTCCATTTTGGGGAGCGTTTTGGCTGGAAAAGGCACGACGGTCAAGCGGTAGTAGATGGCGGACGCTATAAAAGTGGTCGCCACCTCCGCTCGACCTTTCAAGAATAGTTTGCACTCGGCCCACTTCTGGGTGAGTGCAAACACCTTGGCCGACACCTCGTTTCAGTTCTCCTCCACCTGGAGGTCCGGACCGAACCAGACCCCGAGCAGCTTTAATCGTCCTTCCGTCCAGCGTCCAACGACGCCATCGGAAGGCATCGGTCTGCCTCTCCATGATCCGAGTTGTAAACCGATGGACTTGTTTTGGTTCAGCTTCGCTCCTGTGAACCTTTCGTATTCCTTCAGAAAGGTGCCGACTTCCTCGATTTGCGAGGCGCTCGACAACATTACTGTAACGTCGTCGGCGTAGGCCGATGCCGCTTTCCGCAGTCCCCGTATATATTTATATATATATTTATATTAATTATTTATATGTTTATATATATATATATATATATATAAATATAGATGGTTAAGATTCAGTCATGATCGTACTTACCAGAGAAAATGAGAGTGAATTGCGATTTAACAAATATTTAATCATATTACGGCTCGGAACAATTTATAATTACATAATTCCTATAATTTATTAGGAAATGACACGGTTCCTATTCAATATTAAAAGTCCATGAAGTGTAAATAAAGAAAGTAAACTATAATCGTTTCCTTAAAAGACAGAGTGTCTCATTCATTTCATGTATATACCTCTGAAGAAGTCGTATTATAGGGAATAATTACATACTCCATTATATAAAGCATGTACTTATCAACTGTCCATGTCTTAGGATGATAGAAACATATGTAATAAGTGTAAAGGTTTGTAACGCATTGTAATTTTTTCGGTTTGCGTGTGTTTGTACTGGGTGTATATTTCGTTGTATGTCGGTAGGAGTGTGTATGTGGTTGTATGAGAATGTACGTGTGTGTGTGTGTATGTTAGTGTGTGTTTGTAACCACTACTTCACGTTCAAAAACAAAGTGCCTAAGGTACATATCAATACCGACAGTTAATATTTTATGTAAAAATAGTAAAAAAGAAAAAAAGAAACAAATGATTCTTTCCCAACCTTGCAGCTATGCGTCAAATATTTAAAATAAATTACATCCGAATATGTTATAGAACAATGTGACGACACTGCGCTTCTTACATCATTATGTATCTATATTAGATTAAAAGTGAACTCATTTGTTTGCACACTCATTTGCTCAACGTGTGCGAGTAGCCGATTCTGATGATTGAATAAACACATCTTTTAGCAGGCCCGGATGATATATCAACACATGTTTAAGTTTGAGATCAGAGTAAAGATTTATCTTAAATTAGCCAAGAGAGGCCGAGTTTCTAATAAATAAATAAAATATATAATCCCATACAATTTAGGATACTCGACATCGTATGCAAATACAAAATTATAGAATTAGTGTGAATGCTAGAAAAGATGGTTTTATTAACAACCTACTAATAATATGCATAAGCAACGATGTTTTAAATCTATAGTAATATTGTATATTGGAAGTAGAGTATATCAACTACGTTTTATGACAATTTCAAAGTCGTTTCTAGAAAATATAATTTGTAATAAAATATTGAGAACTTATTAATATGCGTAGAACTGCTGTGACTTCCGATTCTCATTCATTCTTTCTTTCACAACCTCGTATCTCTTTCTCTCTTGCTTTCACTATCCTTCACTATCTACTAATATCCATATCTCTCTGTATGTATATACATCACTACACGCACGCATACACCCAAACACGCACACACACACATACCCCCCCCCCCCCCCTCACACACACACACACCCCCCACACACACATGTATATATACATATATATATATATATATATATATATATATATATATATGTGTAGAGGTTAGATTCAATTTATTGGGATACAGCAAGCAAAATATTTTTATAACTGATATAAAGCACTCAACATTTTATTGGAGTAAATATACAATATATTAACAAGGAGATTCCAAACCAGAATGGTTGCATTTTGTAAGGGTATGCCAATATTTATTTATAAAACTAACTTATATTATATTTTATTTGATGAAAGCGCACCATAGTTTGCTCTGGTAGCCCTTGAAATATGTATAATTAAATAAATATGGTTTTATAAATATAGTTTCAATTTGTTAATATACTGTATATATATATATATATATATATATATATATATATATTGAGTATATGTTGGGTGTTTACCGACACCTCAGTATGCAGAATGGAGCACTCGACGTAGTACGCAGGTTGGTTTGGTTACTCCGGAGTAATGTAAAATAAAGTAATTAAGTCAAATATTTAAGATTTGGCTTCGTTTATTAAAGATGTACTGCTATATATATTTCGGTGACAGCCATCATTGGCTGTGACCCCTTCAGGCAGTTCGAATTGGTATGGTAGAGTCAGGTACACATGCTGATAAAGTGTTTTACTCCGTCAATACTCCGATATGTTCAGCTCCTGGTTGGGTCGTTATTTCTCCGAGAAACATGATTCCAGTTCCTCAGAGAAATAACGACCCAACCAGGAGCTGGACATATCGCCGTATTGACGGAGTAAAACACTTTAACAACATGTGTACCTGTCTCTACCACACAAATTCGAACTGCCTGAAGAGGTCATAGCCAATGATGGCGGTCACCGGAATATATATATCAGTACATCTTTAATAAACGAAGCCGAATTTTAAATATTTGACTTAATTACTTTACTTTATTTTATATATATGTATATATACATATATATATTATATTTTATTATATTATTTTATATTATACGTAATATAAATATGTGTTTGTGGCTGAGTGTGTGTGTGTTGTGTGTGTGTGTTGCGTGTGTGTGCTGCGTGTGTTTGTGGATGTGAGTGTGTGTGTATATATATATATATATATATATATATATATATATATATATATGTGAGTGCGAGGATGTGTCTGCGTAATCTTCCATGTGTATCTGCTCTATCTGGTGTAACTGCAGACATTTAATAGCCATTATATTTTCAACCATATTCAATGATGTGAATAAACCGGTGAGACATAAAGTCTAGCTAAACAGTTATGTATTAAATACTACAACCATTAATTTTCATGACATAAACACACACACACACCCACCCACACAAAGACACAAACTTATATATATATATATATATATACATAAATATATATATATAGGAACCAATAAGACCCCGACGGCTGAGCTCAAGCCGTTTCGACGGCTAATTCCTTGTTATATATATATATATATATATATATATATATATATATATATATATATATATATATATATATATATATATATATATATATATATATATATATATAAGTTTGTATAATAACTTCCATAGATGACTTACAAAAAAGAGAAATGGCGGCGTTTGGGATAAAATTTGATATAATCAAGAACAATGCAAGGAATCATATGTATAAGAGATATGTAGGTACGGTGTTGAGATTTGTGATAATTTAATATTAGAAACAGCTTAACGACGTACGCTCTTAAAATCGGAATTTCTTTTCATACATGTTTATAAGATTGTCTACATAGCGGATTAATGTTACAGTGTTATCTCTCACACTTCTTACTCTCTCTCTCTCTATATATATATATATATTTCTCTCTCTATCTCTTTATCTCTCTCTCTCTCACTATGTCTCTCTGTCTCTACTCTGTCTCTTGATATATATATATATATATATATATATATATATATATATATATATGCATACGTTGCAAATTGAAACAAGGGCACATGTTCTTATTTCAATATATCTGGTTTGCCATGATATATACATAATGAAGATGAAGTTAGAACCGAAAGTAATTCAATGATTTTCATATATAAATATTCAGACTATATTATAAATATGTTAATGTATAAGGAATATGCCTACCCGAAGCTAGACACTATATATGTATGTCATCATAGCTGTAAAACTAAACCAATGGCTAGAGATGCAGAACATTCGTGTTTACGTAAAACATGCGAAACAGTATTTAAATAAATATATTATAACAGTATAATTTCCCAAGCGGTGGAACGACGTAAACCTGTGTAGTATATTCTATGTTTTATAGTGTGATGTTACACAAGAGATTCCAGAATCGCAGCTGGAGTGTGCATGCTGACTAAAGGTGAGTCGTGTGTGTATATATATGTGTTTGTGTGTACATAAATGAGAGAGAGAAAATGGTAGCGAGAGATTGAGGGACACAAAGATGTGTGGACCACGTATGGTCTGTCGCCTGAGAATCAGATAAAATATGGTGCACGCCAGAGTATAATATGTTATTAAAATATCGGTGGCCATAATTAGTGTATGCAGATCTATTTAAAACTCCGTTAAACATATTTCAAGGAGGACTATTATTTTGATAGACTGAGATCTTCAGACGTCAACACATACAAAAGCTTGTAAACACTGACAGTTTCGAAAACAATTTTAAATTAAAAAAAATCCTTTAAATTTAAAATCTGCCCACAAAAAGAATTTCTTTTGTTGATACATATGGATGGCCGAACGTGCTGTGTTGTTTCCTCTACTGCTGACCCCTGTATCTCCCTAAGAATTATGGCAGAATGTATGATAGGTCAAGGTCTGCAACAACTGTGAATGTCATAACCGATATTTAAAGATATGTTTTAGGAACTTTGAATATTTTCTAGCTTTCATAGTTTTAGCCACTGAAGTGTTCAGGCTATTTTAACTGATATTCATCATTGAAATATGCATAAATGAGTTTTAAATAAACCTGAATCAACTGGTTATGGTCTCCGATCCATGAACAATACATATGGCGCTCGATCTTTAATCAAGTGTCAACACATTCTATTTGAATGGAAACAAGGAGAACACATGTACGTATCTAAATGTGTTTAATTTCATATTGTGTTTAGGATGATATATAATGCACACAGGAATTACAAACAGAATTCAAGCATTTCCAAACATGAAATTACATATTATCATTAAAAAGCCGTGTTTATGCCTCTCCAGCATTGAATGGACACCTACATGCTATATCGAAAGTATTGTACATACTACAACGTCCTACTTGATTACGTGTGGAGGATGTAGTAGCTATGTGTTCAATGACTTAAAATATAATATTCACTGTATATCATAAATATTGATGATATTTCTAATGTTTTATGTATCAGCATGCATTATGTATATCATCTACCGCCACGTTGTTATTCTGTATCAGTCCTCCATACCTACAGATGTAGGTATGGAGGACTGATTAAACATTTGACTAAAATTTGTGTTTTACCAATATTAACCGCTAGAGAATTGATATATGCCTCATAATAATATGAGTGTACAATATTTATGTATAGAGTTCCCTCGTCAGCAAATGTATGTTGTGCTCTATATGTGTCTTCAAATTACAAACAAGCATTAATCAATCTGTCGTTCAGTGAGCAATATAGAGGAGATAATGGGATGCTGTAGATGAGAATTTTAGAGAGAATCACTATATGAGCGAACAACTCTTTTGATCTATATCCCTATATATATCTAATGATCAACATTATTCTCTGATTTGGGCACAAGGCCATCAATTTTTGGAGAGGTAAAAGTCGATTAAATCGAACCCATAGCATTGCTGGTACTATATTTTAACGAGCCCTTACGGATGAAACTCAAAGCTAAATTCGGCAGGATTTGAACTCTATAAATCATCTTGGGCGACACTCTACTGATACTGCCATTCCACCGCCCTAGATACCACCTTATCTATGTACGTCAGAGAGGGTGAGAGAAATAGAGAGAAAGAGAGAGAGAGAGAGAGAGAGAGAGAGAGAGAGAGAGAGAGAGAGAGAGAGAGAGAGAGAGAGAGAGAGAGAGAGAGAGAAGTGGGGTAGATAGAGATGGTGAGAATGTATAGTAGTGGCAAATAGAAAATAGAGAGGGGATATATAAAGAAAGACAAATAGAGTTTCGACAGGAATTGTGTTCAGACCTTTCGTCACAATCCACTAACAAATATATAAATATGATGAATATTTTATTAATGTAAATTTAATAGCATTTGTGACATTAAACTACAAATCTTTAATTCGATCATCTATACAGCTTTTTACATGCATAAATCGCCCTGCTGGACAATTATGCTTACTAGTGACTTTGTCCTAGCATTCCCGTCGTGATTTGATCATTAAATCCTGGCAAATCCTATCCAGATGCAGTTCTAAATTCAAATAATTATACTAATGGATCATAGTAAAAAGTGGGAAAGAGATATTGTGAAAGAACTGCACCGAATATTGGACGGAACCTTATATGGACCTCGAAACAACGGACGGTTGTTTCAGCAAGATTTGACCACAGTACAGAATCATTATAATTGCGTTTCGGAACTTCTGATAATTCAACAGCTATATGCTAATTATATATTTAAAAGCATACCGTTATATGCGTAGATGAGTAATAGCGTATATTACTACGACAGAAAAAAGGTCTGTATGAGGGAAGCATATATTAAATTGACACCGTGCATGCTGAATATCACATTAACCGTTTTGTTGCCAAACACGCTTCTGGCTTTATTAAACATTACATATTAATGAGTTAATGAGTTCTCTATTTAAATCAAATCATTAAAAACCAAATCATTCTATGAAGAACCTTTGTTAGTCAATGTCACAAATATATCGTAATAATTGGTTCTACTTTTGGCACAAGGCCAGCACTTACTCAGTGTATTACTGGTACTTTATTTTATTGAAGGAATATCTTTATTACATCACTCAAAATGTTTCATTAAGTTCTTGAAATGCGATGTATATATATGGTTAGAAATATGATAAGAATGTGCTTAAATTGGTATTAGTTCAAAAGTTGATGCAATTATCTGTTCACTGCGTTGTATATCTAATTATAATTACATTTTCAGAGTTGTCAACCATTCTTCTCGGACAGATTGCATTACAATTAGATATAACAACGTTTATTTATTTACATTTTCCCGAAACAATGTACAAACTACTTTAGTGCGCTTTCCACTGTCGATTATTACGTTGTGATTAAGTTTATCTTACATTTCCCATATGCTACAGTTACATTTCGAAAGTCTTAAGAATGTTTGGAAAGTAAACTGAATAGAAATTGACCATGACCTATCACAGATTATGGCATTTATAATATAATATTGAATCTAGAATATTTCTAGAGGGGGGGAAAATAATCTTAATATATCTTTAAAGATATTTTTCATTTTTTTTTTTTTTTAATTATAAGATGCGATGGTTATTATCATCACATCAGTGACAGACAGAATGGAACAAAATGCAGCTCTAAGATGGAAACATGGTCAAATATATTTCGATAATAAAGTTCGGTGATGTACCCTCAAAGGACAAAATATAATGTTAAACAGGGAAAAGGATTGGAACAATGTAAGTTGAATCTCAGATGGGATTTCATATCGTTTCTGCCTATCGCATTGTACAAAAACAAATTATCTGCCCAAGTTGGAGCTATGGTAGAAGCAACATATTGGAAGTGCCGTAGTGTGGTATTGAATCAGTAACATAATAGTTACGAAGCAGACGGCTTAAGTTGACAAGCATGATGGTGCCTGTTTTAATATAAGCTGTTTTTATTATTACTGTTTTTTGACAGGTGCTGGATGTGCAGATTGGGTAGTGTCTCGGACACCATGCTATTCAGCATGGAAATGTGGCCCTTTATATTCTGAGTTCAAATCCATCCGAAATTATTTTGTCTTTCATCCTTACGGAGTCGATAAAATACAGTACCAGTCACGCACTAGTGCTGTTTAATATATTTTTCCATAACCCCCAAATTGTTGACCGTGTGCCTAAATCAGGAAGGGGCGGTGAATTGGCAGTATTGGTAGAGGGTTGGACGCCATGCTTTCTAGCATAGTTACGTGCCTTTACAGTCTGAGTTCAAAACCCGTCAAGGTTAACTTTGCTTTCATCCTTATGGGGTCGATAAAATAAACTACCAGTAATGTACTGGGTAATTGCTGGCCTCGCGCCTAAAGCAGAAACAAGTATTACTGTATATATAACTATATATATAATTATATATTTCGAATATATGTGGCTGGAATACAAGGCACGTGCCCAATGTCACTTGATA
>OZ024750.1:47698771-47701271 GCA_964016885.1 Eledone cirrhosa
CCACGCTAGCATGGGTTTAGACGGAAATTTCCCACTTGAGGCAAGATTGGTCGTCTCGCTCGTATAGAACCCTCTGGCATGTGTTCTACGGATTGATGCCCTTCCTAACACCAACCACGTTTACAGTGTGGACTGGGACGTTTTTACCGTGTTACCTACACGGCCACATTCCACCGTGGACTGTGTTTTTCTTTTTGTCGTGACACCTTCACGTCCACATTTATTTAGGACTGGATGTTGTGGTACCAACATAACTTTACAGAGAAAGGGATAGGTGTAGATGGGTATGGGGTATGGGTAGTAGGATGGGAATGTATTTTTGGTTAAGAGGTGCCTACTGAATGTAGGTTTGGCTTTGTACTTAGGCAAGGCGGGTCTTCTGTATTACTGCGTAGCGCCAAAGATCTCGGTCCAGTGACATTGTCTTGGAGAGGTGCAAGTGTGTAAGGTCGGAATTTATCAAATCCTCCCAGGTTTTTCTGAGTCTACCTACTCCGTAGTTTCCATCAACTTTGATCGCCCTGCACTTTTTATACAGTTGTCGTCTTTCATACGCATCACGTGACCATACCAACGTAGTCTTCTCTCGAGTAAACAGTATCTGATCCCTGTTTTCCTAATTTCTCTCTTAGTTCATTTATGCTTTGCCAGGAAAAAGTTTGTCTCACTGTTGGTTTCTTTCATAGTAAGAGAAATAGGCGGCACACCCATTTTAGCACATTGCATTTATATATGTATAGATCTCAAAGGAATAATTGGTACATTTGACCACGGAGGAAGCTGGAACGAATAACACAGAACATTCCCTTCATGCATTTGACAACACAACAGTAGATATCCAAAATGAGAGGAAGGTCTAATTTGGAATGCAGTTGATTATACGGCGTCTAGTTTATAATTGGAATGGCGATAAACACATAGAAACAACATCAATTCAAATCGAATTAAGAAATCTATTAGATAAATGTTGATTTTTTTTTCTTTTTGTACAAATATTGGTAGTTCTAAAGTTTATGTATTAAAACATATTTTATCAAACAGGATATTAAAGAGGGGTTAGTAGTATAGAGAATAAATTATATAATCTGCAACTTATGATATTTTTTGAATATCGACAGTTAAACATTTTAAAAAATGTTAAAGTTAAATACTGATGAAAATTATACTTATCCAATCTATACAATAACTGATGCCGTTATGTTATCGATTGCATGAGCAACTGCTATATAATAGTAAAAACAGATACATAATAACTTACTTGAGATTTTAAATTCTTTAGGTTAGCTGCGGGGAAAATTTCCTTCTCGGAGTTTATTGAAGAATTCGAAGTGTATTATTAATAGTTTATTTCTCATTGATGAATATATAGAAACGAAATTATAGAGGGAAGCATGAAATTGTGTGTCCGCTGCTTTCTTGCGGACATTATGAGAGTAAGCTACTTAAAATCAGAGTAAACTGTAACTGCCTGAAGAAATATGATTTTCATACTAATTTTCAAAGTCTTATTTCCTTATTTTGGCACTAGTCCACTCACATTTATTAAGTAGGTTCACAGTCGATTGCATCGATCCATTACTTGCTTGGTAATTTAATCGATCCAACGTGGCCGAAAAGCAAATGAAATCAGGCACTATTTGCACTTTCAAAGTACACGCTACCTACTTAAAACTGACGATAATTTGTAATAGCGTTTGACTTTCGGTGATTTTTGTTATTATGTTAAATTGAAGAGCTAGTGTATAGTTTTGAAGATGCATATTATACAATATTTAGAGTTTATGGACGTACGCTT
Source organism: Eledone cirrhosa (assembly GCA_964016885.1). Lineage (NCBI taxonomy): Eukaryota > Metazoa > Mollusca > Cephalopoda > Octopoda > Eledonidae > Eledone > Eledone cirrhosa. The sequence goes on from OZ024750.1 coordinate 47,700,567, forward strand.
GTCTTTATAGCTAAGAGGTTCGCTGCGTACGCAAGAGTACCCCATTTTAACACACTATGTGATATATTGAGCAAGTGTTGCTTTAGTAGCCACTTCTCGAACGAGGCATCGAGAAGGAGATTGATTAAATATGTCCAATTGTGATATGTTGACTAATCTTGAGAATCAATTCAAGGAATATAAGTGTTCATGGAATATTGTAACCCGTTTTATTGATATATAAATATATATATATATATATATATATATATATATACATTATCGGAGAAAGCTAATAGCGATACTCGGGCCAAATTCCAACTCACTCAACAAACATTAGGAAATACCTGAGTATATTCCTAATTAAACGTTCGGGGTGCTAACTATTGTATTGTGTGGAAAAGTGGCTGTATCATTACATATGAGATATATCAAATATATATATATATAATGACAGAACACTGATGGGTTATATCTGCAGGAGTTAGGTTGAAATAGTTTCACAACAGTTAATAAACCATTTTTGAGGACAATTTGTTTCACCTACTATATATATAATTGTTTCTACTTTTGGCACGAGGCATTACTGTTACTTCATTGTATCGATCACATAAGGAGGGAAGGACAAGTTAACCTCGGCGGGATTTGAACTCATGCCGTAAAGGGGCGTAACTCTATGCTACAAAGCATGATGTCTGAGCCTCTACCGATACTGTCAATCCACCG
>OZ024750.1:47706271-47713771 GCA_964016885.1 Eledone cirrhosa
GCGCAAGTTGCGCAAGTACTGTGAAACAATAAATTTGAACACTTTTTTGCACAGAAATAATATCCAGAGGCGAAACTACAATTGTCACTGCTGGCGCAGCTCCTGCTTCCAGGTCTGCAATTCATTCACCCAGTGCCTGGCAGACAAAAAAGTGCCGCCATAAAATGGGTGGTGCAACCTAACTTTGGTAACTTAATGACCCCGAGCAACGCCGGGCTTTAATGCTAGTATATATATATAGACAAACACACACGTATATCTATATATACATATATATATATATATATATATATATATATATATATATATATATATATATATATATATATACAAACACACACGTATATATATATATATATATATATATATATATATATATATATATATATATATATATATATATATATATATATATATATATATATATATATATTCTTCTGTGTTATTCTGTGAAGCAACCAGATGTAGTATTAGTAGTAGTACTACTACTACTACTACTACTACTACTACTACTACTACTACCATCACCATTACTACTACTAATATTACTACTACTACTAATACTAATATTACTACTACCACCACTAACACTACTACTTATACTACTACTACTACTACTACTACTACTACTACTACTAATAATAATAATAATAATAATAATAATAATAATATTAACAATTGTTTCTACTTCTGGCACAAGGCCAGTATTACTGGTACTTTATTTTATCGACCCCGTAAGGATGAAAGGTAAAGTTGACCTTAGCGGGATTTGAACTCAGCATGGCAAGGGCCGTAACTCTATTCGTCAAAGCATAGCGCCCGACCCTCTACCGACACTGCCAATCCACCAATAATAATGATAATAATGATTTCATTTATTAGCCACAAGGGCCGACATGTAGGGGACAATGGGGGTTTACAATAAGCTCGAGTAAAAGTGCGCAATGGCAAGTCTAATTTAACAATGAAGATATAAAAAATATAAAATAAACTATGTATAAATATAATAAAATCAATTCTCCGATAGGGGATGGACGACCCTGGGGTGACTCGGGTACACCACCAATCCTGAACCACCCTGCGCTTCTAGGGCACCCAGTGAGAGCACCCTTCTCCTCAATAATAATGATAATAATAATAATAACCCGCGTATAGGAGAAGTACAAAAGATAGGACTAATGGGAACTGCCCATATACTAAGGAAGATGCTGTCATTATAAGTACATCACAAGTCTAAACGCCGAAAGATGCATGTGTGTGTATGTATGTTCCTCCTTGAACATGGCGGACCTTCTTGTCTCTTGAGGTCACTGGTTGTGACTTGGTGATAACTCGTATGAACATAAAGCAAGATAAATGCAACTGTAATAATAATAATAATAATGTTAAAAATGCAATTGTTTCCGGATACAATTTGGCAGTATAGGTAGAGGGTTGGGTGGGTTGGCAGTATCGGTAGAGAGTCGGATGCCATGCTTTCCAGCATAGTTACGTCCCTTTACGATCTGAGTTCAAATCCCGCCGAGGTTGATTTGCTTTTCATTCTTACGGGGTCTAAAATAAAGTACCAGTAATGCACTGGGTAATTGCTGGCCTTGTGCCTAAAGTAGAAACAATTATGTGGATTGGCTGTATAGGTAGAGGGTCGGACGCCATGCTTTGACGCATAGAGTTAGGGCCTTGCCATTCTGAGTACAAATTCCGCCGCCGTTAACTTTGCCTTTCATCAATCCAAGTACGGGGTCGATAAAATAAAGTACCAGTAATGCACTGGTGAATTGCTGACCTTGCGCCAAAAGTAGAAACAACTATTTATGTAGATTAATTCTAAGTATTGAATATATATACATTGTCTACACACCCTACATATCTATGTATATGGGTGAAAATCAAGTAAATGTGTATACCGGGAGTTTTATACTATTCTAACGTCCATATATATATATATATATATATATATATATATATATATATATATATATATATATATATATATATATATATATATATATATTTATATGTATATATATATCTTATGTTGAATATTTCGGTGAACTATTGCATGCCACTGGGTCCTCATAGCATGCAAATTAAGGGCAGTTTCGGTACTAAACATGGATTGTTCCGTGGAGGGCTCCATGTACATGAAGGGGTCCATTCTGGAGAAATGGTAACCAGTCAGATAACACTAAGGATTAGCCGGAATACAAATGAAAAGCCCCAAATGGGATACACAAAACTTGTCCAATTTCTTCAAACTTAAATAATCATTAATTTCAACAACATTTTTTTAAACATGAATGCAACATACTTCGATCGTTAGTATGCAAAATCAAAGAATATTCGTGGTGTTATACTTTTCAGGATCGATAATGTAAAATAGGTCAAAGGATATGAACTTCCGCCCTTGTGATTTATTTTCTGCTTCATAAAGATGTCATTATCGGAGAGTTGATATGGAGGAAATTGAAAAGTGAAAAATAATTTCTTAAATATTACTAACGCTGGGTAAAGCTCGAATCACCACGACCCATTTCTTTTAGCACTGTAAATGGCTGAGAGGGTCCGGAGAAGAGATAGCTTATGGTTCTGGCGCTACATTTAAGTACATGTTTTTATATAAGCAACAGTACTTACTGGTATTATAGAGACATATTCTTTCTTTCCCCGCTCTCATTACCTATATATATATATATATATATATATATATATATATATATATATATATATATATATATATATATATATATATTATATATATATATATATATATATATGGATATATATATATATATATATATTTAAATATATATATGGGGTTACATTTTCCTATTACCTACTCTACTACCCTAAGTATTGAGTACCCTGGTGCGTTATGGTCCATCTGGTTCCTTACCACACCTCCTTCGTTTTATATATATATATATACATATTAACAATATTAATAAATGGAAAATATCATTTACAAGCATTAAAGCCCGGTGTTGCTCAGCGTCAGTAAGTTACCAAAGTCAGGTTGCACCACCCATTTTATGGCACCACTTTTTATCTGCCAGGCACTGGGTGAATGAATTGCAGACCTGGACTGCCGAAGCAGGAGCTGCGCCAGTAGTGACAATTGTAGTTTCGCCTATGGATATTATCTCTGTGCAAAGAAGTGTTGAAATGTATAGTTTCACAGTACTTGCGCAACTTGCGCGTAGACGATGCCAGCTGAACAACAGAGCTGCGATGGATTTGTTCTGCATGGTTGTCTAATGTGTGTTTTCTAAATTTAAGACAGTAGGGAGGGGTGTGATATGTGAGAGAGTTAGCCGCTGTTTCTAGCAGGTTTAATGACCTCATAGAGGATATGTGTTTCCTAAATGTAAGACAGTTGGGAGTGGTGCAATATGGGGGAGAGTTAGCTGCTGTTTCTAGCAGATTTAGTGACCTCATAGATGATAAGATTTCTAACTTTAAGACAGTAGGGAGTGGTGTGATATGGGTGAGAGTTAGCTGTTGTTTCTAGCAGTTTTAGTGTCCCCATAGAGGTTATGTTTTCTAAATTTAAGACCGTAGGGAGATGTGTGATATGGGGAGTGTTAACTGCTGTTTCTAGCAGGTTTAGTGACCTACTAGAGGATATTATTGTGTATAGTAAATAAACTGATACTTGTTTCTTCCACGCTCGTTGAGATTTAAAAAAAAAGATTTATCGCTATTTTTGTTGTTGTTGAATCAATTTATCTGTTGCTTTTGAATAATTGTTGTTTCGTAAGGAATGTGATAAGCACTCTTCCTTGTCATTGAAGTAAATAAATGTTTCACCGTTCCACACTCAAAAACAAACTTTCTCTCTATTCGGCATTTTTAAAGGACGTTTGTAAGCATGTATGTAGTTTTATCGAATTTTAAGGGGAGAAGAGACAGGCGTCGGATTGAATTAGAGGGGTAGAGCGCTAGGTATTTAGTTTTATCGATTATTTACGTAATTGTGGGTGAGTTTGAATGAAATAAATAGTCGATAACATAAGTTATAGTATTTACAACATTCTTACAGACGTTGAGTCGAATCGGTTTCAAATTATGCAAATGTATAATCATGGAACATGCACACACACACACACACAACAACAACAACAACAATCTGCTTTTTATAGATAATGATAATACCATATTTATTGTATTATACGTATTTCAAGGACACAAGGTTGTTGTGTGCTTTCCTCAGGTGAAATATTATAGTTGGTGTTAAGATATTGACATACCTAACATAGTCTTAGTAGTATAAGCTCGCTAACAGCAGTGAGGTAAACATTCAAATCACAAGAGATATAAATTAACAAGGATACGTTAAAACAGAAATGGACCGTTATTAAATACGCTAGAAACAAATGAAAAATAGTGTATTTATATTGGTCGTGTTGCGATTAAAGATTGAAATATTAGTGTAGAATTATGCACACAGACACACACATCCACACACACGTACACATACACACACACACACACGTAAATATACGGAAAATCTGGTTGCTTTAGAGAATAACATAAACGAATATATATATACATATATATATTCAAAATATATATATATATATAAACAAGATGGCGTAGGACAGAACAAAGGAGAGGCACAAAAACAAAGAAAATAATCCCCAGTCACTGAAGAGGTCACATAATGTGTGACGAAAGAACTTTGACAATATATAAACAATCATCTGGTTGTGGAGCCAGCCAACAAACCCGGAAATTTATAAATTCATAAATTTACGAATTTATTATAATACATTGAATTGAAGCATCTGGTGCGTGTGTTTCTTATTGGCAACACGACCCACCCAAAGTATAACAATATCGGTTTAATCACACGTTTTCAGATAAAGATTATTGCTAAACGAATTCAGAAAGGAAATATATATATATATATATATATATATATATATATATATATATATATATATATGATAATAATGGCTGCGCGTTGCAAATGGTGGTGCATATGAAAAAGTGAGTCCTTCATCAGTGACCCTCCAACCGTCCCAGCATTTTATCGCTTTAAGGGCCATATGCCTCAGGTTGGTGCGAACAACGGCTAAAAAAAGTCGTTGGGACACGTAAATAAAGGGGACGTTAGGGTAACAGACAAAATGGTTTAAGCAACGGAAAGTGAGAAGAAATAGACAAGTCACTACCTCTCCTCCTCCTCTTTCCTCCTCCTCCTTCAAGTTTGACCTGCGTGAAATTCTTTTCTCGCGCGTCCTGGTCAAGCTGGTATGGAATTTTTTTTCTCTCTCTCTTTCGTCTGCGACTTCACAAAACTTATGTTTACCGAATTCGTAGACCAGACCCCTTCTTCTTCTTCTTCTTCTTCTTCTTCTTCTTCTTCTTCTTCTTCTTCTTCTTCTTCTTCTTCTTCTTCTTCTTCTTCTTCTTCTTCCCCCCGTTAGACTTGTGCGAAATTCCTTCCTTTCTCACATTTCAACCAGGTTTGATGGTCTTTTGTCTCTTGTTCACGATTTCACCGAGTTTATATTCATAGAGATCTGGGACTTGTCTATTTCTTCTCACTTTCCGTTGCTTAAACCATTTTGTCTGTTACCCTAACGTCCCCTTTATTTACGTGTCCCAACGACTTTTTTTAGCCGTTGTTCGCACCAACCTGAGGCATATGGCCCTTAAAGCGATAAAATGCTGGGACGGTTGGAGGGTCACTGATGAAGGACTCACTTTTTCATATATATATATATATACGCACATGTACGTGAGTGTAGGTGATTCATGTAATCATAGATAGATATTTTTATCATATATTTCAAAAATGTAAATCTATTTATATTGTTTCTATAAAAAAAAATATATTTTAATGTAGTAAATTATATCTACAAATATATATGGTTAATAATTATGTGAGTAAGTATAACCGTATTTATTAAATATGTAAACAAACTATGGGGAATAACTCTAAATTATAAGAGGTTACAAGTTTTGTATTCAAGTTATATTTTCGATAAACATTGAATAATATATATGTTGATCTATTACGTTTTATAATTATTATTATATTATTTATATTGTAAATAAACAGTTTAAATAACATTTCAGAACATCATATAAAGGGTTAATTGGTTAAAGAACGTTTATAGAGATTATGAAAGATCTTGGAAATTTATGCAAACAAGAATGAAATATAATTTTCTTTTTATTAATAATATTACCAGGATTGGTAATTATATAAAATATTTCCTCCGTACAAAGCAGACAAGAATGTTGGTATACTTGAGCGTTCTTTAAGAGTAATATTCACTCGTTTACAATTATGCAAACATCTTCTTTTAAGCCATGACCATAGCATGAGCTCCTCATTCTCGCTCTTTTGTAGGCATGCAAACACAACTGCAGACTCTAATGTTTCTGGGTGACTACCCTTCATCAGTTCAGTTTGCTGCTTACCTGTCATCTGTCAGAGCTACTGAAAATATATGATATTTTTTATATATATATATATATTGTTATACACGGGACGGGTCATATTGTTGTAATATATATATATATATATATATATATATATATATATATGCAAAAGTTCGATTTAAAATTGTTGGGATACAACAAGTAAATATTTTTATAACTGATATAAAGCACTCGACAAATATTTGGAGTAGATATACGATATTAATAAATGGAAACTATATTTATAAAACCATATTTATTTCATTATACATATTTCAGGGATACCAACTTAAATTATGGTATGCCTTCATCAGACAAAATACAATATATAACAGTTTTACGAATAAGCTTTGACGTACCCTTTTAAAATGCAACCATTATTTTTGAAAGCCAACAATTATTTTTGGCTTCCAAAAATAATGGTTGCATTTTAAAAGGGTACGTCAAAGCTTATTTGTAAAACTGTTATGTATTGTATTTTGTCTGATGAAGGCATACCATAATTTAATTTGGTATCCCTGAAATATGTATAATGAAATAAATATGGTTTTATAAATATAGTTTTCATTTATTAATATCGTATATATATATATATATATATATATATCATTGCAGTTATATATCTATATATCTCTCTCTTTTTCTCTATCTCTCTCTCTCTCTCTCTCTCTCTCTCTCTCTCTCTCTCTATATATATATATATATATATATATATATATATATATATATATATATGTTAGTACGACACTAAAGGCAGTGAAAACGAAAATATAGAAAACATTAAACAATTGGAAAAAAAAATTGTGAAATAAAAGACACGTGGTAGCATTTCTACGAATATTTCAACAACAGAAAAATGAAAATGTTTACGGAAGAAAAAGGTTTTAATATTTCTGGTGGAAAACATTCTTTACGTAGATTAAAAGAAAAGGAAATAAAAACGTTCGGCTCTAGGACAGTGATTGACAGAAGAAATATTTGTTGGAAAGAAAACAATACATATTTGTTGAGTTTTATATGACATGGAATTGACAATTAATTATTAGGACAATTACATTTATTAAA
>OZ024750.1:47716271-47723771 GCA_964016885.1 Eledone cirrhosa
TCAAAAGTAGAATGGAGAATGAGACTTTGAGGTTCTTCAATGTCCGTGATAGAGTGGTTATGTTAGTATATGGCTATCCAAAGTAAATACAATATATATTGTTTATTCTTTTTTGGTTCTTTCCTTTTTCGAAATGTATTTCCTTTTTATATATCACAAATGGGTAAATGTAAAGGGGGAAAAAAAAACCCAAAAAATTATTCGAATATGCAATTGGAGTCTTTAAGAAGTTTATTTACAAAACACGGTTCGAGAGAGTCTAGTCGTGCAGAATTGTAACGCATGTAACACATTTCACAGCTTTTCTTAATTTCTCAGAATATTGAAACTTGTGAAGCCGTTAAAGTTATGTATTAATTAAAATAAAAATTAATAAAGTCTGCGATTGAATGGTTTGAAATTATTTTGTTCACACACACACACACATACACATGCACACACATACACACACACACACACACACACACATACACACACACACACACACACTCACAGACACATACACACACATACATATATATATAATTATATATATATATATATATATATATATATATAATTAAAAACATTTATATATATATTTATATATATATATGTATATATATATATATATATATATATATATACATATATATATAAATATATATATATATATATATATATATATATATATATATATATATATATATATATATATATATATAAAAGTTTTTAATTATATATATGTATATACATATATATATACATATATATATTATTGATGACATGAGGCCGACTGGACTGGTGGATATACTTTAGAAAACACTATGTAGTTTGAAGTGGCCAGGTAAAATAGATTCCTGGTGACATCATCAGTGCATTTTGCATAATAGTTATGTAATAAAGGAATAATGGTGAGCACAATCAAAGAGTCTTTAATTTGAGATAGCAGATAAAAAAAAAGTGGAAAAAGGCGATCAAGAGGGCCAGTTTATGTTAGTTTGCTGTTGAAGATAGTTATGTACCTCTGAAATATGTATAATACAATAAACTTGATGACACAAATGTCTATATTTGTTAATATTTTGAATTAATATTAATAACTCCGGAAAACCATAACTGTGGCGTGCTTCTATTCTATTGTAAAACTTTCTTCATTGAACGTTGTATAACCTTTAAATATATATATATATATATATATATCATGAAGGAGGTGTGGTAAGGAACCAGAATGACCATAACACACCAGAGTACTCAATACCAACTAAATATAATAGCTGTGTTAGATTCTAGAGATTTGTTATTATTTCTTACTATCCAGTTTGATAATTTTATATATTTTTAATGTATTTATCATCTTCTAATCTCAATTGATTAACCTAGTCTATAACGTCTCCTCTCTATTTTCTCCAGAATCCTTTTTCGTCTGCTTCCATACTCAATCCATAGAATTTGATGTATAAAATTCATTTTCAACACTTGACCGGGTCCACCCAATCGCTCATTGTTCTAGACGCAAGTTCAGCCACCCACTGCCATGAAACACTTAATTGTGTTTACAAGAAACTTTGACCAATCCCCTTGACAACTACAATCTTCCCATATAAGGAAGTACCCTTTAAAAAGTACGGCTATTTATATGCCACGCTAAAAATTCAAATTTAATCGAATAATAGACGACGAAACTGTTTGAGCTCTGCCCGTCGAGGTCAAACATTTTCCTATATATATATATACATATATATATATATATATATAGTATAAGATAAAAAGATGGTTAAAGGAGTTCCATGTATTTTTTTATGCGCATTTCAAAAACAAACATCATCATGCAATAATATTTGTGATTTCATCAGATAAAACAGGAGAACATGATATGAAGGCTAAAAAACACTTGTGGATAGTGCAGTTTTAAATCAACATATGAAAAGTGGTTTTAGATTGATGTGTGATATTGGGAAAAATATTTTATTTAGAGAGGGGGGGGGGTGGAAAGGATGAAAAAGGGGAGGAGATGAGAGGGAGAGATGGGTGATAGAGAGAAAGAGATAGTTTTTATAACTGAGAGAAGATATTTTGTTTTACATAGAGAGGTTGAAAACCGTTGGAAGATAATGTATAAATTAAAAGAATTTGAAAATTAACGAAGGGAATTTATGTATGAAGATAGAGAGAAAAAATAATAATTGTGGATGAATATTCTAACGTCAAAAAAGTGTATGTTGATAAGTATTGTGGCAATTTCAAAATTAACGAAGAGAAAAAATTATTAAGGTTTGTGTGTAGAAGGGTTTGAGAAAAATAATATGAAGTTAAAGTTTGTATATTGAAGGAATTGATATGTGCGAATAAAGAGTTAATATGTATTAAGAATGAGTTCGTTGATGGGGAGAAAAAAAAAAAATAATAAATTAAGCATGAAATTGAGATTAAAATGTTTTATGATAGAGAGAAAAAATAATAATAATTGCGGATGAATATTCTAACGTCAAAAAAAAAATGTATATGTTATGAAGGATTTTACAAGGTGAAGATAGAAAGAGGGTAATGAGTAAACAAGTATTATAGAGTCAGTTCTTAGATGTGCCAGCTCTGTGTTTATGGTTTTAAATATATATTGATATATATGCGTGTATATGTATGTATGTTTATATATACGTATATGTTAGAATAATATTCTGTATTTTTACCATCAGCTAACCTGCTGTTTTGGTTTACTCCTCCCATGTTTACTAGAATTTCTAATTTTGAACTTTACTTAAATATTTATTGTTCAGTTCGGAGATTATATCGATTGACGGATGGTGTTCTCTGCTGATTCTAGAAATACTATAGGGAAGATCTTATAATCTTTATTGTTATATATATGATATTTAATGTTTCAAGTCAGATATATAAAACATACCAAATGAAATTTATCGATAACACAGAAAATCACATTGACCTCTTTCTCGCGCACGAATATACCGACACAGACACACACACAGAGACGGACAGACAGGCACATACACAAACAGGAACACACACACATATGTATACATTTAAAGACAAAGAAAAAAAATGTGATTAGAATTACAAGTGAAGTCATTATTTTCTTGATTTCAAATATCCCTAAACGATTTCACAGATTTTTAATATATATATATATATACATATAAATACATACACACACACCTATATACAGACACACCCACACATACACATACACACACACACACGCGCACACACATATACATATATTTATATATATATATATACATATATATATATATATATATATATATATATATATATATATATATATTTATATATATATATATACACACACACATATATATATATATATATATATATATATATATATATATATATTATAGATAAATATATATAGATATATATATATATTTATATATATATACACACATATATATATATATATATATATATATATATATATATATATATATATATATATATATATACATAAGAGTGCGTATGTATCTCTGTGTGTCTGTGTGTGCCTGTGTGTGTGTCTGTGTGTCCTTGACTGTCTGTCTGTGTGTGAATGCCTATATTTTCTCTTTGTATTGATTTCTCTTTCTACGTATTTCCATTATTTTATAGGTCAGTTGGATCAGGAACGTTGAAGTGTTTACGTCTTTTTGCTTTGATCGTAATGGATGTTGGCTGGAAAGGAATTGGAACACAAATTCATAATAAGGTTAACCGAATAACTGGTATTTATTCGTTTGGGATATATTTTTCCTGTTAGAAATTATATATTTTTCTAGCGCGGGTAAAATTCCTGAGATCCATCGACGAGTTCTCTCCAGCGTCTCTGTCCCTCATTATCGCTGCCATGTCCTGCGTCTCCAACAGACCAGTATCTGTCCTTAGGGCATCAACATACGTTAACCTTTGTCTTCCTCTTCCAGTGTGTCCATGTAGGGGCTCCCACAGGAACACTGAGTGCAAGGTCAATTCTGGATGTTGATGAGCATGTCCAGCAAACCTCAGATGGTGGATGGGTGTTACACGAGAATGCTGAGGCTGGCTCAGAACATTAATCAGTATACACTGAGGATGAAAAACTCAGAGGTGTATGGGAGCCTCTCAAAAGTCATCTCAAAAGTATATATATATATCTACATAAATATGTATATATATATATATATATATATATATATATATATATATATATATATATATATATATATATATATATATATATATATATATATATATATAGTTATGTAATAAACAACATAAGATAATTATTTCATTTACCAGTAGTTTGTTGAAATCAAAATTGTTTGCTTTCAAGAAAGCACTGGTGAATGAAATAATTATCTTATGTTGTTAATTACATAACTTATAAGCTATGTAACCTACATAGAGCACTCTTTTTTTCCTTGACTTACCGACGGAATTACTTCATATATATATATATATATATATATATAACGTAGGAAGCATGGTAAGGAACCAGTTGGAGTATAACGAACCAGGGTACTCGATTCTATGAATAGTAGAGTGGGTAATAGGAAACCAATCATATATATATATATAAATTATTATCTATGCTTATTATACATAAATATATAATGAGCTTATATACTATTTTATAAATCTTCGTTTGAGTCTTAAGTGCATCGTGTTGGCACCGAGTCTGGCTTTAATATTGTAATCCCTGTAGTGCCTCTTCTTGTCAGACAATAACCAATTTCTTACGGAACGAAATGTGTGATAAGCATCATAGTAATAAGGGAGTAGAACCCGCAACAATTAGTAGAATCGGAGAGATTTTAACTCAGAGAGCACTGAGCCAGAATAAATGTGGAGACATTTAATACGACTGCCTAACAACTCTGCCAAATCCTCACCATAATAAAGAGTGTCGTTATTAATATAAACAAAATATCCTCGACAGAATAATCCCAACAGTGAAATTAATTTCCCCACAACTACTATGACAGAATATACATAGTGTTGTAAATTGATTGAGTGGTGATGTGAAACAATAAATATTTTAAACATCTCATACATAAGACATACATTATATGTTACAGAAGCCACATTCTGAAGTGTATGATCATTGTAGACCACGAAAGTAGTAAATCACTAAGTCAGTAAATAAAAGCTAATGTGCACACTGTCCCAAATTATGAATATATATATATATATATATATATATATATATATATATATATATATATATATATATATACATGTATATTAACTACTTTTCCCATCTTGACGTTATAGTCGCATATATGTTATAGAATGCCGTTAGCTTCTTGCTAAAACAATCTCTATACCTCTCATTTATATTTATACTCGGATTCTTTTCCTAGAGTGCTTAAACTATCTGTGACTAATCCCGGTTTTTTTCATAAAAACTGTGATAATTATTGCTATTTTGCTGAACTCCTTTGTCGAGTTTTTTTTTCAGAATGTATTTGACTGCTATTTCTTGTAATTAAACATTCACTTCCATCCTGACGTCACTAGCCCCGTTTTTTCCTCATGTGCTTTTTCATAAATACACATGAAGGCGAACTAGCCAGTTTTAGAATTCCCTTTTTCGGATTATATTACTGTGAGAGCCCTGGTTTTCTGTTGAGCTCTGCTGATGAATGAAATTCCAACCGTGACCATCTCCACTGAAAGTTTTCATGAAATAGTCTTTTAAGACTATACAGAGCATTTGATGTTATTCCAAATTGAAGGATAAGTGTTTCAAACTTTATTTTATCATGAGTTAAGTCTATAGATTTTTCCCTGGATTTTACTAAATTCTGTGGATGAATTTATATCCTGATTCTCTTTTGAGATGAGTTTGAGTTATTTTTCCTAAATCTTTCGTTAACTACTTTTCCCATCTTGACGTTATAGTCGCATATATGTTATAGAATGCCGTTAGCTTCTTGCTAAAACAATCTCTATACCTCTCATTTATATTTATACTCGGATTCTTTTCCTAGAGTGCTTAAACAATCTGTGACTAATCCCGGTTTTTTTCATAAAAACTGTGATAATTATTGCTATTTTGCTGAACTCCTTTGTAGAGTTTTTTTTCAGAATGTATTTGACTGCTATTTCTTGTAAATAAACATTCACTTCCGTCCTGACGTCACTAGCCCCGTTTTTTCCTCATGTGCTTTTTCATAAATACACATGAAGGCGAACTAGCCAGTTTTCAGAATTCCCTTTTTCGGATTATATTACTGTGAGAGCGCTGGCTTTCTGTTGAGCTCTGCTGATGAATGAAATTCCAACCGTGACCATCTCCACTGAAAGTTTTCATGAAATAGTCTTCTAAGACTATACAGAGCATTTGATGTTATTCCAAATTGAAGGATAAGTGTTTCAAACTTTATTTTATCATGAGTTAAAGGTCTATAGATTTTCCATGTATTTTACTAAATTCTGTGGATGAATTTATATCCTGATTCTCTTTTGAGATGAGTTTGAGTTATTTTTCCTAAATCTTTCGTTAACTACTTTTCCCATCTTGACGTTATAGTCGCATATTTGTTATAGAATGCCGTTAGCTTCTTGCTAAAACAATCTCTATACCTCTCATTTATATATATATATATATATATATGCGCTCAAGACACCACTGATAAATGAAATAAGTATCTTATGTTGTCTATTACATGACTATATGAATATATATATATATATGTGTGTGTGTCTGTATATATATCTATATATATATATATATATTCACACACATATGTATATATAGAAGCATGTATGTATATATGTATACATACATATATATATATATAAATACATATATATATATATATATATATATATATATATATATATATATGTATATATATATATACATATATATATATATATATATCATATAAAGATATGCATATATATATATTTTATATATATATATATGTGCATATATACTCATATACATACAAATGTATATACATACATGTATGTATATACATATATGTATGTATAAAGATGCATATGTATATAGAAATGACAAATACGCATGTGTATATTTATATATATATATATATATATATATATATATATATATATATATATATATATGTGTGTGGGGGGGAGGGGGTATGTGTGTGTGTGTGCGTAATTGTAAAATATCGATATACACTTATGCATAATGTTTACGTGAAAGACGAATTGGAATAGCAATTATAATCATTTGAAACGTATAATAACCCATGCAATTATGCAGAAATATATTACAGTAATTATTGTTTTAAAATATTTGCATGTTTTCTCAACTAAATTTCATTTTGAATGATTTCCTAATCAGAATATCAATCCATCTTACTTTCAAGTGCAGATAATGATGTTTACTCTTTGCAGAACCTCTCATGAGGCTCTTTATATATTATGTTCAGAATGCTCATGGGATATTTGTGACATTAAAGGGGGGTTTTATTTCCGCTTTATAAAGGACGATCATTGAAACCTCTTGAGTTTTTGCCCGATAAATAGTCTCAGAATTTGTACAAGTGT
>OZ024750.1:47738771-47756271 GCA_964016885.1 Eledone cirrhosa
CGGACAGTGTCAACAAGCACATCCAACTCCTTCTCACTTTTCCCGAAGAGCTTAAGATCGTCCATGAAGAGGAGGTGATTGATGGTAAGCTCTCCCCTTCCCAACTTGTATCCTGCTCTCACTTTTCGCAGCATAATGGTCAAGGGCATCAGGGCAAGGACAAACAACAGAGGGGACAGGCTATCTCCCAGGAAGATACCTCTCTTGATCTTCACGCTTCCCAAGGATACTCCAGTTGATGTCAACTCTGTCTCCCAGGACCCCATACTCCTGCCCAGCAACTGTCTGATGTTATCTGCCACCCTGAAGATCTCCAGGCTTTTGGTGATCCAGGAATGAGGCACCATGTCAAATGCCTTTCTGTAGTCTATCCATCCCATGGCAAGATCAGTGTGTCTCCTCCTGCAATTCCCCATTACCATCTTATCAATAAGCAACTGGTCCTTTGTACCACGTGACTTCTTTCGGCATCCTTTCTGTTCGTCCGGCAACAAGTTGTTTGTGTGGAGGTGATGGTAGATTTCCTCAGACACAATGCTCGTCAACAGTTTCCACATTACGGGCAGACATGTGATAGGTCTATAGTTGGTAACATCATTACCCTTGATTCGGTCTTTCATTATCAGAACTGTGGTACCTTTTGTCAACCACTCTGGCACCTCACCCGACACCAAGCAGTCATTGAACATGGCCGTCAGCTTCGGGTGGAGGAATGTTAAATGTTTAATCCAATACCCCTGCACACCATCTGGGCCTGGTGATTTCCAGTTGGTTAGTTTTTTGGCTTGCCCCTTAAGAGTTTCAACTGTGATACTCAAATCAGTCTGTTGCTGTGCCTGCTCACCGATCTCCCTCTGTACTGTCTCAATCCACCCTGCCTGGGCATTGTGTCTAAAATCCTGCTCCCATATTCCTCTCCAGAATGTTTTAGCTTGTTCCGCCCCAGGGATCAAGTCGTTGCCTCTTTCTTTCCCCTCAAGCTGTCCAAACAGCATCTTCTGGTTGTTGTCGAACATGCGGTTCTGTTTATACTGACTGACTCTGTTCTCGTATCGCCTGATTTTGGCACTCTTTGCTACAATGCGTTGCTTCAATTCCTCTATGATAATATTTAGCTTTTTACTCCTAGTTTTGTATTTTATTTCCAGTCTATTTTTAGTGCCTATGTTTTTTAGTGTCCCATTCAGTAGTGACTCAAGCTTTCCTATGTCATTTCTCATTTCCCCGATTTGCCCACTCAGTCGCTTCTTCCACCACGGCTCTGCTCTTTCTTGTCTGTTGTTTCCTCTCGCTTTTATACCAAGTATTTTCCTCACCGTATTTGCTGTTGCTTTGAGGATATTGTTGCACTGGTGAAGACTCCTCGCCTCAAGGTATGGGATGACTTTGTTTACCTTAGCTGTTGTTTCTTTTAACTTTTTCCTGTCTACAAATCTTAGGTTCATAGGTCTCCCACTATCATTGTTCAACTCATCTACCACTAAATTTAGGATGTCAACCGAATCTTGTCCTAGCCCGTCAGCATTCATCTCCTCAGTGGCCGTATCTCTGTTCCAGGTATTATTTATCTCAGTATTCAGATCATTGTCTGCTTCGGGTGGTTCCTCCGTTCTCAGGACCTCCTCACCTTCATTTCCCGCCGGCTCGCTTGTCTGGCATACTACACCCGCCATCTCCAAGCCATTCTCTCTGCTCAGTTCCTCCAGTTCCAGCTCGCTTATCCACCCATTAGTTCTTATTACCCGAGCCTGCCCGGCCAATTTTTGTTCATCTAATTTAAATAAACCAATCACGTTCCAGATGTTATGCATCCGTCTCCTGTAGCCCCTCTCTTTGGGGTTACTTTTCAGGTAGCATTGCATAACAGTTCTATTCAATTCTTTCGTCCAGTTGGTTCTGGCCCCTTTCCTTCTTCTTCTTCCTCCAACATCAGCAGTATTTGGTTGACAGTCAGGTTCCTGCTGCTGAGCCAGGGGGCACCTGTTGGGTGAGAGTCTGTCACATGACGTTCTAGTCTCCATTTCACCGTTATTCGAACTGTTTATGTTCGATATTTAAACACTCTTATCGAGGATTGGCGAATGTATGTTTACATAGCCATCTGTGGATCCGCCATCCCACTTGGCCCTTGTGTGGCATTATCACCACGCTGTATACGGACACACATAAACAAACAAACACACGGGCAGAAAGGGCCCCAAAAATGAATAAGCATAAGTTTCATTGTAATGTAGTATTCGAATGTCTGACTTAGTTTTTGTTTTTTAAGTTTTACTTTTCCCCCCCTCTTCTCTGTCCGTCCGCCTGCTTCTCTCTTCATTCTTATTTTCTTTACGTTTTGGGGGTTTCTTTTTTTGTTTTTGTTTTTCTCTGTTTTTCTCGTTTTTTACTGTTGTTGCTGTGCTGCTTTTGTTGTTTGTTTTTTCTTTTTTCTTTTGAGTCTATCTATATATTTTGATGCCTTCCTCTTTGTTAGTAGGAATTCTATAATGTGGAAGTGGTAGCCAGCAGAGACTGGCGGCGTTGGCGATACTGAGACAGTGGTGGTGGTGATGTCGATACCGAGGCAGTGGTGGCGGTGATGCGACCGTATTACTGTAGTGATGGTGCTGTAGCGGTGGCAGCAGCAGTGAAGGAGTCAGGGGGTGGTGGCGGCGGTGATGGGATAGTGGTGGTAATGATGGCCGTAGTGAGCGGTGGCGGTGAAGGTGAAAATGCTGTTGTGTTTAGTGTACACAGATGATGGGGTGGGTGGTGTATCTAGTTTCTGGTGTTGGTGAGTTTCGCTGTCCTATATAGTGTAGCCAGAGGAGAGGAGGGGGGGTTCTTCTTCTTCCATTTATAGCCATTTTATTTTTTGGGGGATATACAGTGTACAATACAAAGTTGAATATTTGAATATTTGAGCCGTATTACTGTAGTGATGGTGCTGTAGCGGTGGCAGCAGCAGTGAAGGAGTCAAGGGGTGGTGGCGGCGGTGATGGGATAGTGGTGGTAATGATGGCCGTAGTGAGCGGTGGCGGTGAAGGTGAAAATGCTGTTGTGTTTAGTGTACACAGATGATGGGGTGGGTGGTGTATCTAGTTTCTGGTGTTGGTGAGTTTAGCTGTCCTATATAGTGTAGCCAGAGGAGAGGAGGGGGGGTTCTTCTTCTTCCATTTATAGCCATTTTATTTTTTTGGGGATATACAGTGTACAATACAAAGTTGAATATTTGAATATTTGAGCCGTATTACTGTAGTGATGGTGCTGTAGCGGTGGCAGCAGCAGTGAAGGAGTCAAGGGGTGGTGGCGGCGGTGATGGGATAGTGGTGGTAATGATGGCCGTAGTGAGCGGTGGCGGTGAAGGTGAAAATGCTGTTGTGTTTAGTGTACACAGATGATGGGGTGGGTGGTGTATCTAGTTTCTGGTGTTGGTGAGTTTAGCTGTCCTATATAGTGTAGCCAGAGGAGAGGAGGGGGGGGGGGTTCTTCTTCTTCCATTTATAGCCACTTTTTTTTGGATATACAGTGTACAATACAAAGTTGAATATTTGAATATTTGAGCCTTATAACAATATATTTTGGGTCCGAATTTTTTTGGGGCTCAAGCCGGGTGCTTTACGTAGCATTTGTACTAAGAGTTGTTATTTCACAAATGATTTAAATATGTTAAAAATTCAAAACTTACGGGAGCGATTTCATGACCTCCGTCACCTCGTGCGTCTTCTTCCCTATTATTATTATTATTATTATTATTATTATTATTATTATTATTATTATTATTATTGGCGACCTACGTAGTAAATCGTATCATCGTGAGCTCCGTAAAGGTTTGTTATTTTTAGTTGTTTAAAATTGCCATTTATGGAAAATTTTTATTGTAAAATGTATATAAGTGCACATACATTGTTATCTCAAAAGGACACCCAAAAAGATCGGGGCCTTGAGCCCAAAATTTCAACTTTTATAATTAACAAACAAAAATGTTTCTTTGAAAAATCATGGACGACTCAAAGTCACTCCTTCCTCACAAACTAACACCTCACACCGACACCACCATTGTAAATATTACTACGTTTGCCAACACTAAAAATATAAGCAGTAGCAATATTTTAAATTTGTCGCAGGCAGACATTCATTTCCCGCCATTACCAATGACTGCAGGTGTTAAAGCCGCCACCCCCACCACCACCACAGCGACAACAGAAACAAAAGAAAAAAACTAAATTAACTCGTGATATCGAAATGAATTCAACCAAAATGAACTCTTCCACACCGAACACCACTGACGCCACCACCACCACAACTGAAACTAAAATTAATAATAACAAAAATAACGATAACATCAACAGCAACAATCACATTAAGAAAACCACCCTGAGTTTTGCCAGAGTAGCAAAACAGTGCGAAGCATTTCAGGTAACTCAGGAGGAATTAGAAGAAGCCAAAAAAACTGGTAAAGAAATATGGGCACAGGGTCAGCCTCATCCCCCACACACCCACACCTAATAACATGGAGCATCGGCGCCTATGCACCGTGTCTTATCGAACAATTAATATAAATATCGCGCCGAGTGGAACGGGGATCCGAGTCCCAAATCCAAAAAGCTTTGGGACATGTGTGGGCAAAAAAAACCCACATCAGACGTGGGCAGAAATATGGAACCGCGGACGTGTTCTTTGAAAGACCACAGGAGGCTAGAGAACACTCCATGGCCCCATTCAGAAGTGACAATTTCACACTCGTCCCAAGCTATTGTGACCAGAGACTCGTAAAGATCAGGTGACCCACGTTCCACCGGCCATCGAAATTCCCTGACTAATAGCTGCCGTCCTCGCCGGCATCGAAGCCAGCACCAAGATAATCGAAATAGCGAAAGAAAAGCAGGAAAACTGGTCCGGTACAGGGATGGAGCTCCTGATCCAAGCGGACCAAAAAAGCATGGAGGAGATCCCAGAGGTAATAGACCTCATTGACGGCAGCCACCTCACCGTAATCGTCGAGGGCAGAAGGCCTAGGTGTGTCGTTTGTGGTGAAGGAACCCACCTAAGCGCTTTCTGCCCTCAGGCTAAAAGGTTGAGGCCAACTCTCTTACCCACCCCAGTGACTCAACCATCAATGCCACCAGCAGCAGAGATGGCAGCAACAACTGTAGCAGCAACAACAGAAGCAACTGTAACAGCAACATCCCCAGCAACAGTAGCAAAACCAACACAACCACCACCCTACGCGCCAGAACTAGCACCAACGCCTCCACCATCCACCACGCCACAACCAAAACCAACGCCTGTGGAGGATTTTCCACTCCCCGGCCTATCACAACTGGAGACAGATTGTGACGACGAGGAGTGGGAAACGGTATCAGGAAAAAAGAAAAAAGAAACCAAAAAAGAAAAAAATATTCTCTTCCCTCACCCTCCAAAAACAAAATACAAAGGGAAACAAATAAACTATCAAACAAAAAAGTTAGGACAGATATGCCACCATCCACACCAGCATCACCAACCCTATCACCACAAACATCAACACCATCACCATCATAAACCCCAACACCACCATCACCAACACCAAAATAGTCACCAAAATGCGAAACAGAAACAAACCCACAACAAACGCAACCAAAACAAAACAACCAAAACGATACACACTACACAGCATTAAATTTGAACAAAAAACAATTATTACACTACATCCAACACAACACCAGCATCACAGAAAAATACTACAAAATAACCACAAAGTTCACACCACCTCCACACATACAAATCACTCGCATCACACAGAAAACGTACACGACACTGAAACAAAAATACCCCGAGACATCGGAGATTTCCGACAAGCACTCTCCAGAAGGATTATAAGGACATCCTTACGGTGGAGGCCACAAGCAGTAAAAAGGATGGACAAACCATCCTTCCTCTACGAGAAGTAAGGTAAGTGGTCTTTCCCATCTTTTCCACTCCATTTCAACATGGCTTCACTCAGAATAGGTAGCATAAATGCGTGTGGCTTGAGGTCGTCATGGAAGCAGGGTCACCTGCTCAACGACCTCAGGTCACTAAATATAGATGTAGTGGCCATCAGCGAGACCAGAATCTCCGAAGCACGGGCCTTCGCACCGATCTTCGGCGGCTACGATGTGTACGCATCTCCCAGCCGTCCTGGATCGGGGGAGAAGTTGCTGTGCTTTTTCGGAGAGATCTGGATCTCGCCATACGAGCCATCTACCTGGACCCAGAAGGTAAGTTGGTTGGGCTGGACGTGCCCAGCGGAGATGGGCAAGCTTTCAGGCTAGTGGCCGTCTATATCCCGACATGAGCAGGGCGTCTGGAGACATTTCTTGGAACGTCCCGCTCTCTTGTGTTAGTGGGCGACTGGGACGGGATCTTAGATGCACGCTGGGACTGTGTGGGATTAGCGGATAGTGGAAGAGGGTGCAAGACCCTCACGAACCTGCTCAGGCGTTTGAACTGTCTGACAGGTACCCATTGGATTTCCCGAATGGGCCAATGGGGACTTGGACAAATCGCATAGGCTCCTCCAGATCATATCTAGATAGAGTATTTTGTAGGGAAATAGATAGGTCCAGCATAGGCTGTCCAGAATTCAAGATAGTCAGCTACACGGACCACAAATTCGTGATCTGTGTGCTTGATTTATATAGGCTTCATTAACGAGGACGCGGCTACTGGAAGCTAAACGCGTCCTTACCAGCGCGCAAGGCCTACAGAGACCGGATTAGCGAACTAGTTAAGCGGGCGTTGACGGGGGCCATCGTCAACAAGTGGTGGTTTGCTCTGAAAAGAGCAATTAGAATAGAGTACATTAGGTTTAGTAAGGCTTTAGCAATAGAACAAAATAGAGCAGAGGGAGAATTAGTTAGAAAATTAGACGAGGCGCTTAGCAAAGGCATTGCGACCGACGCACTTACGGCGAAATTGGCCCTTGAACAATTCGTCAATGCAAACCACGAAGGATGCGTTGTCAGAGCCAGGGTGCATGCTCTCAGACACGAGGGGACGAAAGCCGTTCAATGGGCCGGAGTGGCGGAGGCGCATCGTGGCAACAAATTCATGATTCTGTCTTTGGTGGACAACGACGGGCGCATGCTACTCGATCCCGAGCAAATGTGTGAAGCTTTTCAGCGACACTTCGCACAGCTCTTCGGGGGCAGCGGCGGGCCGGATCGAGGGATGGACTTTAGTGTCCACCTCGACGGACTGCCGCGTCTCTCGGCCACTGGGGCGAAGTGTTGCGAAAAGCCGATAACAGCCGCTGAAGTACGGGAGGCAATGACTGGTTTCATAAGGGGTGAATCGCCTGGTTTGGATAGTCTGCCCTATGAACTTTACATACAGATGCCAGATTTGTTCGGAGGCCTCTTGGCGGACGTCTCCTGCAACTGGCAACAGAACGGGAGAATTCCCAGCTCCGTGAGCCATGGAGATGTGGCGCTGCTGAGAAAGGATCCAAACAAGGGGGATAAGAGATAATGTCAGGCCCATAACTCTGCTAAACACAGAGTTCAAGATTTTGACCAAGGTGCTAGCAAGGTGGTCTGGAGGGAGAGGCGCAGACATGCGCCATTCTCGACAGATCCATCCACGACAACCTCCACCTCGTGCGATGCATCGTAGAGAGGGTAGCTATGGAACCTGGCACGGATGGGTCCTTGATCAATTTAGATCAGACGAAAGCTTTCGATAGGGTCGACCATCCTTACCTAGCAGCAGTCCTGAGGGCGGCTGGCTTTGGGCCCGTCTTCAGAGGCTGGATCTGTGCCATGCACAGCGATATCTGCTCTGTGGTGAGAGTGAACGGTCACCTTTCGGAACCGTTCAACATCATGCGCTCGGTCCGAAAAGGATGTCCCCTCTCGTCCCTCTTGTACGTATTGACTCTCGAGCCATTACTACACAAATTGGAGACGATGAGGGGGGTCCCGCACGAACTAGGATGCGGAAGATCCGTGTCAGCATATGCGGACGATGTCACCGTAGTGGTGTCGAACGCCAAACACATCGAGGCGATCAGCACTACAGTAAGAGAATATGAAGCGGTAACAGGAGCAATGATCAACCAGGAAAAGTCAGTGGGCATGGAGAGATAGATCCATGCCGTCCAACAGCGTCGTGGGGCGCTGGACGCACGGACCGGTTAAATTGCTAGGGGTCTGGTTCGGTCTGGACTTCCAGACGCACAAAAACTGGGACGAGGTGCCGAGCAGGGTGGCTTCTCCCAGCCAGAAATGGGCCGAGTGGAAGCTATCCCTGAAAGGTCGAGCGGAGGTGGCGAACGCGAACGTCGCGTACGTCATCTACTACCGCCTGACCGTGGTACCTTGTCCTAAGCCGCGCCTAACTGCGCTGGAGTGTTTGCTCTTTCGCTTTTTGTGGAAGGGACGCGCTCCGATGGTTAGTCGGTCCATCTGCTGTCAACACACGCTATTTGGAGGGCTGGGAATGCCGTGACTGATGATGCGCAGACACGCGCTCAGGCTACGACATCTTCACCTCTTCCTCGACGGTGATCAGGTATGGTCGCCGTTTTCTAGACGCGGCTTTCGCCAGCTCGTGTCCTTGACGGAGCAGCAGTCCTGGGTCAAGCGAAGACCAAGATGGAGCGCTTGGAGACTGGAATGTCTTCAGGCGCTCACAGCCCTCGACCAATCGGGCAATGTGATCGGTGGAAACTCCACTTTGGCGTTCTATAGAGGGGAAGAGCGACGACGTACTTGGAGAAAATTTAGGCGTCGACGAAAATCAACTAGCCAATCTCTTCGGAAGTACTTTCGGGCCGGGGCCTATGGACAACTTCCAGAAATCCCTGGCCTGGCAGTGCTACCGAGGAGCTTTGCCAGTTCAGGATAAACTCTACATGCATGGAGGTACCGTCAGCCGGGCATGTCCGAGATGCGCGCAGGACGACAAAACCGTACCGCACGCACTCGTCCAGTGTCCGAGAATTCTGACTTGGGGATTTATGTCGAACAAATGCTGTCACGTGTAGGACGGATCCAGCTATCAGCTGAGTCCATCGTGAGGATTGCCCCGCCCTCTTGCTTTGGCCGGGAAGGGCAGGCAATGTTTATCTCTTTGGTGGCCATGGCGAAAGAGATAGTATGGTGGACACGTTTGAAAGGGCTGAAGACGAGCACTTACCTCTTCGATGATGCCCTGATTAACTTTTTCAAATTTCATTTGAAAAGGAAAATCAGGGTAGAGAGGGAAGTGCTCTCTTCCCATCATTTTGTTGAAAGATTGGTGAGAGAATCTAGTATGGCCCAAGTGAATGGGCCTAGTCTGAATATGTGTCAGTAAATTAAAGGATGAAAACTGGGAGAGGGCACGTGCCCTGGTGGTCAGGGTCGCTGTGGCCTTTTAATGGGCTTTCTCCACAAATGTCCTTCCGAAGTCTCCCCCCTATTGCGGAATGTTTCATTGTTATTTTTTGTATTACTAGCTCAGTTTTTTTTACACGATGAAATTCCCATTTGTACCGACAAGTATTGTCCTGTACTGTCCTTTATGTCTACTTTATGTAAACCCTTGTGGTTAATAAAGAAATCATTATTATTAGTATTATTATTATTAGTATTATTATTATTATTATTATTATTATTATTCCTTGAATCTCAGTCATTGATGTTGGTTAACTGGAAAGTCCGTTGGAATGAATATCAAGCCACGACCTGCAGCCTCAGATATTCAGGACGTATCGGAGGGTTCTTGCTGTTCCCAGCAAGCATGCCTTTTGAAGAGTTCCAAAAAGCGTGAAGGGGTCGATTTTCTTTAACCATCCCTGGAAACTTTTGGAGATAGTCCCCAGTGCGCCTATGACAATCGGGATCACTTTGACTTCATGGCAGTTCCAAATCCTTTTTACCTCCCACTTTAAGTCTTGGTATCGGTTAATTTTCTCCCTCTCCTTCTCTCACACTCTCGTGTCAAATGGGCAGGCCACATCCACAATCAGACACGCTCTTTTTTCTTTGTCCACAACCACCAGGTCAGGTCTCTTGTGTTCCAGTTTCTTGTCCGTCTGTATCCTAAAATCCCACAGCACCTTCACCTGATCGTTCTCCATCACCGCCTCTGGCCTATGCTCCTACCATTTCTCAGAATGTGGTAAATTGTTTACTTTGCACAGGTGCCAGTGGATCACCATTATTATTATTATTATTATTATTATTATTATTATTATTATTATTATTATTATTATTATCAGGGACGCACATGTGTGAAGACAGACAAGTCTCCGGGGAAAAGGTTCGTAACTTTAAGCAGTTTTAAAGTATCATTTTTTGTATTTTCTTCTCGTTAACTATACATAATGTACCTACCTTGGTTTTAAGGAAGGGATACCTCTCAATGTTCTGGCTTTAAGTACGAATATTCAGATTTATTTTAAAAAACTTTGAAAAAAATCGCTTCCCCACGGAAAAAGAAAATATGGAAATGTTCGACCTTGAAACAGTATACAACTATTCAGGTCAAAAGTTCAAAAGCAGCCACTATAGATTTCACCTGAACTTCGACTGCTACAGACATGCCTGTACTCCACTCCACTCAAAAGTTTCATCACAACCTTCTGTGTTAGCAGCAGTATCATCTGAAAACGACATCACCACCGCCATCACCACCACAACAGCAACAACAACTCAGAGCAATAACGACAAGAACACCGACAACTTCAATGTAAACACGGATGGCGGTGGCAACAGCAACAACAAACAAAACAAATAATAACAACACCAATAAAAACAGCAAGAACGACAACACCAACAACAAGAGCAACAGAGGCACCACATTTGCTGCAGCAGCAGCAAAAACAAACGCTTATTTTATATTTATATTAGCGATAAAGACGAACAGTTGGCCCCGGTGTGGAGGCTAATTTAACGGGAGAAATCCTGGGCAATCCTACCATCCTGGACGGGGCAATAGCGGCATACAAAGGAGGACGGTGTACTTTCGATGCATTTCAGTGCAGACACGAAAGTGGAACTTGTCAGACAAGCAAATGTTGAGGCTGCTTTGGAATGCATCGGAAGTGACATGCAGTATAAAGCAAGAGCCAAACAGTTCGGTACCATCGCGGTACTGTTCAAAACCGAGGCCCTTGCTATTAACCACTCGGTGACACCCTGCAGAACGAAACGCAGTATCATGCTCTCGTCCTACATGGGTAAAAGGACAGTAAAGATCCGCATCCCCAACATCCAACCAGGAATGAACATATGGTGGCTGCTGGGATGCGTAATCGAGGAGGGGACAGACACTACCTTCCTGGATATCAAAAGGACAGAGAGAAAATACTGGTGCGGAATGGATTTGGAGATTATTCTCCAAATGAAACCGGAGGACATGAACAACATGCCGGATTTTGCCCGCCTGCAGGACGGGACAACAATCCAACTAATCACTGAGGGCAGAAGGCCACGCTGCTTCATCTGCGGGGAAGCAACGCATCTGCATGCCTTCTGCCCTCAGCACAAACATGCAGGGGGTCGCAAACCTACTTCGTTGCAAACGCCAGTGTCAGCACAGAAAGCTGCACCACAACCACGACCAAAAACAACAAAGACATGGACACCAACATAAAGAACAGCGCGGGACCACCACCAACACCGAAACCAATCCAAGGGGAAAACGAGGAAAACTCCCCCACTGCCCCTACCTACCCCCCAACTTATATACATAGACAAAACAATAAACGCACACACAGACACAGATACACTCACAGCCACAGACCCTTTGTCTTCCAGCAGCGAAGATGAAGGAAAACCCAAAAGTGCCAAAACAACAAAGAAAACTCACCCCCAAAAAGCCCCAACAAGAACACAAAAACATACACAACAAAAAATACAGACACCACTAACGCAAACACTTTCCCAATAACATCAGCACCAACAGCAACATCGACACCACCCCCACAATCCCCGAACCGCAAACAACCTAAACAAACACAAGTACAAATAAACACACAAATACCTGAACTTGCAGAAACCACACCTACGACAAACACAGACATACCCTAAACAACACCACCAAAACCATCACCACAAACAATCACCAAAATGAAAACAAACAAAACCACACCAAAAAATGTTAAAAACTTCGTGCTTGTCAGAAGGGCCAACGATAAACTGATGGCCCTCTTAGCAGGAAGCGATGACATTCAAACAGGGGTGGGGTGGATTTTTGAAAAGAGCATATTTTGCGTGCCAGAAGATATGCTTCTGGTCCGAATGTCACTTGATTCCTTCAAATAAATTCGGGAGAGCTTTCCTCAAGACGTGGGGACCACGAATGTAAAACTCTCATCAAGACTTTTAAAGGGGTTCCCAAAAGAAACCCCAACAACCATGTAGGTCGAACCACCCGACCTTGACAACACCCCGGGAGGTCAGTAAACCACCCCTCTCTCTTTTAGCTTGCCAACATGGCCATATTAAGAGTAGGAAGTAACCCATGGTTCATCAGCGTGTGTAAGGCTAAACATTTCAAACAACACTAAAGAGCTTAGGATTCCTTCCCCTTTGAGCACATTATTGGCAGGGTATACCGAGAGATAATGGCTCCGTTCATTGATCGTGATATTTCGCTCCTTATAACAGTCTTTCCCCTCTCTCTGTTCGGTTCAGCACACCTCTCTCAGTGGTTTTGGGCTGCCCTTTCTAGCATCTTGTCCCTCACAGGCTACTGGTTCACTGCTCTTAAACACGATGTGACTTCTCACTCACACGTCTAGCTGAACGGTCGCTTTACATTCTCTTAGTGTTTTCTGAAATGTATAGCCTTACAAACGCTGATGAACCATGGGTTATTCCATTTCTGTCAACAACTTACTGGCGAAACAGATCTCTGTGGATTTGTACGTGTGTTATATAGTTATAGAGGTATGTATTTCCACTTTAATTCATATTTTTATTATCGTGTGTCAACTCTGCCTTTCATAGGTTATATATTCCATACACTGGTGTTTTTTCCCTGTTATATTTCTCTGCACTGTATCTCTCTCTAATGTGTTACCTTTTCAACATATTGTATTTTAAAGAGCTCAGGATTCCTTCTCGGTTGAGCACATTATTGACAGGGTATAACGAGAGTATATGATCCGTTAATTTATTGTGATATATATATATATATATATATATGTATATGTATATATATATGAAGGCGCGTGGCTAAGTGGTAAGAGAATTGAACTCTCAATCTTGAGGATGTGAGTTCGATTCCTGGACCGGGCGAGGCGTTATGTCCTTGGGCAAGACACTTTATTTCGCGTTGCTCCTTCTACCTGGAGTTGCGACCGATAGATAGTATTAGCAATTAGAAATACCAATGGAAACATCGTTTCTACGGTCCGATTTGACGAAAGTCAATCGACTGTCATATTTATATATATATATATATATACAGATATATGGAGAAAAGTTGAAGTTGGAAATAGCACGGAAAGTATATTTTAGGGTCTGCTTTTCTCTGTTTCCTTTCTTTAATTCGCCAAAGTGACATTATTAAAAAGATAACATTATTGAAAAAATTCATGAGACAGAGAATTCTTTGAAAAATGTATTTAAATTATATAAAATATATAAAGTATTACCAGTTTCGATGTATTATTAAAATTCATCTCATCAAATGTTGAGAATTACAATTAAAAATAATTAATAGGAATTAAAAACTAAAAAAATAAAGATTTCAAATTAAGTGTTGGAGTAAGTTTTTTTCCGATCTTCCTTGCTCAGAAGTAGACTGGAAAATGACTTATTGTGTAGGCATGATAGTATTAGTATTGTTGGCAGTTGTGTTTCTCCACAGAAGAAAATTGTTCTGGTGAGACAACGGACATATTCTGTAAATATATGTGTGTATATCTGTGTGTCTATATTGTGATAATTGTCTGGTCAAGATTTCAATTGGTGATGAAAGATTTCAATTGGTAAGCTAGAGACAAATTCTATGGAAGCAATAGTGTCGTAAAAGAAATACTTTTATTGGAATATGGTGTTAGGGAATGTGTGTATATTATGAGGGTGTATATATAACAATACATAGATGCGTGTCTATGAGGATGGGGGGTTGTGGTGTGTATGTGCTTGTCTGTTTTTCAGCCTGTCTGTCGCAGGTCGCTTGTGGTGGGACATTTATTTTCTTCAAAATTCCAAAAATACTGAAAACTAAAAAAAATGATTTCAAAATAAAAAAAAAACAGAGCAGTGTATCAGTAGTTGCTCTCAAACAGGAACTTCTGGAATGAGTAAGTTTGTCTCCCTTATTTTGTGATGTGTGTGTGTATATACATGTAGATAAATCCGAGAACACTGTCGGCGATTCAACAGTTGTCATCATATAACATTTAAATATATATGTATATATAAATAAATAGCTTAGAGTTTAGACTCAAAGAGGTCATTTACAATCATTTCAGCTCTAGGAATCGCTTCTGAGCAGTATAAATTAATATTTGATGAACATTTACATGTTATAGTTGCAATTGACTAATAAGATCGCTAGAGTGAAAAATCTTAATTCAACAACATAAGGTCTGCCTGTACGATCTAGAAAATAATAAATCAATACTCACAGACTCATATGGGCAAAAAGCCTGGTACCTAGACACGTTTAAAATTCAAAATACAATTTATATATATATATATATATATATAATAAAATAAGATAACAGGAGGCTGGACTGGTGTAAATCCTTGAAAGGTTTATTATACTATAATCATTTCAATGAGCGGGTTCAGTATGAATCTGGTGATATCATCAGGTATACGAAATATAACAAAGGAGTATAACAGATAAAATCCATGGGGCCGAACATCATAGACAAGAGGACGACCGACCATCTAGCAGTTTCTACCACGGTCGCCCTCATATATATTTATATAACTATATATTTATACATAATAATACACACTTTGATTAACATATTTTTAAAAAAATCTATTTAATACGTGTATGTAAATATCTAGATAACCCTTGATCATATTCAAATATGTAAAGGATTACTGTGCAACAAATAGAGATTATTTTATGACGCCATTTTGTTAGTACAATGTTGACCCAAAATATCTATATTATTGAATCACTTGAGGGCATTTTATCATAAAAAATACCGCCATTTACTCTAATATAAAGAAAAACTTCAAGGCATTATTGTTACTCTGAATACAACTTGTTATTCATACTTTTCTCTGGCAATGTAGACAGCAATAAATACATGAATGGAAAGAAATGAATATATATAAATATATAATGAAAAATAGCTGAATCAGGAAACTTATTGTATACAGACATCGTCGTATATTTGAAATACTACATTGTGAAATGTCTCCCAGCAAAACATAAATTCTTGTGAAAAAGCACAATGATTCTCTTGGAAAGAAAATCTGCACAAAACCTCATTTCGGAATCCTCGAATATTTAATTATCATATAGATTTTATGTCAATCATTCATTGTGTTAAAATCCGTCGGTAATAACGATGAGTGTTCAGTTCTTTGAGCAATGGAACAGTCTGCCCCTCAATCTAGCATGTAACTGTTGAGTATTCCACATTTATATTGACTATCCAATGAAATCCTCAACTATATTCAGGGATACATTGAGTGGCAAGGTCATTATTTTGAATTACTGATCAAACCGTTTTTCAGGTTAGTTGATTGAATCAATGTAAAATAAGGTGTGATGGTGAAGCTCAGAAATTGCAGCCGGGATCGAAATAGCGTTCTTGGCTTTTTTAGCTGAACAATGTATTTATTAAACCATGCGCGATTACTCGTGTATATTCACATACACGCCCACAAATCCCACCAAAATACATACATACATCCTCTCGCCCATGTTATACATACAATTGTTGAGAGCATTTCTTCTAATGGTGTATCGTTTTAATGTCGGTAGCAATGTTTTTGCCCTTTTCATTTTTGTATCACTAGATCAATCCTGGTGATCGTTTACCTTTAATTGTGATAAATATACAATATTCTCGTATTGGTGTTTGTTTTTGTCATAATAAAATTGGTTGTTAACCCTTCTCAGCATGACGATCCCTCCCAAAAGTTTTGTTCATTATGTTTGACACGGAACTCCTGATGTTAATATTGTTGTTGCTTATAGGGACATACAGCGTCTGGAGCATTTTGATTTTCCCTGACGGGGCCCAAACTTTCTTCCAGAGAGTGAAAAAGAAAAAAAAAAGTGAGAGGATGGAGTGACAGAAGGGAAGCGAGAAAGAGATAAAGAAGAAGTGACTACATTACTAGATTTTGTTTTCGACTTCAAAAGGATGAAATTAAATTTGACCTCATCAGGATTTGAACTGAAAACGTAGATACGAACACATAGTCCAAAACATTCTAATCGACATGCTATTGACAACATGTGTCGCCTATCTCAACTGCTTGTAGATATATGCAAACCCATGACAGCCCTTATTGTTTATTTGAACATTTGAGGTATTGGCTGTGCGGCTTTTACATGTAAACTACCTATATTTGCTCTAGGGTCTTTGTCTTCACAATTGCGTCTAGATGTTTAAACCAAAATCAACTCTGGAGATGATCTTTGTAGTTGGACGTGTGGTTTGTACTGTTGCTGATTATGTTTTTCTTCATACTACAACTGTAAGCAACATGATTACCACTACATATGTACGTGTTATTGAGCTCACTTTTATGGTGAACATGGTGGCTCTAAATTTTGACAATATGTCAGAATTAGAGTTTCGTTTCTCGGAGGTTTCATTATGTAGATGACATTCGTTTGAACATATGTTGAATTTGATGTTATGGCTGCATTTGGAATTATGTTGAAAACATTTTACATCAATTACTGTATTTAGTCACATTGTTGTAAATATTATAGTTGCTGTTAAAGTAGATTATTATATTTTCAGTTGTTTAGATGATGGCCTAGTTTGCTGAAGTTGGTTTTATGTGTTGACCTATTTACACATGTAGATATGTTGTTGATGCTATTGGTGTAGTTTGTATTGTTGATATGTTGTTGCTCATATTGGTGTAGTTTGTATTGTTGATATGTTGTTGCTCATATTGGTGTAGTTTGTATTGTTGATATGTTGTTGCTCATATTGGTGTAGTTTGTATTCTAAATGGGCGCCACGTTGGTGTCTTTTTTGTCGACCATTTTTTAATATCCATTTATATACTTCTTGTTTTATCGGGTTACTCTGTTAAATTTAGTGCTGATGATGCTGCTAGAGT
Source organism: Eledone cirrhosa (assembly GCA_964016885.1). NCBI lineage: Eukaryota > Metazoa > Mollusca > Cephalopoda > Octopoda > Eledonidae > Eledone > Eledone cirrhosa. The sequence goes on from OZ024750.1 coordinate 47,755,994, forward strand.
TTTAGGTTTTGATGTATATATTAATATAGATATTTAAGGGTTAGGTGTACATATTAATATATATATATTTAAGGGTTAGGTGTATATATTAATATATATATATTTAAGGGTTAGGTGTATATATTAATATATATATATTTAAGGGTTAGGTGTATATATTAATATATATATATTTAAGGGTTAGGTGTATATATTAATATATATATATTTAAGGGTTAGGTGTATATATTAATATATATATTTAAGATATAGGTGTATATATTAATATAGATATTTAA
>OZ024750.1:47761271-47763771 GCA_964016885.1 Eledone cirrhosa
GTAATAAGACATATTCATACACTGAGAGACTTTTACACACGTAAATATATATGCATGTTTGTGTATGTGTTCGTATGTTAGGGTGCCTGTATTGTTTCTACGATACTCTCCCAAATGTCGGCAATCAGATGATTAAAAGCATAACAGTATATATATATATATAACGAAGGAAATGTGGTAAGGAACCAGATATATATATATATATATATATAAAATTTCAGGTTATCAATAATGTAGTGATAATATATCGTTACGTTAGAGATGAACAGCGTACGTGCAGGTTTGCTCAACGAGTATAAATTATATTCCGGAGAAATGTAGAAAGGATGAATATAAAATGAAAGTGCTTTTGTTAAAAAAGGAATTTATTAGGTATTGACATATGTTTCTGTAACAGACCGAATACCTATGTATCGCTGCTTGCGTAATCATATAATGTTAGCAAGTATTCGATAGCAAATGTATAATCAGTTGTCACTTCTTCAGAGATTTTGGATAAACTGGATAAAATCAGAAAAATTGAAGTATTCATATTAGTAAAAGAGGAAGGAACAGAGGGGATAGTATATGACAGATGGTAAAATGATTTACTGCTAAACAAGTATATAATGGGTTTTTAATGAGAATACCATGAGTAAATCTAAATAAGAATTTTGGGAGTGCCAATTTTAATCTCTACTTGACCAACTGGACAGTGGACAGGGCTGGTCATTTGGTGCAGTAGTATTAATTTTAAAGTGTCAATTGGGGAAGGGGGAGATTTCGATTGCTACTAAATAACATCAATACTAGTAGCCAGCTGGAATATGCATTGATATATATATATATATATATATATATATATATATATCAGAGTTTTCCTTCTCCTGCAATTCTGTCCCGACAAAGCCTAAGGGGCCATCTCTCCCGTTGATTTTGGATGGCAATTGACATTTAAGAGCTCCTTTGCCCTTTGACAAGTTTTGTTTTTAGTCCTGCAGGATGTCCAAAGTCACCCTCCTCACCAAGAAACCTTGGTGGGGTTGCTAGTTTAGTCGCCAACGACCCAACCATAATATAGCACCTACAACCCTTATGGTATCCAATGATGTTAACTTGTTCTTCTTTTTGGTAAATATCATCTTTGTTAAGAGAGTGGGACTGGCTTTGTGCAGTGCTTTTGCTCACTATAAAAGCTTTACGGCACAGGCATTGCTTTATATCTGGAGATCTTTCTGCACTTGTCATCACAGGGTACAATGGGCCCAGCACTATGTGTCAGTAATTGTCACAAGTGTAGTGTTTGTACCAGAGTGTTCAAGTCGATGGCTGGACTCAAAAGTCACACTCGTTCAGCGCATCAGTAGGCGTTCACCTACATGGATATAAAGTAGTGGCCGTACTCGAAAACGAGTTGGCAGCCACCATATATATATATATATATATATTTATGTATGTATGTCTGTGTGTGTATTTGTGTGTGTGTATATATCTATATCTCTCTCTCTATATATATCTCTTTATATATATATATACATATATACATATATATATACATATATATTGTTAAAAGGAAAAGAAAATGGTGAAAAATTGTTCCCAGTGTATATATATATATATATATATATATATATATATATATATATATATATATATACACACAGTCACACATGTATACACACACACACAAACATATATATATATATATATATATATATATATATATATCTAAGGCGGGTAAAATTCCCGAGATTCATGGACGAGTTCTCTCCAGCAGTCTCTGTCCCTCATTATCGCTGCCATGTCCTTCGTCTCCAACAGACCAGTCTCTGTCCTTAGGGCATCAACATACGTTAACCTTGCTCTTCCTCTTCTAGTGTGTCCATGTAGGGGCTCCCAAAGGAGCACTGAGTGCAATGTCAACTCTGGATGTCAGTGAGCATGTCCAGCTAATCTCAGTTTCCTGTGTCACTTTTGAGCTGACTTTTGGGATGCTCCCATACAGCTTTGAGTTGTTCATCCTCAGTGTATACTGATTAATGTTCAGAGCCATCCTCAGCATTCTCGTGTAGCACCCATCCACCATATAGTAATAATAATAAATTTGAAGGCTAAAATTCAAAGAGGGTTCGATAAGGATAAATATATATCAAATATATAAGAGCCGTAGCGCAAACATTTATTTAAATAACATTAAAGTCTAAGCAAAGAATCACTGCTTTCACCCTTAACGGGATCTTCTGAAACGAACAAAGTCAATCTGTAAACGCAGTAGTGGATATTTGACGTATTATCTTCGTTTTTCCGTTCATTGCCAGAGAACGTCTCTATTAACCACCTAAGAGAACATTAGTCTACGACTTATTTTATACCATAAACGTGGTCCTGTCTTTGCGCGAAATACGTTGCACTGCTCCTATTAATGACGTATTATATTCGTTTTTTCCCGTTCTTTGCCAGGGATGGTTTCCACGAACCCAAGTATCGTCTTCCTGTCTTCCTCCCGTTGCAACGTTTTTTG
>OZ024750.1:47768771-47801271 GCA_964016885.1 Eledone cirrhosa
GCCCACTTACACCTGAGAAGGTCATGGAGGCAGAACTCTCAAACATACTCCAGTGTGCCCTTTGATAAGCAACCGTCTCCAAATAATCCAGCTGGATCTTCAAGCGAGACCAACCAAGGTTCTGGATGTTATCCAAACATATTGCTCAGGATATACCCCTGGGTCTCTTACCGTTTGGTTTTTGCACGTAAAATATGTGCAGTGATTCTTTCCTGAGACATTCTAAACCCATGCCCATAGTATCGGAGCTATGATCTCTCAATTCAAATAAGTAGTGGTTCTACCTGAAATGACTCTCTGATTTGGGAGCTACACCATCTATCGAATAACATTACACCAAAGTTCTTTGGAGTTAATGTTTCCAGCTAAATGTAAATATGTAATTAGCATTCTGTCTAATATCATGTTTTAGTTGATATTTCTTTGCAATAAGAACGTGCCACATACCTCATGAGAAGCATTCTCAGCATCAATGTATACACAATAGTAATATTGTTACACAAGTATTGAGTCTATAACGTTATTTATTTCATAATATCTCACAATATTTATTCTTTTACAAATTACCTGGAAGACACTGTGGTGTTCAGAATTATTAAGCTCATGATGAATCCATCATATATTTAAAAGTTAATGACTAAAAACATGCAGAATTTATGGGTGTCTGCAATGACATGTTTAATCTATCTACTGAGCAAAATTATTGTTTTGGTGTGTCTGTTTAGACTAGATTGAATACAGAGATTAGTATCTTCCGTCCATATTAGTTAAATGCAACGTATGTGATAAAATTACACTTGCTGTCTTAATGTGGCGAGTGGCATTGTTTTAATTCATCTTATTATATAATCAGGAACAGTATTAAACAAACGTTTATATTATCAACCAGGCTAATATTCCATAACACTCACATATTGTTCGATTGGAAGTTCTCACGGTATTCATTGTCGAGCAGTGAACCCGATTGTCTTTAATATATATAGCAGAAGTAATAATATAAATCATGCCACAAAGGTAAATATATTTAGCAGATAAATATTCTTCACAGAAGACTTTCAGAAGATGAATCATGATAGCATTTTTTTTTCTGCTCTACGAGAGCTTTAAAGGATTTGCTAGGTTTGTTGTGTAAAAACATTTACCTAGAATCCCATTATTTTTCAGTGCAGAACTTTACCGACGCACCTTTTCGTGGTTTTCCGAGCGTCATAGGTGAGATAATGAAGAGGGCCAGGTGGTAGTGCTAAACCAAATGACGTGGTACATATGGGACATTCTTATTATTAATGTTATATATTTAATCAATTATATCGATCTCTCTTTTCTTAGGACTAAAGACTTGCTGCGAACGTTTGCAATGTCGTAGAGCCCTCTAACTTGACTCGTGCTAACAGTGCCAGAGATTTACCTTCTGAGCAACTATGGTATATTAAATGTGAGGTAGAAATAATCATACATGATTATTATTTGTTAAATTCATACTAATTATGAGTTTAAAAAAGTTATATATGTGTGTGTGTGTTTGTGCGATGGCGCGTATATATAAATATATATATATAAATATATATATATATATATATATAACGAAGGAAATGTGGTAAGGAACCAGGTGGACCATAACGCACCAAAGTACTCAATACTTAGGGTAGTAGAGTGGGTAACCCCTGCTTGCCAAGGGAGACGTAATATCTTCTTTTTATTCTTTTATCGCTTCCTTTATTTCCTTCTCCCCCCCCCCCATCCTCCTTAGTCCTTCTACCCCAGTTATTCTTCTTTGTCGGCGTCCTTTTCTCGCCCACCCGAGGCTGCCCTTTGGCCCCTTGTAGCCTCAGTAGCCCCACCCCTTCCCCTAGTCTATGATAGATTTGGCGGACTCCGCTTTTTATAGCAGTTGTGTCAGACCTCGGATACGTGCCCCCTTTTCCGACCGCTCCCCCTTTTTTCGGTGCCTTCTATATTTCTTAGTGGCACTTATGCCTTAATTTCTCGTCTCAGTATTTCTTTCTTCTTTCTTCTCTTTTCTTTTGGAGGGGTGGATTCTGAATTTCTTTTTTCCGTATTCTACCTTTACTTCGTACGAACTTTCATGTAGCTTGTATAAGAACTTTTGTAGCGCGGCGGTACCTTTAGAGTTAGCATTAGTATATTTTTTCGGGACTCAGAATTATTATCTCGAACTAGTTTACTTTTCTGCACTGGGTGGTTGCTGGCCTTGTGCCCGGGATAGAAACCTTTATTATTTATTTCGTGGTAGTTTCTTTAGTATTTTGGCCCCACTTGTTGACCCGTCACCGTATGATTTACGTACTTATACCTCTTAAAAGGGTCCTTTCCTGTTCCGTCCCACCTAGTTTATTTACTTATCTCGTTATTTCTTTATTTCTTTCTTTATTTATTTTTTTATTTATCTAGCCTAACAATAGCTAGAGACTTAGGTCGAAGAACTTGCTTATATATTCTTTTTTCTTTACACTTATTCGCTTTTCTTCACTCTCAGTCTTTTTACCTCTCATTGTTCTACCTACCGTTTCGACTTCCTCCCCCTCCCCCTCCCCAGTATCTTCTTTGACCTCTTGCCCAGCTGTAGCCGGCACTACCAACGCATGATTGGGTCTACTCCACCCCTCCCCCTTTTTCTCCTACTGGCAGGTTTAGCCACCATCTCCCCTACTAATTTGCCATCACTGAATTACTACTAACTATTGACAATCACTTTGACCATATATGGAATTACACCTTGAGAAGCTCGGCTATTTAAATACCAGGATAAATGTTCATTTAGTCCAGAATTAGCCGTCGAAACGGCTTGAGCTCAGCCGTCGGGGTCTTACTGGTTCCTATATATATATATATATATATATATATATATCTATATATCTATATATATATATATATATATATATATATATATATATATATATATATATATATATATACTTTAGATAAAAACACCAACAATTTTAACTTCCTGGACGTTACTCTCTACTTAGACTCTAAAAAATAAACACCTTATCATAATCTAATGAGAAACTTGTATTTGTTAATACCAATCTAACCAGCCTAAATCTGTATTCACCTCAATCATTAAAGGTGTATCTAATAGAATATTTAATCTTTCTTACAACCAGTATACGTTTAATCGTAACTCCCAATACTATAATGAAGCCTTAGTTCGTTCCCACCATATAGATAAAATTAAATTTAAATCTAAATCGTCAACCACCCATTGACAACCTAATATAATTTCACACAACAGGACCATGAATAAAATTAAAAATGATTATAGTATTGAAAAGCCCGACCCCTGTACAGAGGGCATCAACAAAATTTAAATCACACCACATCAATAATCCTAAGAAAAAACACAGAAAGTAAATTATAGATAAGAAGCAACCTAACACCACACTAAATAATAGTATCTATAAAAACCATAAGAAAAATAGAAGTAACACATTTTTCAATCATCCGTTCAACTTATATATCTCAACACACATACTTAAAGCTTTCTTCTCTTTTCTAGATAAAAACTTCCCAACTAACCATAAATACCACAACCTATTTACCGAAAATACCATTAAAATCTCCTACTCCACCACACCTTACATGGCATACTATATATCCAGCACCAACAAGAGAAATATTAAAAAGTACTTCATGTTACACCAAAGTAATTATGTCCAGCATAGAAATAACCTGAACAATAAAACAGTACAGGACCATACAGCAAGTCATACGAATAATACCAATAATAATACTACTTACCATAATCATAATACTAGAAGTAGAAACAAAACAACCACTCAAATGCATACCCACTTAACCAGTATACTAGTTACCAAAACAATTGTAATTGTTTACCTAACAAGAAAAGACCTATTAAATAAGAACTGCCTTATTAAAGACATTATCTACTCCAGTACTGAAACCGCTAATCGTATCCCGAAAGTATATATAGGCTCAACATCGAATAGCTATTAGACCAGATATAATTCACACCTTCATTCGTTCAGAAACCCTAAACTTACCAACGTAACCTCACTATCCACATACATACACTCATTAAAATCAAGTAATATACCATACACCTTAAAGTGGGAGGTGATAGGTAAGGCCCCTTCATATAGACCACCTAACAAATTGTGTAACTTTGCATCCTCGAGTCTAGAAATAATATTCACTCTAATGTTAGCGTGCTAAATAGGAAATCAGAGATCTTCTCCATGTGTCCACATTATCATATATTCTCTTTCCCCTACTTCAAACCTAGTAACTAATAATAATTTTAATAAAAATAAAAAAACAATGACGGAGATAACACTAGACCATCACCTTTTAATTTATCCAATTAGATCCTCATAAATATAGGACTACACCTTAATTAAAAGACCACACTAACCTATATACTGTCAACAAACACATTGTTTGATCTCTTACCTTATACAGTAAAAATAATTAAATAATGTAGACACACTAACATACTCTCAAAATACAACACCAACTAAAAGGCAGATAACTGTGTATATAACAACAATTAATACAGTATATATTATGCAACTCTCTATCCTGTCACAAAAAATGTCAACTCTCTCTGCACAATATGTATATATATATATATACATGTTCACACACACACACACACATATACACACACACACATACACACACACACACACACACACACACACACACACACATATATATATATATATATATATATATATATATATATATATATATATATATATATATATATATATATATAGATATATATAGATAGATAGATAGAGAAATACACACACACATATATATATATATATATACCTTATATTATATATACATACACTAACTACAAAAAAACAATTTAGTTATAACAAAATAATTAAACAAAGTGTTTAACGCCCACCACACAAGTTTACATGATAACAATTATATAACCAATAATATTTTATATACTCTATAAAGATTAATTTATAACACTACTACAATACTAATAAAACAAACCCTAACTTATCAACAACATGGCCAGTAATTCGGTGGAATTTTTATTTAACAAACAAACACCTATTGACTATAAACGACTCCACATAATCCCATGTTTAATAGCTGTGAGCTACAAACAACATATAGACGTACATACCAACTACAACACATAAAAACTTGAATGGAAATCACCTATCCAACTGAATCACGTGCTTTGCATTACACCTCACATAACAAATACCTACATTATCACCACATGTCCCTCTAAAAAATTGCACGCGATCTTAAACATTTCTAACAATTATAACATGTGTTAACACCCCACACAAAATATGTTTATTTCAACTGCATTATAACTCTCTCCTCATACATGTTTTATTGACTGTATTGACTCCTGAAGTGTACACCACATTTCCTTGCGTGCAACTTGTTTACCTGTACTTTTTACCTTATACCTCTTACACTTTCAACCAGTGGTGCTTGTAATTGTGTTCTCTCAAACAACATTGTTTTAACTCCTGACTCTCCACATAATGCCTTTGACACTAAAAACAATCATGTACCCTAAATGACTAGAATTTTAGTTACATGTTTCGACATTCCCTATGCTCTGAAGAAACCAGACTTCCCTCTTGAAGAAACAATTATCAGCAAATAAATGTTTTAAACTAACATTTGATCGTTTTAACACTTTGTATCTCTGCTCTGTGAAACACTTGAACATTTGCATTGAGCCTTTTGTCATAACGGTAAACGGCTAGTACTTAGTACTAACCTCCATATTTATAGTTGTATTAAACTTATATAAATATAAATATCCTTATTACTATATATAAATATATATATATATATATATATATATATATACATATATGTATATAAAAATATGAGCAAAATGGAGAGCTGCGTGGTTGCACATGGGTTACATATGAATACAATTAATCCTTCATCAGTGAACTTCCAACTTTCATTGTTATTTCATCGCTTTAAAAATCAAGGGTGTATATATGTATATATATATATATATATTGATGATTTAATGTTTACGAGGAAAATCCAATGATAATATGAATATATACTTTTAAAATAAGGTGTGTGGGTCTAAGCTACACATTATTTATCTTGTAATTAAAGCACTAGTATCAGCTTATGTTTTTAAACCTGTCACCAGATTAAATATAAACTATGAACTACGGAGTTGATCTTTACTGGTTAATATGTTATGTATGCATTATTCTCATATTGTTTATTCTTATGGAGTTGCATAAAAAGATGTATAGAAACATATGCTGGGTTGATTAAATATATTGTTATTTCGTTTAAATGTACGAATATATGTTCGTATTTGGATATTTCGTTTAAATGAATGAAGGTATTGTCAGTGAAATTTAAACATTTTATGTATGTTCAATTTGATTTGATTTGCATATATTGTGGACTATTTTAGTTTTATCATTTTGCTAATCCCTTCCCTTGAATTATCGTTGGTTAATTATAGATATGCTTTCACATTATAATGCAATATTAATATAGAGGAAACTGTATGATATTTCATATATTATATATGCAAGATAAAGTCTTAACATTATTTCATTTGATGGAAGGTCTCTGCCTGACTAATTCCTTCTTACTTAAGTATTGTTAACAGTTTTAATGGGGAATTCAGGAAATATAGAGGGAAGGACGGAGGAAAGCACAACATGATGAATAAATTCATGACGGAGGGTATATCGGATGCAAAATAGGAAATATGCTACGGAATTCAATACCTTAGCCGCCTTAATAATAATAATAACAACAACAACTACAGCAACAACAACAACAACAACAACAACAATAATAATAATAATAATAATAATAATAATAATAATAATAATAATAATAATAATAATAAGGGAAGAAGACGCACGAGGTGACGGAGGTCATGAAATCGCTCCCGTAAGTTTTGAATTTTTAACATATTTAAATCATTTGTGAAATAACAACTCTTAGTACAAATGCTACGTAAAGCACCCGGCTTCAGCCCCAAAAAATTCGGACCCAAAATATATTGTTATAAGGCTCAAATATTCAAATATTCAACTTTGTATTGTACACTGTATATCCAAAAAAGAAAATGGCTATAAATGGAAGAAGAAGAACCCCCCCCCCCTCCTCTCCTCTGGCTACACTATATAGGACAGCTAAACTCACCAACACCAGAAACTAGATACACCACCCACCCCATCATCTGTGTACACTAAACACAACAGCCAGATAACGACATTTTCACCTTCACCGCCACCGCTCACTACGGCCATCATTACCACCACTATCCCATCACCGCCGCCACCACCCCTTGACTCCTTCACTGCTGCCACCGCTACAGCACCATCACTACAGTAATACGGTCGCATCACCGCCACCACTGCCTCGGTATCGACATCACCACCACCACTGTCCCAGTATCGCTACCGCCGCCAGTCTCCCACTTCTCCCTGCTGGCTGCTACTTCCACATTATAGAATTCCTACTACTAACAAAGAGGAAGGCATCAAAATATATAGATAGACTCAAAAGAAAAAAGAAAAAACAAACAACAAAACCAAAGCAGCACAGCAACAACAGCAAAAACGAGAAAAACAAACAGAGAAAAACAAAAACAAAAAAAGAAACCCCCAAAACGTAAAGAAAATAAGAATGAAGAGAGAAGCAGAGAAGAGGGGGGAAAAAGTAAAACTTAAAAAACAAAAACTAAGTCAGACATTCGAATACTACATTACAATGAAACTTATGCTTATTCATTTTTGGGGCCCTTTCTGCCCGTGTGTTTGTTTGTTTATGTGTGTTCGTATACAGCGTGGTGATAATGCCACACAAGGGCCAAGTGGGATGGCGGATCCACAGATGGCTATGTAAACATACATTCGCCAATCCTCGATAAGAGTGTTTAAATATCGAACATAAACAGTTCGAATAACGGTGAAATGGAGACTAGAACGTCATGTGACAGACTCTCACCCAACAGGTGCCCCCTGGCTCAGCAGCAGGAACCTGACTGTCAACCAAATACTGCTGATGTTGGAGGAAGAAGAAGAAGGAAAGGGGCCAGAACCAACTGGACGAAAGAATTGAATAGAACTGTTATGCAATGCTACCTGAAAAGTAACCCCAAGGAGAGGGGCTACAGGAGACGGATGCATAACATCTGGAACGAGATTGGTTTATTTAAATTAGATCAACAAAAATTGGCCGGGCAGGCTCGGGTAATAAGAACTGATGGGTGGATAAGCGAGCTGGAACTGGAGGAACTGAGCAGAGAGAATGGCTTGGAGATGGCGGGTGTGGCATGCCAGACAAGCGAGCCGGTGGGAAATGAAGGTGAGGAGGTCCTGAGAACGGAGGAACCACCCGAAGCAGACAATGATCTAAATACTGAGATAAATAATACCTGGAACAGAGATACGGCCACTGAGGAGATGAATGCTGACGGGCTAGGACAAGATTCGGTTGACATCCTAAATTTAGTGGTAGATGAATTGAACAATGATAGTGGGAGACCTATGAACCTAAGATTTGTAGACAGGAAAAAGTTAAAAGAAACAACAGCTAAGGTAAACAAAGTCATCCCATATCTTGAGGCGAGGAGCCTTCACCAGTGCAACAATATCCTCAAAGCAACAGCAAATACGGTGAGGAAACTACTTGGTATAAAAGCGAGAGGAAACAACAGACAAGAAAGAGCAGAGCCGTGGTGGAAGAAGCGACTGAGTGGGCAAATCGGGGAAATGAGAAATGACATAGGAAAGCTTGAGTCACTACTGAATGGGACACTAAAAAACATAGGCACTAAAAATAGACTGGAAATAAAATACAAAACTAGGAGTAAAAAGCTAAATATTATCATAGAGGAATTGAAGCAACGCATTGTAGCAAAGAGTGCCAAAATCAGGCGATACGAGAACAGAGTCAGTCAGTATAAACAGAACCGCATGTTCGACAACAACCAGAAGATGCTGTTTGGACAGCTTGAGGGGAAATAAAGGGGCAACGACTTGATCCCTGGGGCGGAACAAGCTAAAACATTCTGGAGAGGAATATGGGAGCAGGATTTTAGACACAATGCCCAGGCAGGGTGGATTGAGACAGTACAGAGGGAGATCGGTGAGCAGGCACAACAACAGACTGATTCGAGTATCACAGTTGAAACTCTTAAGGGGCAAGCCAAAAAACTAACCAACTGGAAATCACCAGGCCCAGATGGTGTGCAGGGGTATTAAACATTTAACATCCCTCCACCCGAAGCTGACGGCCATGTTCAATGACTGCTTGGTGTCGGGTGAGGTGCCAGAGTGGTTGACAAAAGGTACCACAGTTCTGATAATGAAAGACCGAATCAAGGGTAATGATGTTACCAACTATAGACCTATCACATGTCTGCCCGTAATGTGGAAACTGTTGACGAGCATTGTGTCTGAGGAAATCTACCATCACCTCCACACAAACAACTTGTTACCGGACGAACAGAAAGGATGCCGAAAGAAGTCACGTGGTACAAAGGACCAGTTGCTTATTGATAAGATGGTAATGGGGAATTGCAGGAGGAGACACACTGATCTTGCCATGGGATGGATAGACTACAGAAAGGCATTTGACATGGTGCCTCATTCCTGGATCACCAAAAGCCTGGAGATCGTCAGGGTGGCAGATAACATCAGACAGTTGCTGGGCAGGAGTATGGGGTCCTGGGAGACAGAGTTGACATCAACTGGAGTATCCTTGGGAAGCGTGAAGATCAAGAGAGGTATCTTACAGGGAGATAGCCTGTCCCCTCTGTTGTTTGTCCTTGCCCTGATGCCCTTGACCATTATGCTGCGAAAAGTGAGAGCAGGATACAAGTTGGGAAGTGGAGAGCTTACCATCAATCACCTCCTCTTCATGGACGATCTTAAGCTCTTCGGGAAAAGTGAGAAGGAGTTGGATGTGCTTGTTGACACTGTCCGTATTTTCAGCAGTGATATATGTATGCAGTTTGGTATTGGTAAATGTGGAGTCATTGTGATGAAGGGGGGTAGGTTGAGCAGAAGTAACGGGATCCAGATACCAACAGGTGAGATGATAAAGGAAATTGACTCTGAGGAAGGATACAAGTATTTGGGCGTTCTGGAGGCTGATGGCATAAAGAACAAAAAAATGAAGGAATTGTTAAGAACTGAATACATTCGGAGAGTAAGGAGCGTATTGAAGTCACATCTGAACAGCAGAAATGCCATAAGCGCAGTAAATTCCCGAGCTGTGTCTATTATTAGGTACAGTGCGGGAATTCTGAGATGGAATGTTGCTGAACAAAAAGAAATGGATAGGAAGACTAGGAAGCTATTGACTATCTACAACATGTTCCACAAGAGGAGTGATGTCGATAGACTCTACCTAAGGAGATCTGAGGGTGGAAGAGGCCTTATAGGCATAGAGGACTGTGTTCAGATGGAGAAAAACAACCTATACAAATACGTGACCTATAGTAAGGAGCCAATGCTCAGAACTGTACTGAAGGAGGGGACAGTAGGCCAGGGGATGTCCAAGGAGGAAATAACATCAAGGAGGAAGAGCAGCCTTAAGGGAAAATCCCTTCATAGTACCTTCTTTGAGAAAACTGAATTTAGAGATCCACAGACATGGAACTGGTTGAGAAGAGGAGACCTCAAAAAGGCTACAGAAGGAATGCTAATGGCTGCGCAGGAGCAGGCCCTCAAAACGAAGTGGTTGAAGCACCATATCTACAAGGAGGAGGCTAGCCCACTGTGCAGGATCTGTGGAGAGATAGAGGAGACTGTGGCTCACATTGTGTCCGAGTGTAAACACCAAGCCCAGACCCACTATAAGGGCTGGAGACACGATGTGATGGGCAGGGTGATCCACTGGCACCTGTGCAAAGTAAACAATCTACCACATTCTGAGAAATGGTATGAGCATAGGCCAGAGGCGGTGATGGAGAACAGTCAGGTGAAGGTGCTGTGGGATTTTAGGATACAGACGGACAAAAAACTGGAACACAATAGACCTGACCTGGTGGTTGTGGACAAAGAAAAAAGATCGTGCCTGATAGTGGATGTGGCCTGCCCGTTCGACACGAGAGTGCAAGAGAAGGAGAGGGAGAAAATTAACCGATACCAGGACCTAAAGTGGGAGGTGAAAAGGATTTGGAACTGCCATGAAGTCAAAGTGATCCCGATTGTCATAGGCGCACTGGGGACTATCTCCAAAGGTTTCCAGGGATGGTTAAAGAAAATCGGCCCCTTCACGCTTTTTGGAACGCTTCAAAAGGCATGCTTGCTTGGAACAGCAAGAACCCTCCGATACGTCCTGAATATCTGAGGCTGCAGGTAGTGGCTTGATATTCAATCCAACGGACTTTCCAGTTAACCAACATCAATGACTGAGATTCAAGGAATAACAATAACAATAATAATAATAATAATAATAATAAAACTTACAAATATCTAGGTGTTTGTGAAGGAGACGGAATCAAGCACTCGACAATGAGGGAAAGGATAAGGAAGGAATGTTACCGCAGAGTCAGAGCAATATTAAGAACGGAATTGAATGCAAGGAATAGGATCGATGCCATAAACACGCTTGCCATACCAGTAGTAACCTACAGTTATAATGTCTTCAACTGGTCAAGCACAGAGATCCGTAGGCTCAATACAAAAATTCGAAAATTCTTAACCATGCACAGAATGCATCACCCTAAGGCAGATATAGATAGAATATATCTCCCTAGGAAAGAAGGAGGACGTGGGTTAATCCAGTTAGACATTGCGTTGAAAACTGCAACAATTGGATTATCTACATATCTAAGGGAATCACATGATTGGATGATCAATCTCGTTTTGAAACACGAAAGCAACAAAAGATGCACAAAGATAGAGTAATGGACTACAAATTTCAGAAGTCCCATTTACTGCTGAAATGGAAAACACAGAAAAAGCAAAGCAGGTAAAAGTAACTGCAAAGAAAGAACTGCTACAGAAACTGGCTAAGAAATGGCAAGAAAAGCCTCTGTATGGAAAATACCCAGAGCGAGCAAACAATCCTGATGTTGACAAAACTTTAACCCATCAGTGGTTGGCATCCTCTGGACTGAAATCGGAGACTGAAGGACTGATTATATCGGCACAAGATCAGTGTCTGCCAACACAAAATTACCAAGCCAACATAATAAAAAATGGGTGCAGCCCATTATGCCGTGTATGCAAAAAACAACCAGAGACCATTGACCATATAATTTCAATGTGCAGTCCTATAGCTCCAACCGAATACCGAAACAGGCATGACAGAGCTGCACAATACATACATTGGATAATGTGTAAGCATTTTGACCTGCCCCATCAAAAGAATTGGTGGGAGCATCAACCACCTCCCATACTTGAAAAAGATCACATCTCAATCTTGTGGAAGTTTAGCATCCAAACAGACCGAAAAATAGATGCAAATAGACCTAATATAATAGTGAAGGACTTTCAAAAGAGGGTATGCCTGCTAATTGATATGTCTGTTCCAATAGACAAGAATGTATCTATAAAAACACTTGAAAAATTGAGCAAGTATAAGGACCTGGAGATAGAAATTGGAAAACTGTGGAAATTGAGAACTAAAACAATACCAGTGGTTGTAGGCGCTCTGGGAATGATACCTAAGGGGTCTAATGATTACTTATCCCAAATCCCAGGAAACCCGCGTATAGGAGAAATACAAAATATAGTACTAATGGGAACTGCCCATATACTAATGAAGATTATGTCAATATAAGTACATTACAAGTCTAAACACTAAAGATGCATGTGTGAATATGTATGTTCTTTCTTGAACATGGCGGACCTTGTTGTCTCTTGAGGTCACTGGTTGTGACTTGGTGATAACTCGTATGAACATAAAGCAAGATAAATGCAACTGTAATAATAATAATAATAATAATATCTCAAAAAGTTTCCAGGGATGGTTAAAGAAAATTGGCCCCTTCACGCTTTTTGGAACGCTTCAAAAGGCATGCTTGCTGGGAACAGCAAAAACCCTCCGATACGTCCTGAATATCTGAGGCTGCAGGTAGTGGCTTGATATTCATCTCAACAAACTTTCCAGTTAACTAACATCAATGACTGAGACTCAAAGAGTAATAACAATAATAATAATAATAATAATAATAATAATAACTAACTTTAAAACATGTCTTTGATGCCGTAACCCACATTGAGCTTAATAAACTGAACAGGTTGTTTGTAAGTTGTTGAAGACGGAAATAAATTAATGAAAAAAAAAACGAAATAAAAAAAATGAAGTAAGAGAAAAAACGACATGTCGTTCATTAGCAAGATGTAACAAGTGTTACATTTTACACGAAATTCATTAACATTCTACTAATGGTATTAATTATACTACAGAAGTATAGCTTTTTATGAGGACATCAAAAGACTTATGCAGATTGCAGATTACGGAAAAGGAACTTTCTCTTTAATTGCTAGACTATTCTTTTATTAAAGGGAAATAATTAACATAGATCAATTTTCCCCATAATTGACATACAAAAAAAAACGAAATGTCGCAGGTTTGGATTATTTAAACAGTAACATTTATCCCCACCTCTAACACAACCATGTTTTTTTTAAATTGTAAGGTAAATATATCATCACTATAATCATCATATTTATCATAGGTTTGTTTACCAGATTGCATAGTAATGGATGATTTGACAATGACAGACACTAAACACATCAAAAGAACCTAGGCTTACTCATACGTTCAATCTTTGGCATACTTACGAGTGGGGTGTCACTAGTGACGTAAACTACAATACAGTGTGCACTGTGTTTATTTCATCGTGACTAAAGCACTGCTACTTTGCAAAGTTATATATATATATATATATATATATATATATATATATATGCAAAAGTTTTATTTAAAATTGTTGGGTTACAACGAGTAAATATTTTATAACTGATATAAAGCACTCAACAAGTTTTGGAGTAGATATACGATATTAAACAAATGGAAACTATATTTATAAAACCATATTTATTTCATTATACATATTTCAGGGATACCATATTAAAAATATGGCATGCCTTCTTCAGATAAAATACAATATATAAGCAGTTTTATAAATAAATTTGACGTAACATAAATATTGTTCAACTTCCATTTAAAAAAGTGGTTTGGTAGTGAAATGTTTGTAAATATTTAGTGTTAAGCACAGTTAAAATATATACATATAGAAAAGACAATTTCGCTCTACATGGCTGAATACAATAAATGTATTCTGAGTTTTTCGAATATTCATAATAACATTTAATTCGTTTGTAATTATGCAAACAAGCCTCAATGTTATAGCCATGTCAGTAGAATGAACTCTTCATTATTTCTCTTGTGTTGGCATGCGAACAGTTCTATTGAGGCGTGTTTACATAATTACAAACGAATCGAGTGTTATTATTAATATTCGGAAAACTCAGATTAGATGTATATATATATATATATATATATATATATATATATATATATATATATATATATATATATATATATATATATATATATGCATATATATATATATATGCATATGTATATATACAGAGGTTAACAGTAAATTAGATTCTTAGAATATGTAGGAATCTCGAAGGCAGGAAATAATTATAACTACAGTCTATTTACTCAATAGAATTCACACAATGAACGCAACCACAAGGTAAAGGTCCGAACCTGGAAGAGCCGAATTCCCACAGTCAACGCCTCCATCTCTCTCTCCCTCCCCATGTCTCTGTATGGTGAGAAAATGGGGTCCCATGTACTGGCTCTCCACAGCCCTGACGGACAGAATGGAGAAAACGTTTCCTCGGAGGATGGTGGGGAGATGCGCTGGAAAAGCCGTTCCAATTCGCAAGTTGGTCAGTTGGTAAGTTGGTATTACTTAACATTCTACCTACCTCACTTTAATTAGTGAAAAGGTACAAATGTTGAGTTCGTTAGCACCAGTAAACTTGCATTCGATCTAATGCAAAATGTATCTTCAAACACGTTGAGATACAAAACAGCAGTCATATGAATATTATGTAATTTGTGAAATGATGAAGCAATTTAAATGTGACTGAAATAATTGTGATAATCAGTTTTAATAAAATGTCCAAAGTTTCTAATAACAGAGGAATGTTGCATTAGTGGACATAGAAACATTTAGTTCCTGGTGTAAAACATACTGGAGGAAGAGTTTTAATGTTGTATTAGTGGACATACAAAGATTTAGTTCCTGTAACAAATCTTTTTTTATAATTTTAACACATTATCTCTTGCATTTAAACTATGTCTATCTGGGATAATCTGTTAAGATTACATCTATCTAAAGTCTTTTTATAGCAGTTACATATTGTTGAACGGTATAAACTCAATGAAAACCGTCTATTCCAGCAGGATTTACTAAAATACTCCAGTTAGTAAACAATATATCTAACAGGTTGTGAATCGAGGGCTACATTAATATTGAATAATCTGATCACTGCATGTATGGACTGATCAGCGACGAACAAGGGTCTGGGGTAATGCAAATGACACTTCTATATAGTTCACCCATTCTACCATATTATATAAACTGTACAAAAATAATCCCCAACAAAAATAATATTATTACAGAAATGTATAATTTAAATTCGGCGGCGATTTTATATATATATACATCCATCCATACACCAATACATATACACGTACATACATATTATGTGGCTGCCAACTCGTTTTCGAGTACGGCCACTACTTTATATACATGTAGGAAAACCCCTACCGATGCGCTGAACGAGTGTGACTTTTGAGTCCAGCCATTGACTTGAAAACTCTGGTACAAACACTACACCTGTGACAATCATTGACACATAGTACTGGGCCCATGGTACCATGTGACGACAAGTGCAGAGAGATCTCCAGATATAAAGCAATGCCTGTGCCGTGAAGCTTTTATAGTGAGCAAAGGCACTGCACAAAGCCAGTCCCACTCTCTTAACCAAGATGATATTTACCAAAAAGAAGAACAAGTCAACATCATTGGATACCATCAGGGTTGCAGGTGTTATATCAGAGTTTTCCTTCTCCTAGAATTCTGCCTTGACAAAGGGTAAGGGGTCATCTCTCCCGGTGATTTTGGATGGCCATTGACTCTTAAGAGCTCCTTTGCCCTTTGACAGGTTTTGTTTTTAGTCCTACAGGATGTTCAAAGTCACCCTCCTCACCAATACACATTGGTGGGGTTGCCAGTTTAGTCGCCAACGACCCGACCATGAAACAGGTTGTACTGGGATACATGTTATCAGTAGCACCAACTGGTAACCTGACATATCATATGACATACATACATACATACATACATACATACATACATACATACATACATACATACATACATACATACATACATACATACATACATACCGACAGAAGGACGGACAGATGGACAGTAATATGGAAGTGAAATGAATTTATAAACATATGTATTGGTAATATTGGAAAATTGTACGCGTACAACTGTATAAGTATGTATGTATATATAATGCGACGAGTGTGTTTGACTCTAATGAACTCAAGTGTTTTTATCTTATATATATATATATATATATACACATGTGTGCGCGCGCGTGTGTGTGTGTGTATATATACATATATACATATATTGTATATATATATATGTATACGATATTAATAAATGGAAACTATATTTATAAAACCATATTTATTTCATTATACATATTTCAGGGATACCAAATTAAATTATGGTATGCCTTCATCAGACAAAATACAATATATAACAGTTTAAACAATTAAGCTTTGACGTACCCTATTAAAATGCAACCATTGTTTTTGGAAGTCATTCGGATAGCTTATTCGTAAAACTGCTATATATCGTATTTTGTCTGATGAAGGCATACCATAATTTAATTTAATTCGGTATCCCTGAAATATGTATAATGAAGTAAATATGGTTTTATAAATATAGTTTCCATTTATTAATATCGTATAGCTACTCCAAATACTTGTCGAGTGCTTTATATCAGTTATAAAAAATATTTACTTGTTGTATCCGAACAATTTTAAATAGAACTTTTGCATATATATATATATATATATCTATATATCTATATATCTATATATATATATACATATATATATATATATATCTATATATCTATATATATCTATATATATATATACATATATATATATATATATATATATATATATATATATATATATATATATATATATATATATATATATATATATATATATATATATATATATATATACTAAGAATAATGAGTTCTAAACTCAAGCAGTCCTTTACAATGAAATAGCTCAAAGAAAGAAGTATTTCTGAGCCGTGTAATACAAGTTAATATAAATTAATATATATGATAAAACTTGTATATATATATATATATATATATATAGATATGACCCCAATAAATCGTAACTTAAACCTTATAATCACTATAGCGGATCTCCAATTAACCTATTTTCCATATATTCCTATTTTACACAGACACTTGCATACGCAAACACAAGCATACATATGGACACATACCAACATACTTTCTCTCTCTCTGTCTGTCCCTTCTCATCTTCTTCCCCTCTCACTCTCCCTTTCTCACTATATATATATAAATATCATATATATATATATATATATATATTAATAAAAGGAATTCCAACTTTGTCTGATTTACTCGTTTTATTTACAATCTGTAAAACTTATAATGGCTTAACAACAAACATCAATCGTTCACTGTATCTAAATGCAATGATAGTCGATGTGGCACATGTCAATCCTACACGCCGGTCAATATATGAAAACAAAAACTGGAAAGATATTCCCAAATGTTA
Organism: Eledone cirrhosa; assembly: GCA_964016885.1. Taxonomy (NCBI): domain Eukaryota; kingdom Metazoa; phylum Mollusca; class Cephalopoda; order Octopoda; family Eledonidae; genus Eledone; species Eledone cirrhosa. The sequence continues at coordinate 47,786,652 of OZ024750.1, forward strand.
ATATGAACTGCAAAAGCAGAAATCTAATTTACTGCATTAAATGCCCGAATTGTGAAGAACTATATGTCGGTCAATCTGGAAATGCACTAGCGGAACGTGCACGGATACACCGACAGCAAATCAGACACCCACATTTCCGTCAGATACCCCTAAGTAACCATCTAGCAAGATGTGGTCAGGGAATATTTATAATATTCCCATTCTACAAATTACACAGCTAAGTGAAATCAAGAGAAAAATCAAAGAAAAGAATGTTATTGATAAATTCAAACCCAAGCTAAATGAACAATAATAATGTGATATAAATCCTACGATGACTATGACTACGACCAATAACAACAACAACAACAATAATAATAATAATAATAATAATAATAATAATAAAAGTGATGTTGATGGTGATAATTACTAGAACATGCTATTTTCATCATTTCTAAAAATAGCAAAACAATTGATGCTTTTGATAGGGTCAATTGGTAATCGTTAGACATGCTCAACCAACCGACACGCCTAAACCAATCCGCTTTAGTAATCCAGTGAAACTACACACCGATTGGTCGAAATACAGTTTGCAAGATTTAGCATTCTGGACCCACTTTTCACTGTATATCAGGGACAACATTTACCCATCTCATTACAGTTGAAAATTGCAAACTTGACTGTCACCACACATTATGAACCTGAAGATTGCGAAAGCATGAAAGTACTTCTTCAATTAGCACTTAACATTTAATATTCTACCATACTATTTCATTCTAATACCATCGTAAATGTTAAAGGATTGTAAATAAAACGAGTAAATCAGACAACGTTGGTATTTCTTTTATTAATATAATCTTCTATACACACTCATACACACCCGTGTATATTTATCTCTCTCTCTCTCTCTCTCTCTATATATATATATATATATATATATATATATATATATATATATATATATATATACAATGGAAGTTGCATGTATGTAAATTAAATAATACTGAAAATATGTGCAGGCCACAAAATCGTTCTATTGTAAGTGTGTATATATTTACTTGTTATATTCCGTTGTCTGTGTATAATTTCGGGGTCGATGAAATGAAGTACCAGTAATGTACTAGGTAATTGCTGGCCTCGTTTCTAAAGTAGAACTAATTATTACGACGAATAATACTCCATTTATAATGAGTCTTCTGGTGTGGCTGCAAAGATGTTCGTGAGACGGTTGTTAGTAGGAAGGCATAGCAATAGATTGCACCGATATTTCTTGATAGTAATACAATGAAAACAACAGAGAAATACAATCCAATTCCAATAAAGGAAATTAAACAATATATATATATATATATATATATATGTAGGAGGTAAGTTTTATTGTAGTACAATAAAGCAATGCAGATATCGGATAAGAAGCACTCTACTGTTTGTAGGACTGGAGTATAAATAATATATAAGATCAAAAGATGGTTAAAAGAGTTCCATGTATTTTATTATGCGCATTTCAAAATAATATGTTGATTTAAAACTTAACTATTCACAATTGTGTTTTAACCTTCATATCATGTCACACTATTTGATCTGACGAAAACGCAAATGTTATTGCATGATGATATTTGCTTTTGAAATGCGCATAATAAAATACAAGGATCTCTTTTAAACATCTTTTGATCTCATATATTATATATATGTATATATATATATATATATATATATATACACACAAAACACAATATAGATAAGAATTAATTAATTAATTGTAGAAGAACATAGGTATGTGTATGGCCGCAGTCTAATATGTGTAAGCAGAACAAAAAAGTAGTGTTAGAATATATAAATGATCATACAAAGAACATGTATATGATATAAAACGAATAGGTTTTTTAACTGTGCTGATATACACTCTTTGACCAAACAATAGATAGTTAAGATATCTCAGTGTGTCAGTGTTTCTTAGTGATTGACTGTTGTCGTGGGATGGGAGAAAAACGAGAGTTGATAATGAAGACTAGAAATGAGGTAGGAATAAGGGGAGGGAAATTATAAAGGAATAGGAAGGAAGGTAATGTGAGTGAGAGAAAAAAAGGAAGAGAATTCAAGATAGAGAGAGATTGAATGAAGAAATAATATAAGTATGTGTGTATATATATACATTATATATATAAACATATATATATATATATATATATATATATATATATATATATATATATATATATATATATATATATATATATTTATTTATATATATATATATATATATATATATATATATATATATATATATACATATATATATATATATATATATATATATATGTATATAGATATATATATATATATATATATATATATATATATGTATATATATATATATGTATGTATATATATATATATTTATATATGTATATATATATTTATATATGTATATATATATATATATAATTAAGTTAGAAATGTACATCCACATATGTATACTGAAATACTAGTATGCATATGAATACACACACGTGTACATATGTAGATGTACCGAGTTTTTCACTGGACACTTTACTGTGAGTGTCCAGCTATTCTGTATGTAAACACACAGACAAACCGGTTTTTAGAGTCATACTGGTTTTCAAGGAAACACCTTTCCTCTATTCTCCAGAAAGCCAGACAAGGAATATTGGACTAGTTTCGATGTTGTTACATCTCATCAGCAATATTTACCTATCTTCCGGCCTTTCTAGAGAATCGTAAAAGCACATATCGTTATATGCTTTTTCTATGAAAATTAGTAGTGGGCAGACTAATTTGCATAGAGCGTGAGTACGTACCGGTTCAGCGGAGACGATAAAAACAAATAACGAAACGAAATTAAATTTCGTTTCGTTTGTAACTCACTTTTGTATGACTGACGCTTAAATAATTAAGTTAGAAATGTACATCCACATATGTATACTGAAATACTAGTATGCATATGAATACACACACGTGTACATATGTAGATGTACCGAGTTTTTCACTGGACACTTTACTGTGAGTGTCCAGCTATTCTGTATGTAAACACACAGACAAACCGGTTTTTAGAGTCATACTGGTTTTCGAGGAAACACCTTTGCTCTATTCTCCAGAAAGCCAGACAAGGAATATTGGACTAGTTTCGATGTTGTTACATCTCATCAGCGAAATTTACCTATCTTCCGGCCTTTCTAGAGAATCGTAAAAGCATACAGAATAGCTGGACACTCACAGTAAAGTGTCCAGTGAAAAACTCGGTACATCTACATATGTACACGTGTGTGTATTCATATGCATACTAGTATTTCAGTATACATATGTGGATGTACATTTCTAACTTAATTGTTTAAGCGTCAGTCATACAAAAGTGAGTTACAAACGAAACGAAATTTAATTTCGTTTCGTTATTTGTTTTTATATATATATATATATATATATATATATATATATTATATATATATATTATGTGTATATAATATATATATATAATAGTTTTAATATAGATTTGATTCTACAGGACTAGAACTGTTTCATTCTTTAGAAATCATCATTCCTGATGATTTCTAAAGAATGAAACAGTTATAGTCCTGTAGAATATCATATATATAAAAACGTTTATACTCTGTATGTATTGAGTACATTACTAACTGTAGTTACCTCCGATTCAACCCGGTATAACGCATATATATATATATATATATATATATATATATATATATAAATATATATATATATATATATATATATATATATATATATATATATATATACACACATATATATATATGTAAATATATATATATATATATATATATATATATATATATACACACATATATATATATGTAAATATATATATATATATATATATATATATATATATATATATACACACATATATATATATGTAAATATATATATATATACATATATATATATATATATATATAATATATATATATATATATATATATATTTATATATATATGTAAGTATATATATATATATATATATATGTATATATCTACCTCTTACTCTCTCGATATATATATATATATATATATATATATATATATATATATATATATATATATATATATATATATACATATATATATATATATATATATATATATATATATATATATATATATATATATATATATATATATATATATATATATATATTTAAAAGAATAGAGGTGTAACACACGAGTTATGCTATATTGGTAACCGGAAAAGAAAATGCTGACAAATTGTTCACAGTGAAAAATAGTTTAATTAGGAATAAGTGAAAATTAGTACTAGTATTGGTTATTATTCAGATTTGGTTTTAAGTTTTCCCAGTTGCGCATTTCTAATGCTTTTCAAAAATAATTTTGAGATAGAGCGCCCGTGATGTTTGCTCTAATCTGATTAGTTTTGGAAATTCCACCTGTTTTATGTGAAAAAAGTGTGTGGGTATGTATGTGTGTGTGTGTGTGAGAATGTGTGTGTGTGTGTGTGGGTGGACCAGTAATTTTGTGATACTGGTAAAATGGTGTACATTATTCGATATTTTCAGTAAAAGCGATTCTCTCAATAGAACATCAAAAACCTTAATAATAAAAGGTGTGAAATGATATATAGTATTGTCATAATATCAAGGTGTGTGAGTGTCCAGATTGTACGTACTGCAAGGGGAATCCATTAGGCCTTGCTGTATTGGAATACTTGTGTACACATAAATATGTAGGTGCCCATCAGTGTGCAATGCATGTGTGTGTGTCGGCACGTATACATCTATAGACATCAAAAGGTATGCAAATTTGTGTATATTTGTGTTGCACCATAGAACATGTGTTTACGTATGTGATTGTGTTTATATGTGGATAGAGATGTATGTTGATGTAGGTATGTATGTTGACGTGTGTATGTTGTGGGTTCGTCTTAGGGAGAAGTGTTTAGACGGGGTCCGTATTTGTTAATAAAGTGAGATTCCTTGCTGATGCGCTGGGTGTGGGTGGCATTATCTTTAAATTTGTAGAGGGGAAATATTCTGAAGTTGGTATGATTTTGGGCGGCGCAGGTATTAGAAAATCTAATATATATTAACTTGCTCAGGTTGTCGAGAACAATACATAGGCCAGACCAAATACAGCCTCCGCCAACGCATGGCTGTCCATAGTTCCCAAATTAAAATACGGAAATACAGGAAAATACCACTGATTGAACACATTCCGGCAAACTTGTATTTACTTTAATCCGCGGCCGTCCTTGTCATTATGGGATCTGCATATAAATGACATCAACAACGATAAACAACGGAATATACATATTCGGGATTGCACCTGTCTCTTTTATACGTATTTGAAGAGTTTGAGGTGTGTGTAATCATGAGATTACATATTAATCTTCGTTTTCTTATTATTGTTACTTTCACCATTTCTTTCTTTTATGTATAATTTCCGCGATTTCAGTTTCCCCCAATATTACATTCAACACCGTCGATATTCAACATTACAAGAAACATTTAAACACGTTAAATGATGTAATAAACTACGTGTGACTGAATACACCACTTCCTTGTTTGACTAGTATAAATAACAACTAATTTTGAATTACAGGTACAACATTGGACTTCCTGTGAGGGAATGTCATACCTGCTGGAAGGCATACATACTCAGGTCTGAACATTGATCATTTGCTCCTATTTAAGAGAAAGGTATACACAAGGATTGGCAAAGAGATTTACTGGAAGAATCGGCTCTAGTATATTTGTTTATCACCTGCAAAATGATGAATAGCAAAGTTGCAGTGGCGGGATTTGAAAACATAAAGTTAATTACTTACATTAATATATATTATGTATGGAATAATTAATTATGTTCTCCCCGCAATGTTTTGCAATTCATCATGCTATAGATCTCCAATATTTTCCGGAGTGGGTACGTTTTAAACAATGTATTCATTAAACAAGTACTGTTCCTTATTTGGAATCGAGCTGGGGGCGTGATTAATTATCAATGTACACGGCTATCCTCCTATAAAATGGATTATCTATGGATCCTTTTATAGGGCAATTAAGATGATTGCTAGCGCGTGTGGGGAACATTTAGTAAATATATATATATATTTTTTTGTTACAATAATTAAGTATAATGTCATATAAAAATACGAAACTTGTAACAAATTATTTTATCTTCCATTTTAATTTAGACCACTAATTATTACTCGGCTTTAATCAAACGATGCAAATTAAACGTCAGAAATTTAACAAATGCAGTTAAAGGTAGATTAAATACCTGAGTACAGAATTATTTATTAACCGTACCTAATTTTAACAAACTACATTATCTTCTAATTACACATCCATTAATGAGGTATTTAATCTAGAATATAACCTTAATTGAAAATAAAGCACAATAGACAAACATGCGTGTAAAAATATGACCGAGAAGTTTTAACTTTCTAGGTGTAAAGATATGATCAGCAGAAAAGTAATCGTCCATTGAAACTTTCTGTATTTCTCATTACATGTAATCATTTATTGTTTTGACATTTCTTTCCATTTAACTTTGAGTTGCGTAGCTTAGTGTTTTGTCAGTTTGGTCCACGGTTGAACATTTGATAATTGGTGGAGCTTTATGTCACCTTCAGCAATAATACAAAGGGTCAGCCGTGTGACATATTTCTCACGCCGCTGAACCTGCTTGAGATATAACTTAAGTGCACCAATGCCTGTATAATGCTCAGTCACTTATATGTTAATTTCATCATCATGATGTTCCGCTCAACAAACAACTAAAACACGCAACGGTTTAGATGTTGTAAGATGATTGTACATTAAAGCCTTCCGATATTTAGATTTGTCCCTTAACTGTCCAATTTTCCATAGGAGGTTTTTCCTTTATATCTATCGACGTTAGATAAAATAACAGTGCAATATCAATGTGATCCTGTCTCTTGAAAACATTGAAGTCGGATATCTTGTGAGGATCTTAGCTCATTGGTCATCCCAGTTTTGAAAACCAATAGGAACGATTAATTAAATCCAGACAACAATACGGAGTGCAATAAAATAAGTAAAACGTATCCTAGTGGCATGACGGTGCAAAATATTGGGGGCATTAACACAGCGGTGTTTGTGCCCTCTCACTGATTCCCGAGTTCGAACCACACCGAGAAAAAAATCAGACTTTCCTAATTTCGATGGCGATAAATAAATTCTCGTCAGTAATAAGATTTATCTGTTCTCCCTCGCATTCTATCTCTCAATCGTTCTTTATCTCATTGTTGGTCTCCTTTTCTATCAGCTATGTTCAAATCTGGAGTAGAATGGGCTCCACCAAATTGTTAAACCCGTTGGAAACGACATGTTGCAGGACACGCGCCTCTATGAATAATTTAATGTCGTCTACATTATCAGAACAGGTTTGTGTTGAAAATATATTTACAGGTACAAATGTTGTTGAAATGTACTAATTGCAATTCGTTATTACACCAGTTTGATCTTGGTAATTACACAATGATTGTTACGTAACAAATAATTATTAAAGACAACCAATTAAGATTATATGAGCCCAATATTTGCGGAAAATATTTATTTGAAAATTAAAGTAGACAGAGAATCGAAAACAAAATCCATTATACTTTGATCAGAACGAAAAAGGATGGTTTTATTGTTGGAGATCGATCTATATCGCGGCAGAATCTTCCTGTTCTCTGGCCAACCTGATCGTGAAATGAGCATGTAAGTGGTTGAGGATAACACAAACGCACGTAGTTTTAACGTAATCCACCAGTAGATTCAGTATGACACAGTGATCATGTGATGATGCAGGGTCTTAGAATTATAAATATCCACATCATTTGAATGAAAGAAAGGGAAATAAATTATATTGCTTAATGATACAACGCGTCACCGGGAATAGCAGTTATTGCCTTACAATCGAACCACAAATCAACGGAGTAACACGCCAAAGAAGAAAATTATTTAATTTATTATTTAATGGCTGCGTATAAAAACAATATATGCATAATATGGGCATGAATCTTGCGTGTGTTTGGACTGTTAGTTTTAGAAGCTGTGTAGGTTTTGAGCAACAAAGGGTGTTAATTGTTCAAGAAGAAGATATACTGTGGCGTTAAATACTGTATGAGCAAAGCTATTGACACGATGAAACCATAAGACATAAAACAAATAATCGAAGCTAACACTAAGGCGGAGCTATTGATTGATAAAACTTCTCCTGTTGTATATCTTGTGACAAATAAGAAACATGCAAACATGACAGAAATATCTGGAATACAAACATTCTGTATAAAGCAGGAACGACATCAAATGAAATACATGTATTGTTTGCATTAGGACGTGGATATTGGTTAGAATTAGTGAATCAGTTTTAGACGTGAAAAGAAAGGGAAAGAAATGATTTGAAGAAAGGTATCATTGAATTTAGATATCTTTGTAGAATTGACAGCATTCAATATAACCAATTTAGTATTCAGGTAAATCGTGTATAAAGAGAATGGGTTGAATTGAAATTCCACTACATCACTGGGCATTATTTCAAGCCAGTCTGAAGGATTAGAATCAAAGTCAAACCATAGAGAAATTCAAACTTTAAAGGAATTTCACTAAATATGGCAGTGATTTGGTTATTTCCAGCCCCTTACTGAATGTGTTATGCATTACACTAATGTAGTGAAATATTTCAATGCAGAAGTATATCAACGACATGTGGAATCAGATCCTGTTATAAATTTGACTACGCGGAATATTTAGGTTTGAATACACATTCCTGATCAACTTTACAATATTGTAAAATTAGTGAAAAATGAACCATTCTTGAGATCGATCCACAGAAACAATATTTCATAAGCTGGATAAAATTTGGAAAGCCATTATACAAAAGAAACTCAAACCATCCTGCTTAGAACAACAGTAGAGCCTATCCTTCTCTATAGTTCTGAGACTTGGACATTCCACTTTCATCTACCGAGTCATTTGAATGGATGTTACATGTCCTTCTGAGAAATGCCCAAAATATTCTTTGGTAGTCCCATCCTACCTTAATCAGATAATGTGGATAGTGTTTGCCGCTCACAACTAATAGATTAAGGACGATCGGATACGGATCGAATACGGCAAATCATGTTGAAATATATTGTTTGCCTCATCGAAATTCAAACGAGGTAGATGTGTACAAACTATCCTCAAAATTAGCGATATTCTAACGATTCTTCTAGATTAACGACATATAAACTCATCATATGTTATGTAGTAACTTAAATGCATGCGTTTAAGTAGTTACTAGATAATACGTCACATAATGAGATTCTATGTCTGAACACGAATGAAAATGTGACTATTATATTACAATCTCTTTACATATGCTATTGCACTTACAATTTATTATTACGGTAGTTCTGAGGGCATGGGATGACAATATGGGTAGAGCGTCCTCTGAACAGCCTTACAGTAATTAGCTGCGATGTTCTACGTTGGGAATTCAAGTTTATTGTAGATCTCATTTTTCCGTAGTCGAAAAAATATATTACCAATTATGTATAAGTGTCGTTATATAAGACCTTCAATTCTACATACATTTTCGATCTTGTGCCAATATTACAATGAACTTTTGTGGTAGAATTAAAGTAAGGATGGAAAGGAGGGAAATGTAGTAGCCATGACAATTTCAGAGCAGCCAAGATGCTTGAGAGAGATTGAGTAAAGTGTCCTCAAAACAGACATCATGTTTGAATGATTGCATACTGTAAACAGGATTTGGGCTCGGAGCCCACACAGACAGGGTACCACGATTCATCCGATGCGATGCCCTAGATAGGTATTTATTGTTCTCGGATTGATGGAAAGTAATTTTTACCTCGGGATAAGGTACATGTAGGACACAACTAGACTGAAATACTAACACAATGTATCTGACAACTGTTTTAATCCACCGTTCAGGACGGTTATATTTTATTGAACTAGGAAAGTGTTGGAATTTGAACACAAGACGCACAAACCTAAATGATTACCCCCAGCCATTTCATAAGATACTCTAACGTTCATGTGCTGTGATATACACATCCTGTTCTTCATATTTTGGCGATATTGTAGAATGTATAATCATCATAAAATATTTATTACTAGCAGAAAAAAAATTCTGCTAGTAATAAACAAGGCGTGTTTTTGTTTTAGATTTTAATTTTCAACTCTTTGCGATTAACCTTTATTAACTCTGTCAGATTTCCTCTTATTTATGTTATCGGTGTTCTCCTGGTTTTTTATAGCTATTTCCTCAATATTTACCGAAATTATAAGTATTGACAGGTTCTATTAAATCCACGCTATTTTCAAAATTATTGTTTTTTTCTGGTTAATCGTTTTGGTACGAAACTACTCGCACCTTGCACCTCCTCGATGATATCAAATAGATTATAATAAATGTTTTTATTTATTTAGTAACATACCAATATATAGGAGCAAACCTTTTTATGTTACAGACAGAAACTTAATAGTGAAAATGTTAGTTACACACTTCAGTGCATGGTTCTTAGCTAAAGTATTTGAAGACAATTCGTATTTTCAATGTTTTGCATTTTTTTTAGTATTAGGGGCTTGACTTACTCAACCCTAATACTTGACTGGTATTATATCCTATTGTCCCCGAGATAATAAAATAAATAAGAGACATCAGCGGGATTGACACTCATAACAAAAGCGGCAAAGTTTTATGAGAAAAGGCACGTTTAATCATTTGGGCAATTTGATATGTCACTAAATCTCGTGGTATAATCAGAATCAGAGTGGAGTATCTACAGATTCCTCCTTTGTTCAGCATATATGTTCTCCTTTTCTATATATGTATATATATATATATATATATATATATATATATATATGTGTGTGTGTGTGTGTGTGTGTGTGCTCGTATGTATGATATATTATATGTGTGCCTGTGTGAGTTATATATCTATGTACACATGCATGCATCAAAGCAGGTACGAATATATATATATATAAATATATAGATAAAAGAGAGAGAAAGAGAGAGAGAAAGAAAGTGATAGGGAGAGAGGGGGTGGGAGACAGAGAGAGAACAATGTATATGAACGCAAGTGAGTGAGTGAGTGAGTGAGAAAAACAGGATTGATAGACAGGGAGAGCAAATGAGTGTTTTGTGGTGTGTGAATGACTGTTTTCGTGTGAGTATCGAAATATATGAATGCTTGTGTGTGTGAGTGCACACTAAATATAAACATTTAAAAGTTTCATCACCTAATATATGAGATTGGATAAGTTTTGGCGTGTATATAAATATATTTCTAATCGCAAATTAAGTTAAGATGTTCCATCTGAAGTATATTCTTTCTTGAAATGCATATATCTCTGTTACAACACACAGAATTCAATTACAGTCACGCAAATTATTCACAAAAAATTAACAACATACAAATACATTCAAAAACATAAATATACAGGAGAATGAATAAATGAATCTGAATCGTACCTTATAAGCAATAAGTTTCCAGGAATATATAATTGTGATATATGTTTGCACGCGTGCACACACACACACACAGTGCCACGATATATATATATATATATATATATATATATATATAAATATATATATATATATATATATATATATATATATATGCATGCTTCTTTACAAATATGCATATATATAATATGTATGTATATATATATATACATCATGTTTTGTTTTTGGTTAAAACGGAATTTTCAATTTGGAAAATATTACATTTTCTCATATCTCATAGATAGAATTTAATCATGTAATCCCGTTATGATTTTCTTGGTGTGATAACAAGTACATTCACCTAGAAACCTTTACAATTTCATTTTACTCTTTGCACATGTGCACAAGGATTTTGCTTGTATTTGTTCTTATTCTCCTGCTCGTGTCGCCGTTTATGTTTTTATTGTAGATATTATGAAAAACACATTCCCAACAGCGCTAATACTTGTGCCTCGTAACAATGTTAATAATTGCAGGTGTTACATTGCGCAAACCATCTCTCAACATAAATGTGTGTTTGTTGGTGTTCATGTGTGTGCGTTTAATATGCATATTGAGGCATATATCTTTATATATACAGATATGCTGATACACGTATATATACATACATACACATTTTTCTTTCGATACTTCTTCATATCGACCAAATCACACGTCGTATCACCCTCCATACACACGCACACATGTATATCATGTCTCATACACTGTTCACTTTCCTAACATTTGTACATTTTGCTGTGTACTATACATGCATCTATGATGAGTTTTAATGCACATGAGCACAGTACACAATCATTTCATTATTATTATTCTCGTATTTTATCTTCTCTGTTTCTTTCTATCATATGATGGATTCTTTTCATACTCCAGCAAGCTTTAAACAGATATATACCATCATTAATCTTCATCGTTCTCCAATTTCTACCATTGAATTTACACGTACACAAACACACACACACACACACACACACACACACACACGCGCACGAACAAATACACACAAACATTATTTTCTTATTACCCACTCTACTATCCTAAGTATCGAATACTCTGGTGCGTTATGGTCCTCCTGGTATCGTATCACACCTTCTTTCTTAAATATAAATATATACATATATAATGTTACCTTTTTACACCACCGTTTGCAAATTTCTGTGTTATATGTTTATACACAAGATATGGCTTTCTATAATAATAGTACTAAACACTGTTTTCTGGACCCCTTTAGAAATAACCTGCTACTATAATAGCCCCAATAACTTGTATGTAACTCTGTACCTCTTTGACCCCTTTAACTAAATTTTGTCCGAACACCACCACTAGAAGAATGTACTTCCCCCGCCAACCCTAACACGCCTCATTAAGCTAACTGCTGCCAAAACATTCTCTCCTTACAATCTCTACTAGTCTGACAGTCTTAAATCCTAGGACTCCTTCCCCCTTACTCACTTCCCTCTTCCCCTTTTCTTCCTACCTCCTTCTTTCTCTTTTATCTAGTGTATAAAATATGTTCATATCATTCCAATACAAAGGTCTGACGACATGGTGTGTTTGCTTACAGTGTACCTTCGGTTTATGATAATATTTTTATATTATTCAAATAGCGAGGTATAGGTAACCCATACACTATAGAAACAATTGTTACCTAATAAATTCTTTATACCCGCATTTCCATTTCATAAACTTCTTCTTTATACATATATATATAAATTCTCAACCCTCACCAAGTCGTCTCATCAGTTCCCTCACTATTAGAGTATGGGTGTGCCCTCTGATTTGCGGTTGCTTTGTATCCTAATGATGCTACCATTAATCAAAGCATTGAGTGGGTGACAGACCAGTCAAATATACACTGGTACTTCCGATGGTCTTCCTTTCAGTATCATTATACAAACATATATGTCAGTGTGTGTGCGTGTTTATTTATATATATATATATATATATATATATATATATATATATATATATATATATATATATAGATAGATATATATATATATATATATATATATGAAAAAGTAAGTCCTTCATCAGTGACCCTCCAAATGTCCCAGGCATTTCATCGCTCTGGGACGGTTGGAGGGTCACTGATGAAGGACTTACTTTTTCATATGTATCCCATTTGCAACGCGCAGCTCCATTATTATTATATTATATATATATATATATATATATATATATATATATATATATATATATATATATATATATATATATATATATATATATATATACATATAATCAGAGTGTGTAGGTATGTTTGAGTGTGCGTGTGCGTCTGTGTGTGTGTGCATGCGTGTATGAGTGCGTGTGCACGCACATATATAAGCATATGTATTCTACCATTCCACCCACTTTATTTTCTTCTTCTCATCTATCACCCATCCGAATTAACATGTCTCTCCATCATCTCCACAACAAATAAATCTATAAATAACATTGTATGAGTTTCATGGTGCTTTCAAACGAATGAAACGTTTCTAGTCCTGTAGAAATTATTTCTGTATGAAATATATCGTGCATACATATTTATGTAAGGATGTATACATTTGTAACGGCGATGAATTTGTTATTGATATGAAATCGTGTGATTAAATAAATATGGTTATATTTGTCGAAGGTCATGTTGTTATAATATTGCCTGAAATATATAGTAAAACACACGCACTATTTAGTTTGGGCTGGTTTTCTATAATTAATTCAGCTGGCAATCAATGTTCATTGATGGACCAACACTGAAAAAGGTATATAAATATAGATTCTCAGATCTTTCGTCACACACCTTTGATATCAACAGTGATGTTATTGTTTCCTCCCGTTGTAATGTTGTAGGTTTCCATATTCTATTGTTTATAATGGAATGATAAACATTGATTGCCAGCAGAATTTATTTAGAAAAATAAATATACTGAAGCGTAAACCAACCCTCACCAAATATAATGTGTGATTGACTATATATTGCTGGCAATAATATAACAACCACCCTCTCACGAAATATAAAAATATACATTTGTATTTATAGAGGTAATAAAGATGGTTTTAGCTATACCTTGTTATTGAATGCTCTTCCGTACAAACATCAATAACCCACGGATATATATAT
>OZ024750.1:47803771-47811271 GCA_964016885.1 Eledone cirrhosa
CCAGTGCCTTCGTTAGCATGACTGCAGCCAGTGCGCGAACCTGCTGAACTTCCATTTGTACATATATACACATATATATGAATCGACTATTGGTATTTAAAAGTTATATATATATATACAAGAAAATTTCGCTCTTCTTGGCTAAATACAATAAATGTAATCTGAGTTTTTCGAATATTAATAATTGTTTCTACGTTAGGCACAAGGCCAGCAAATACCCAGTGCATTACTGGTACTTTATTTTATCGACTCCGTAAGGATGAAAGGCAAAGTCAACCTGGGCGGGATTTGAACTCAGATCGTAAAGAGACGTAACTATGCTGGTAAGCATGGCGTCCGATAGTCTACCGATACTGCCAATCCAACGCCCTATTTCGAATATTAATAATAGCATTCGATTCGTTTGACATGAGTATAACATTGAGGCTTGTTTGCATAATTGCAAACGAATCGAATGTTATTATTAATATTCAAACAACTCAGATTACATATATTGTATTCAGCCATGTAGGGCGAAATTATCTTTTTTATGTGAATTTGGTAAAGCGGCCATTTATCGCTCGTATAGAGGAAACTGACAGGCCAGTCTGCTGATATGCAAATCTGGTTGATCAGTGGATATGGTAATATGCAGATATGACTGATCAGTCAGTCGGCTAATATGCAAATCAGTCCGATCAGTCACTGTGTAATTTTGAAAATAGCATATACTTTCACTAGCTCATACAGTTGGCAGGTGAACAGTGAGTTGTACTGATGAAGAGTGATACATATAAACATTACTGTCTGCAGTTATGTTCTCATGCCAACACAAGAGCAAGAATTAAGTGTTCATTCTACTGACATGGCTATAACATTGAGGCTTGTTTGCATAATTGCAGACGAATCGAATGTTATTATTAATATTTGAAAATCGAAAAACTCAGATTACATTTATATATATATATATATATATATATATATATATATATATATATATATATATATATATATATATATATAAATATATATATATAAATATATATATATATTGAGAGAGAGAGAGAGAGAGAGAGAGAGAGAGTATATACATTCATACATGCCTATGTTTATGATTCTATCTTTCTATATGCGGATATATATATATACCTTCGTGTATGCTTGCACAGGTTTCTAATTCAACCATCAAATTTCTCATTCAATCAAGAGGGAGTGGAATGTTGATGAAATTGTCTCCTGCACTTGACTGTCACTTTATCTTATTGCCTTCTAGCAAAGTTGAACAGTTGCATAATTCCTTCTCAGAATCTATGATAAATAACTATTTCAAACAATGGCTCAATGATAGTAATTTAAGGGAAACAGAAATTGACCCCGTATTTAACTGGAACTTTATTTTATCGACTCCAGAAATATGAAAAGCAAATTTGAGCTCAGAGTGCAGATAACCAGAACAAATACTGCATAGTAGTATCTCCGAACTTTTGTCAACTCTCTCAATCGACCCTTCTATGTGTGTTAGATAATATACCCGAATATTGCTTCTAAAGTTCACCCTAATCGGTATTTTATAGTGCCATTAATAGAATAAATCCAAACGCTCGTAAATCAGCTATACATATAAGTAAAACATTAAAAACATTGAGCTATAACAACGTTAGTGGATTTTATAAAATGCCAACACCATTTTGATTTTATACACAACCTGTATTTTGCCGTCATTCATAGCTAAATCTAATTGAAAATACAAATAAATAATTCTCGAATATGATAAGACATTTTATGTAAAAATATCTATTCTAAATTCAACTTCAAATTTCATACTTTAGTAATATTATTTAATATTAAAAAAAAAAGTTTATATTTTCATGAAATCGATGTATGCCAAAATAAATCGATAAAAAGCTAGTAAATAAATTAAGATATTTTTTTCGTATAAATCAAGTAATGTGTTTATGGTTACTTAACAGACGAAACTCTTTAAAAGAGAATTTGGTTATAAGAAATATAGATCTTGACGAATATTTCTTCGGCATGTTATTGCGATCGCTGTCTAAGAATGGTAATTTCCTGATTAATATGAATGAGGGAAAAATCTATTAAGTTTTATTCGCCCCAAAGAAACATTTTTCTCATTCATATTAATAGGCAAATTACCGTTCCAAGATATCTACCCGATAAAAATAATGGGCAAAAAGAAAACCATATCTGTAATGATAAGACATTCTATGCTGATCACACATGTTCATATGTAGGTAAAGAAGCATATAGACACATATATACAAATTCTCTCAGTGACACAAACACACACACACGCACATACACACACACACACACACATATATATATATATATATATATATATATATACATAAAGATGAAATAAAGATTGTTATAAGAGTTCCATATATATTTTATACGTATTTCGAATACAAAATTCTACAATATTACTCACCTTCTATTTATATATATATATATATATATATATATATATATATATATATATATATATACATACATATGAGTGAAACTAATAGTATTTCATGTTTGTTCATCTCCTGTTCATTATGTATATATATATATATATATATATATATATATATATATATATATATATATATATATATATATGTATATATATATATAAGTATGCGCTTTTACAAAAATACCTCTATTAACTATTTTGATATTTAACCGCCTGAAACAGTAACTGGTTTTAAGACACAAATTAAGATACACATTTATTCTAAAGTGCATATATTTATTTATCTTCGATCATCGTTTAATATATGAACAAGGACGGTGCCCCAGCATGGCCTCGAGCGGATGGCTGGAACAGGTAAAGGAGTAAAAGAGTAAAAGAGAACCAGAGTAATGCTATAATCCGAAACAACAAAATATTGCGGAAGTCATGAATATTACAAGGTTCCTCGAAAATGTTTCTCCCACTTTGCTCCCTAGTTATTCCTAAAAATGCCCGTGTAGGGCTGGGGGAGGGTGAAGTACCTTACAGAATGTTCTATTAGTAGGAACTGTAAAATTCGTATTGTTCTCCAAATGAGATGTTATCCAAATATCCTACTGTAGATCCTTTCTTTTTTGGCGTTGTCCATAAAATCCCTCAAGCAGCTCTTTCTTGAACATTTTAACTTCATGGCCCCTTTGCTATTGTTGCGGTGTCTCGGCACACAGAAGTAATTCTTTTTCATTTAAAATTATTTGAAAATGGCCTGAAGTATATTTGATTTGAAATATGCCAAAAAAGGTTAAAGATAATAATTAAATATGTCATATAATCATCCATAATGCATATCCATTTATATATTCCCGATCCAGTATGGGAGAAATTGATTCCTGGAAAGTTTTCAACCCTTTTGCTAGAAACCGGAATAGATGGTATAGTATAATATTTCTCTCCCACTCTTGCTTGCTATCTTTCTCTCTCTCTATCCTTCTCTATGCATCTATATCTCTTTCTCTCTTTCTCTCTCACTCTCTCTCTCTCTCTCCCCTCTCTCTCTATCTTTCTATCTGTATATATAATCACATATATTTTTATTTCTTTGACCCGAATTACTTGATCGTTTTTGTGGCTGTGCGGATGATTGTTTAACCATCGTCTCAGTGTGTTTGGCCTCTAACGCTTGGTATAGCTCTGGTTCATCTGAATCATTGAGCACTTCCCACACATCTCGGCGGTTTTTTTCGTTATTTCATTGGCCGAAATACGATTCTCGAGAATATATATATAGTAATAATAATAAATTTGAAGACTAAAATCCAAAGAGAATAAGGATAAATATATATCAAATATATAAGAACCGTACAGCAAATATTTCACCCATGACGGTTGAAATCACCGATACGTTGCTTAAACGCTAATCTGTTACTTTAATATATATATATATATATTTATATATATAAGTATGTACACGTGCATACATATATGTATACAGACGTACTGTAGTATATATATATATATATATATATACATCCATGCATACATATATATATACGTACGTATGGATTCACCGAACATCTATTATAATGCTCGGTGTGTTTGTAAACAAACATCCCGTATTAAGCCGTAGTGTCTAGCAACCATCGTTACTCGTTTGTTCAACACTGACAAAGGAACGCTGTAGTAGTTTCAAGCTTATTAGCTATCGTCAGCAACGTATACCTTCCTGCCAGATGATTGAACGTATATACTTTTCTTATGCATATTAACGGCCCTGCCAATCCACTGCCGCTAATATACATAAAATAATTGTTTCTTATACAAATAATGACAAATATTTTAACATTATTTTATTATAACAGAATTCTTGCCACGAAAAAGTGTGCATTTTATTGAACATGAGAAGATGCTCTACTCATTTTCTGATCCCCTCCGTCTCCCCATCTTAACTTGTCTCTATTAAAAGACGTGCAACCTGAACACTTCTCATTGGAAAAAATGTTGTGATACAGTCACTTCAAAATAATTTTTTTAAATATTTGATATGTATAAATAATACTTATCAACTATTATACTATTTACTGGCGTCGTGGCGACGACATTTTGTAATTTTCTAATATCCACAATATTCCTAATGCAACCAATCGTTGTCCGAAACACTGATATATTACAAAGAGATGGTCATATGTCCAAAAAAGAAGAACAACATAACAGAATACAGAACACAAGTTAAGAAGGACGCGAGTTAGTTATTAAGATAATAAACAATTTTAGACCTAGACATATCAAAAACATTGAAAACATCCTACAGAATTCTTAATCAAATAAATGATAAAGATTTATTCTTGTCTCGTCAAATAAGATGTTGTTTCACAGAAACAATGGTTCTTTGATATGTTTTCTTTTGTTTTCTTTTGGTTTATCTTCCTGGTTTTGTACCTAATGAAGTCGTTGTCTAACTAGATGAACTTCAGTAGACTTATTGATGGAGCACCACTTTTAAATATATATATATATATATATATATATATATATATATATATATATATATATATATATATACATACATATATACATATATATATATATATATATATACATATATATATACATATATATATATATATATATATATATATATATATATATATATACATATATATATACATATATATATATATATATATATATATATATACATATATATATATATATATATATATATATATATATATATATATATATATATATATATATATATATATATACATATATATTATATATATATATATATGAATATATATATTTAATAATATATATATATATCTTTCAAAGTTGTGTGAGAGAGAAATAGGAAATTAAATCCGATGAAGATGTCGAAGAAAGATACAAAGAAGAAGCAATCAACTATTGTGGTTGGTTTATTATTATTATTATTATTATGACTATTATTATATATCTTATGATCTCTCTGTTAAAGGAAAATAAGAAGAGAAAATTAATTATTCTTACCGTAGTTTGAAACCTTGTTAAGAAATAAACTGACCTGAAGAAGAAGAAAAAAGAACTAGATTAAAATTAGGATAGAATCAATTAAGATTGCTACAACGAAATTAAATATTTGAACAAGGATGAGCGAAGCTCTCTGTTTAAATTATTTCAGACATAATATATTTCAAACGCACACAAATGTATATATATAGTGTCAGTGAAAGAGAGATAAAAACTGGAGAGACAGAGGGAACGAGAAAGAGTTTCATTATAGAAGGGAGAATAAAAGAACAAAAGAACGTACATGGATTTAAATTTGAAGCAAAATTATTCAAAAGATAAGAAACAATCTAGTCTTATATATTATTCAACTCAGATAGAACAATATATAAAGAAATTGAAAATGTATTTAGTGTCTTCAAAAAGTTTTATTTAACATAAATTTACCCTATTTCATGATTTTTAAATGTTTAGTGAAAACGGCATATTTGTTGCAAATACATCTTACTGAATACTACAATGCTATGTACCACAAGTTATTTACTTCCCGCCCGTCCCATCAATCTATCTGATTTGTCATTCTTTCTTCTGATAAAGGTCTAGCGTCCGAAACATTAAGTCCCTCTCCCTGCTATTTCAATCATTAACCTAATATATTCCTTCCATATACTGTACCGATAGTGTTTATATTTCTGTTTACCTTTTAAATATATATATATATATATATATATATATATATATATATATATATGCGTGTGTGTATGTGTATGTATATATATATCTATATATATATACGTGTATGAATGCATGTATGTATTTTTATATATGCAAAACTAATTCAGATAACGAGTTTTTAAACGCGAGTGTATTAGAATTCCTACGAAACTAGTACACTTCGGAGGCTGTAACACACCGTTCAAGGACAAAAAACAGCGGCTCGGAGAATTGATGGTCAGAAATTGAATGTTCTGACTGAAATGACTGCAAAGGATAAATATTTAAGTCAAATAGTCGAAACTGCAGCTGTTCTGAAATATGACGAATGTAATTAAATGTCATCTCTCCACATTCATTATATTTATTCCTTCCAACTAACTCTGAGCCGCTTATTTCTGGCCTTCTGGAAATATTTTACCTATCACCGTTTCGACAGCATTTTGCCGTTCTAACAGCTTCCTGGCACCAATATTTTCCATTTCCCTACGTATTCTATATACGAGGACGTACTGGAAAAAAAAACAACACAGTACCTTCGAAATATATATAATAAAGCTTATATTTTGATTATGTGAATATCTTCATTCATTAATATTGTGAATAATATATATATATAAATACCGAATTACTTGATCGTTTTTTTGGCTATGCGAATGATTGTTTAACCATCGTCTCAGTGTGTTTGGTCTTTAACGTCTGTTATAGCTCTGGTTCATCTGATTAATTGAGCACTTGCCTCACATCTCGGAGGTTGTCTTTCGTTATTTCGTGGGCCGAAATGCGAATCTCGATAATTTATGTTTGTATTTATCTCCAGACTCTAGCTATTGACCAGTTAATTTTCTTGATTTTTTAGTTGATTCTATTGACTGATGAATAGCTTATGTTAATTTTAACCCTTCTGTTGAGAACTCTATTCGATTTGTGATGTTTTTGCATTCTTGCAAAAATATACACTACTGAATTCATTCGCCTGATATAGGGGTTGCCTCCCTTCCCGATCTACACGTGGAGTCAGCAGTAGTCAGTCCTTGTATTAACATTGAACAAAAACCTGTTGAGAAAGTGGCTTTCTTGTTCAATCATCTTACCAGAAGCCTGATATTATTTATGTAAGCGGACGGTACTAGATTTAGGAGCCGCAGAAACACAAATACTGGATTTTACCAACTCTCCACGGGTCCGGGTAAATTTTCAATACCCGAATTACTTGATCGTTTTTTTGGCTATGCGAATGATTGTTTAACTATCGTCTCAGTGTGTTTGACCTTTAACGTTTGTTATAGCTCTGGTTCATCTGAATTATTGAGCACTTGCCTGACGTCTCGGAGGTTGTTTTTCGATATTTCGTG
>OZ024750.1:47816271-47818244 GCA_964016885.1 Eledone cirrhosa
AAGGGAGGGAGACAGGTATTGGTTTTGTGGGTAATTAAAGGGGTTAGATAAAATAAGAGGGTATAAAATCTAAGTATATGCAGCTTGTTAGTTGGTAGTACGTGGTAAAGTGTTCGATTTGTACTCGTAGGGCGAAAATCTTTCTTTGAGGCAACGGTTACAATAAATTGAACTTTCGATTTTATTGTTGAGTAACTTATTCTTCGAACTCAAAATGTGGAACAACTCAATGTCACATAATCGACAGCTTGTCATACCACTCCGATATAGGGGCGCGTTCGATAATCTTTTCCACTTCAGTGTGTATTGAAGGTTACTTTCCCATCGACTCGGTCAATTCACAGATTTAGTAGGTATTTACATAGCCCATAGTTTAGAGAGTGAGTTTAGCGACCTTCACGATGGAATCTACAGAGACGACGCCCTTCTCCTAGTTAAGAACCTAAATAACCAGAGCATAGAAAGACTCCGTATGAATATTAGAATGACTCTCGGGAAATAAATAAGGCCTTAGCATAACGTATGAGTATAGTAAAACATTTAACTTTCTAGACGCGACGCTTAACGGGACGCTTAACCTATATACGGGACTGATTTTTTACATACTTGACCTCCTTTTCAACACAGGAGACATATAGAAAACATATGTATATATTGAACCACAGTGGGTGACATCTTTATAATAATATAGCATGGGAATTTACATAAAAAAATTACAGTCATATTAAAGGACAAAATTAAAGTTAAAATTATGTATATATATATATATATATATATATATATATATATATATATATATATATGTATATACATAATTTTAACTTAAATTTTAACTTAAGTTAAAATTATGTATATATATATATATATATATATATACATAATTTTAACTTTAATTTTGTCCTTTAATATGACTGTAATTTTTTTATGTAAATTCCCATGCTATATTATTATAATGGATGTCAACCCGCTGTGGGTCAATATATACATATGTTTCTATATGTCTCTTGTGTTGAAAAGGAGGTCAAGTATGTAAAAAATCACTAAATAATTGCTCCGAAGAAACCAAACCTCGGTTTGGAGGAAACAATTGTAAGCAAATAAATGATTTATATATATAATATATATATATATATATATATATATATATATATATATATATATATATATATATATACTATATATATATATAATATATATATATATATATATATATGT
Source organism: Eledone cirrhosa (assembly GCA_964016885.1). Classification (NCBI taxonomy): domain Eukaryota; kingdom Metazoa; phylum Mollusca; class Cephalopoda; order Octopoda; family Eledonidae; genus Eledone; species Eledone cirrhosa. The sequence continues at coordinate 47,817,487 of OZ024750.1, forward strand.
ATATATATATATATATATATATATTATATATATATATATATATATATATATATGTATATATATATATATATATATATATATATATATATATGTATATATATATATATATATATATATATATATATATATATAGTATATATATATACACGGTATATATGTATATATATATATATATAGACGCGTGGCTTAGTGGTTAGAGAATAGGGTTCACAATCTTGAGGTTGTGAGTTCGATTCATGGACCAGTTGATGCGTTAGGTCCTTGAATAAAGAACTTTGTTTCACGATGCTCGTTGTAGCTGGATGTGCCACCGGTATATGGCATTAGTAATTAGTAATACCAATGGAAACATTGTCTCTTCGGTCCGATCAGACGAATGTCAATCGAATCCTATATATATATATATATATTTTTATTTTTTTATTTTATAGAAGGAAACTTCTACAGGACTAGTACTGTTTCATTCAGATGAAATCTTCAGGAAGCTGGGTGTCAAGCTGATGACACCCAGCTTCCTGAAGATTTCATCTGAATGAAACAGTACTAGTCCTGTAGAAGTTCCTTCTATAAAATAAAAAAAATTTACTCTGCCATGTATTGAGTACCTTACTTACTGTGGTTATCCCCGACTCAACCCGGGACCTACGTGTATATATATATATTATATATATATAATATATATTATATATAATATATATATATATCTTAGATATTCCATATAAAAGAAAACGTCACGACTATAGGAGTCCGATCACCTA
>OZ024750.1:47823444-47825944 GCA_964016885.1 Eledone cirrhosa
AAACGAGGAAATGGCTCCTTCAGTTTATTCTCTCGATAAAGGTTATTACAATTACTAAGACAGTTTTTACTTTACGAACAGGTTCTGGGAGTTAATGGCCCTTCTAATTAGTATTACATTCATGAATTATGCGGTAATACCTTAAAAAAAGAAAAGGCATAGGACATTATATAATGTATTATCTTCTTCAACGCATCTGCTTTAATGATGCTCACAGATTATATATATATATATATATATATATGTGTGTGTGTGTGTGTGTGTGCGTGTGTGTGTCTTGAATTGCTGGTTGCGCATGCAATCTCACATAGAAATGATACTAACATGTATACTCACAAAGGCTAAATAAAGAAAAATGTACAGTAAAGAATATCTTTTGTAATGGATTAAAAACAGATTGGTACATAAGTCAACTGAACAATTTATCAGGAATTATTATGAAATAGGTCAAAGACAGGGTGGCTCATTTATTTACCCTAAACAATATTTGAATAAGGCTAATTGTCAGACTGATGGAGCATGTGGAAAAACAGTTCGTAGCATTTGCTCCAGTTCAATCTGATCTTGGTTCAAAGCCGCTGTGGTCAACTTTGCAATTAATAGTTTCGAATTCGATAAATTAGGCATCATTTCGGTACTGGTGTCATTATCCCTTTATCTCTTCACGTGATTCGCTTCTTATCTCTCTTTCCGGAAGAAAGTAGGTGTGGTCAATTTTAAAAGTAGATGTAACCCTGCAGGTTTTAATACCTAACACATGCCGTGAATCAAGACTACGCTAGGAGTTAAAAATCTACGATTGTTTTATAGAATCTATTTTATGTGTTCTTTAGAAATAAACGTGTAGACATTTTGAATTATACTTTGATCGTTATAATATGGCGATGAAGATTATTGGTTTCCTTGAGCTTTACACGAGTATTTCGCTATCAGACCCATTAAATATAAATGTATGTTCCGTTAGAACCTCACTGTATTTACACTCCTATCAGAGTTACACACAATTTGAAACATATTTCTATTTACAGCTAGAGTTATTGACATTGAACATTTATTCACAAGGAAGTCTATTTCCAGCTAAAATTGAGGTATCCCCTTCGGTTGTGATAATAAACGAAACGTTGTGATTTCGACATGAACATATATACGATATCTATGCAATCATTTTGCTCTATATCGTCGGTCACACTCCGGGAAGCCTCTTCTGAAAGTTAACCAAACCATGACTATCGATTCTTATTTCGAATAGTCGTGTACTCTAGATTACAAACATAATCCAATACCTCCTATTTCAAGGATTATAGGGGGTGGTTAGAAGTGAAGCCTCCGTACAATTTCTTACATAAATTATAATCCAAGATATAGGCATTTTCGGTCGAATAACACAAATATACATAGCAAAACAACAACTTTGTTTGGCAAATATGGTATGTTTATAAAACATTAAATTAGAATATGGCCCTTGCAGACTGTTAGTAATCAATATATTTAATTAAATTTTATTATATATATATATATATATTGTCATTGTGATAAACACAAATATAGTAACTGATCTTAATCATCGGAGCGGAGCCATCTTGAATTATTATTGCCGAATATTGTGTAGGATTTATTCCTCGTAGGATACATATGTGAGGACATTAAAATGTATACCAAATACGATAAATAAATTGGCCAATTGTTGTGATGAAGGGTGAGTTGGCGACATCGGTGACTGTATTAATGTTGGTGCTCTTGTATGTGTTTCTTGCATTAATGTCGTTGGTAGGGATGTCGGAGGTGGTGGTGGTGGTGGTGGTGATATGGTTAATGGTAGAGCGTTCGTTGCTGTCGGTGATGGTGGTAATGGTAGTGCGTTCATTGGTGGTGGTGGTGGTGGTGGTGGTAATGGTAGTGCGTTCGTTGCTGTCGGTGGTGGTGGTGGTGGTGGTGGTGGTGGTGGTGGTGGTGGTGGTGGTGATATTGGTAATGGTAGTGCGTTCATTGCTGGTGGTGGTGGTGGTGGTGGTGGTGATATGGTTAATGGTAGTGCGTTCATTGCTGTCGGTGGTGGTGGTAATGGTAGTGCGTTCATTGGTGGTGGTGGTGGTGGTAATGGCAGTGCGTTCATTGCTGGTGGTGGTGGTGGTGGTGGTGGTGGTGGTGGTGGTAATGGTAGTGGTAGTGCGTTCATTGCTGGTGGTGGTGGTGGTGGTGGTGGTGGTGGTGGTGGTGGTGGTGGTGATATTGGTAATGGTAGTGCGTTCATTGCTGTTGGTGGTGGTGGTGGTGGTGGTGGTGGTGGTGGTGATATTGGTAATGGTAGTGCGTTCATTGCTGTTGGTGGTGGTGGTGGTGGTGGTGGTGGTGGTGGTGATATTGGTAATGGTAGTGCGTTCATTGCTGTTGGTGGTGGTGGTGGTGGTGGTGGTGGTGGTGGTAATGGTAGTGCGTTCATTGCTGTTGGTGGTGGTGGTGGTGGTAATGGTAGTGCGTTCATTGCTGGTGGTGGTGGTGG
>OZ024750.1:47830944-47833444 GCA_964016885.1 Eledone cirrhosa
GTAATAGATGTATATCAATATTAAGCTGTTTGGAATAAAACTTAATATGGTTGATTTGTTTTTGTTGATAAATATAAACACCTCAAAAAAGAAACAATTTGGTATCATAAAACCCATCGGCATGTCAAGTCAATTGGTATGAAAAGTAGTAATATAACTGAAGCACGGTCAAATGTATGCGACGAGTGATAATGGAATAGTTCCTTTAAAAAATTACCTCTAAGTTATCTTTTATACGTCCGATGTGTCTGCTTCATTCATGAAAGAAAGATGTCGGTTATTTCATTATTTCATAATTTATATATATATATATATATAGGAACTAGTAAGACCCCGACGGCTGAGCTCAAGCCGTCTCGACGGCTAATTCAGTCCAGAATTAGCCGTCGAGACGGCTTGAGCTCAGTCGTCGGGGTCTTACTTGTTCCTATTACCCACTCTACTACCCTAAGTATTGAGTACTTTGGTGCGTTATGGTCCACCTGGTTCCTTACCACATTTACTTCGTTATATATATATATATATATATATATATATATACATATATACGTATATACATATATATATATATATATATATATATATATGTGTATGTGTGTTTGTGTTGTGTGTGTGTCTATGTGTGCCTATGTATGTATGTGTGTGTCTGTGTGTTTGTGTGTGCGTGTGTGTGAGTTAGTGCGTGTATGTGAGGGTGTGAGTGTTTGTGTGTGTCAGTATATGTGCGTGAGTATCCTCCCTCTTAGGACTACATTTTATAATCTATTATTGATTTTTCTCTTCCAATTATAAAATAATCTCGACTTCATTGATGATAATCTTGCACGGGTTAATTATCCAATTTACTGAAAAGAAATTGTGGTGTATATACATACATATATATGTACATAGCACACTAGCACACATACACACACATCGTATATATATATAAATATTTTATTATATTATATAGAGAGTTAGAGAGCGAAAGATAGACAGACAGACAGACTGAACAGAAAGAGAGAGGGGGGGGGGTATATTTGACATGGCTAATTTTTTCACAAATAATCAATATTAGTATAAAAAGATAACTTCCCCTGAATATTTCTAACCGTTAAGAAATGAAATATATAAATGTTTCACGTAAGATGCAATTTTCTTTCCAGTCATAATTGGTGAGACGAGCGTATAGTGGTTAAATCCGTAGCTTTTGTTACATGTAGTGCTTTACTCTAAGAGAACTTCAGTACAAGTGACATTCCTAGACCTGCTACAGTTGCTGAAAACTGTACGGTTCTTGTTCAGTTCCAATATGTTTATGTGGCTTAGGATGTTTGGCTCACGATCGGTTTGTGATGCATCCTTTAGAAAAATACTTATGGAAGATATCTCACGTTTCAAAAGTGTACTGTAACTGTAATTGAAAAGGACAGCCTTTAAAAACACTTCCTCGCGCTGAATCCACGTGCAAATTATATTTTGATTATAAGTTTGTACGGAACTATCAGCCATTTTCACATGAAGTATGTTCCGTTGTTCGGACAACATTTATTCTAGGAGACATCTGAGTCGACGGAAGTCCGCCTAACATTTTTATTGTCATACTTGAAAACAAAAAGCCTCTATATTAACGATATTTGAAAGAATAAATGAATAAACGTCAGACATCTCATTCTCTCTCCCTTTGTTTTTCTCTTTCTCTCCCTCTCTCTATTTCTCTGTATAATTATTGATAAATCAAATTAGATAGAAGTTGATACCAATTAATAATAAAACTTTTAGCGATAAATTAGTTAGTATCGGGAACATTAAAAACATACTTCTATACAAAACTTACCCACGTATATCATTCTGAAAATAAATCTTCTTAATATATTTACTATGCCAAATCTCTTGATCTCAAAGTAAGATTTCTCATATCGAATACAATGAAAAAATGAAAGGTTACTCCAGACATCAGTACAATATAAACAATTATGACACGTATATCTATAAATTTACCGTTAATATTTTGCACTGTTCATTTAGGTTTATGGAGATGCATGGCTTAGTGATTAAGGTGTAATGTAATGAATTCGATTTCCAGAGTGGGTGCCACGTTCTCTTTGAACGTGACATTTTATGTTTCATTGCCTCAGCCTATTCAGCTAATAAAAATGAGTTTTCACTACACTGCTCTCGGGCTGTACTGCATCTTCTTTCCATTTGGAGGGAAACTGTCATGGAGCGGAGGAGACTTGCATGCATGAGCCCTTGTTGAACTTTCACTAAGCACTTTGTCTTTGAGAAATAATTTTCCTTGTGCAAATCATTGGTGAGTTATAGGGTACCTTTTATATGACTATTCAGCCATGGCTGCGTCCGACATTAAAAGGTTTATTTAACAAGTATGAGCATCCCGATTTAATTCCACACCGTGGCTTCTTAGGCAACTGCTTTTACCATATCATTAAATCGACCCAAGTCTGCGTGTAATATTGATTAGAAGGAAACTATTTTGGAAACTCCTTGAAATGATTGT
>OZ024750.1:47838444-47930944 GCA_964016885.1 Eledone cirrhosa
ATGAGTAACTACCGTATGTTATTTTTATTACTCATGGGGTGGATTGGTAGTATCGGTAGAGGGTCGGACGCCATGCTTTGACGCAAAGAGTTACGGCCTTTTCCATTATGAGTTCAAATCCCGCCGACGTTAAATTTGCCTTTCATCCTTACGGTGTCGATAAAATCATGTACCACTAATACACTGGATATTTGCTGGCCTTGTGCCAAAAGTAGAAACAGCTATTTCTATTACTCATACATAATCACCTAAAACGCAGTATATAACATGGTAATGGTGGGTACGTTTCGTGTGGCATGGTTTGAAAACATACATGACTAGAGATTGCAAAGACAACTAACCGCACATGACGATATCCTATTATGAGTAGAAATAGTGTAAAGAATATCTCGTTAAAGGACAAATCGTAGTTGCTTACACTTACATTCTATCAATGAAGCTATGTATCTGTTCGTCTTCCTGTCATTGATAGTATATTACTAGTCACATATCTTAGGCTGTGATGAACACCACCACTTCTCGACGACAAGAAGCCGGATTAATATTTAGAGAGCACACAAACAAACACGTTATCCTTCCAATCATCATGTGTAACTCTATACACATCCTGCCGAAGCATTATACAAGGTTTGGTACAAGGTTTGGTATTTACTGTATTCAGTAAGTTGAATCAAAGAAAGGTGGAACTAGATATTCAAATATGCCCTGCATTATGACAAATAACGAAGTACTCAAATGATCGGAAGAAAACAGCAACGCATATCTTCCGAAGATGTAATAGTAATTTCTATTTTAAGTATAAAAAACAACACTTGTTTTGGCGGAGGGGGTATTGTGTGGAGGTAAAGTCGACCAAACTTAAATGAGGAAGGCCAATGGGACGTCAGTTTATCAATCCTGGGGTATGTAATCTAAAATTGATCTTAGCACTATTTGAATTCAGAATGTGAAATGCCGTACTAAATGAAGCAAAGCACATTGGCCGACGATCTAACGATCCTGCTACTCGGCTGTCTCTTATTATTATCATAACTAATAATTTTGACGAAAACAATTTAGAGATGGATATCAATCATAATATGACTGATATGATAAACATCAATCATAATTGACGTTAATTATAACTTGATTACAAAAAAATATATATCGACTAGACTATTAAAAAAGCGATTGAATTGATAAGGATTCATATAAACATTCAAGACAACCATTTTGATTTTCATCACTAAGGATACATTATTGAAACAAAGCAGAGAACATCCTGCTAACCTCACATTATAAACACTGTCACGTCTTACTAAAACTGATGACCTATGATGTGACCGTGGCAATATGCCTATATTTCTTGATATAGTGGCGCCGTATTGAAATACTCCGAATCTTGCGCGTTTGAAACTCTATGAGTCTGTCGATTCTTTGACAACAGATGCTCTCTCACAAATAAACAATAACAACAGAGAGAGTGATTGGAAATGTCACAATGAGATATAGTTGAATTACATGATAAATTATTTTAAATTTAACATGTCTAGTCCTGTAGAAGTAATTTCTATATTAACGATGATGCCCCCCCCCCGCACCACCATCAAACACACACATATATATATATATATATATATATTTCTCAGTTTACTACTCTAGGTATTGAGTACTCTGGTGCGTTATGGTCCATCTGGTTCCATACCTCAATTCCTTTGTTATATATATATATATATATATATATATATATATATAGGAACCAGTAAGTCTTACTGGTTCCTATTACCCACTCTACTACCCCAAGTATTGAGTACTTTGGTGCGTTATGGTCCACCTGGTTCCTTACCACATTTCCTTCGTTATATATATATATATATATATATATATATATATACATGTTTATGTATATAAACACATGCATATATCTTCCTGTTCCGTATAACCATGACCAGTCCGAGCTGAAGATCCGCATAAGGTGAAACAATCGTTCTACGTATGGTGAACTAACTGTTGGGTTACTACTTCTATCTCTCTCTCTCTCTCTCTCTCTCTCTCTCTCTCTCTCTCTCTCTCTATATATATATATATATATATATATATATATATATATATATATATATATATATATATATATATATATATATATATACATTCAATATGTATACATGCATACATGCGTGCACGTATACGTCCATACATACATACTTTCAAACACACATACATCCATACATACATACGTAAAAATATGAATGACTCTTCCAGTATCGAAACACATATTGTATCCTTCGGGAAAAGATGGCGATAAAATAAAGTACTAGTTTGGAATTGTAACCGATTAATTCGTCTCGCCGACCAAACATATTTTAGGCCTTGCGCACAATAATTATGCACGACTCTGCCTTATGATTTCATATATCGCTAAAATCAAATTTTACATTTCTCCATTTTGGCATCTATAAAATTATGTACCAGTGTTGTATTGGACTCTACATGATATCATTGTTTCTAATATTGGCACAAAGCCAGCAATTATCCCATTTCATTACTAGTACTTTATTTTATCAACCCTGTAAGGATGAAAGGCAAAGTTAACCTCGACAGGATTTGAATTCAGACCGTAAAGGTGTGTAACTATGCTTGAAAACATGGCGTCAGACCCCGTACGGAGACTGCCAATCTACAGCCCTTATAATATCATGCATCATCTCTATCAAACGTTGTTCACTCTAAACGAAAGCAGGTAATTTCACAACAGATAGTTTTCAGTTTATGAAATAAAGCTAGGAATAGTGCCTAGACGTTGCTAGACGTCATAAACTGATTATTTATTCCTGATTTTAACTATGGCGCTGAAATGTGTAGGCATGAGTTTGCATAGAGATTCATATACGGTATTAATGGTAAAATTTAAATTGGAGACAGGAGCACACTAACAGATGATTATTTAGCTCTAGCTCCCTGTGGTCAACATTTCACAGCCAGAAACAAAGAAGCAATAATTAAATGTGGATTTGCCAGATATTATGCATAAAAATGCATTGAACCATGTTTTAAATTATATGATTGCCTTTCATCAAAGTGCAGGGGATTTGCTGTATCAGTAAAATGTCGGACGCCATGCTTTGCAGCCTAGAGTTACGACCCTTTATAGTCTGAGTTCAAATCCCTCTGAGGTTAATATTGTCTTTCATCCTTACTGGGTCGATAAAATAAAGTACAAGTAATGTACTGGAAAAATTGCTGGCCTTGCTGGCAAAAGTAGAAACAATCAGTGTCTTTCATCAAAAATACTGTTTATTTTTTGTCCTTTGTTTTCAACTTCTTAGTAGTTATACTTTAAGTGATATTACGATGGAAGTTGTGTATAATCATATCTTAAATATTATTATGATGATGTTATCAGTTGTCGGTGCAGTCAGGATGTGTGGCCTGTAGATACTAACAACAACGGAAGAAAATATTCAAAACATTATTTCGTTGATCCAATTTGACGAGTTCTACTACTCTCGGTACGCGAATTGGATCTAGATTCTTGTTGATCGATTAGTAACAATACTATTCATCATTACGATGAAGAGGGCGGAGAATTGTCTGTATCGGTCGAGCTTTACAGCATAGACTTATAGCCTTTACGTTCTGAGCTCAAAACCTGCCGGAGTTAACTTTGCCTTCCATCCTTATGGTGTAGATAAAATAAAGTACCAGTAAAACTCTGAATAATTTATGACCTTGTGCCAAAATCAGAAACAATTATTATGATGAAGTTATTAGTTGTCATGATATTAGTATTATTATGACGGAGACTTATCAATAATTACAGTACTACTGTTATTATGATAACATATATTAATAACCATGTCAGATGTTACGCAGAAATATTCATTAGTTTAAGTAATAGTACGGTGAATATGTCAATATTCAGGTCCTACCCGGTCCAATTACCACTGCGCCTTAGGTCCAGAGCAGAATGACCTTGCCCCTTCTCATTCTTCTGTGACAGTAGAATCCTTGCATTTCCTCGTCCGTTTCCTGTTTCCCTTATTATATTTTCTTATTTAACATTCGATTCTATTATAAAACTATATTTCTATGGCGTTATTAGAATGTTATTTTAAACGTTACCATTAAGTTTTCATTAATCATAGCTTAAGTAATTTTATGATGTAAGAGGTAAAAAGCCGCAATTAGAATTATATGAGATTGTTTTTTTACTTTTCATAGGACATCCTCACATTTCAGCAGAAACACTATTAAGAAAATGATATCAGGGCTACTGATGTATTATTATCGAAATTATCAGAAAATATTCCTTAAGGGTTTGGGTTTCACACATGAATGATATTGAGTTTGTAAGTAAAAGATGTCAATACAGAAAATACATATTCACGCATATATATTCTATTTGGGTTGAATAGAGCAAATATTTTGGGAAAACGCGGCATATGAGTACGATGTATATCAAGAGAAAATCATAGTTTTGTTTACGAATGACTATGGGGTTTCCACATAGTAAGTTCGAATCCGAGGCATATGATTGTGAAAGGAGGTCTGCGGTATACTAATAGTCATGCCTGCATACGTTTCTCCTCTGATCACGCCAGCAATGTTGTGCAAGTGAAAGACATTGGTCGATATATCTTGGAACCAGTGACATCGAAACTCATTTATGCTGCTAACTGAAGTGGTTTAGTGTGAAATAAATTGTCTTGCAGAAGGACAATTACGCATCGCCGGTCAGGTCCTGGGATCGAATTGACTACCCCACGATTGCAACACCAACGTTCTAAAAGTAAACAATGCAATATATATATATATATATATATATATATATATATATGAATGTATATATAGTGTATTTTGCAATACAGTGTATGCTTAATTTTAAACATTTCGAAGACCTTATGTCATTGTATTAGAGTAGTGACAGTCTCACTTACTTTAGATTTTCAGCAAACAGAGGAGATAAAGCTGACAGAGCTATGTTTCGTACTGATTGGTACTTATTAAAGCCAAGTACTCTACCTGTTTGCTGAAAATCATGAATATTTGATTCTTATAGAATTTCTAGTAATAATCAGTAATCTAGTAATAGAGTGTATTGCAAACTACACTATATATACATTCTTATATATATCGCTATTTCATAGCGCCAATTCTAAGCTAAAACCAACCAAACAGTGAGTGTGATCTCTTATTAATGCTGGCAATATTACTACACCAATATGACCCTCGCCAAGTATAAGTATATATATGTTTCGACACACGATTTCATATCAAAAACCTCGCAAAACAAATTCATCGCCGTCATATATATATATATATATATATATATATATATATATATATATATATATATCGAGCTAACCTCAGTCTCATCTGTGTCGCTTTTGAGCTGTCCTTTGGTAGGCTCCCATACATCTCTGAGATTTTCATCCTCAGTGTATACTGATTAATGTTCAGAGCCATCCTCAGCATTCTCGTGTAGCACGCATCCGCCATCTGAGTGAGTTTCTTGGTTAGTGTCCAAGTCTCAGACTCGTACAAAAGCACAGACTGCACTACAGCAACGAAATATTGGATTTTCAGGTCTTTACGAAGGTTCGACTTCCAAACCGATCTCAATCTGTGGCACGCCGCCCAGGCTTTGCTCTTCCTCTCAACCACATCATCTTGCGTATTCCCAATCGTTGCTCCCAAATACAGGAAGTCCTCAACCAATTATAGAGGCTTCCCGCCTACATTAGTGATCACCTCTTGTTTCTCAACATTCTCTACCAGATATTTTGTTTTAATCTCATTCATTTTCAAGCACACGCTCATCGACACGGTCTCAGCCTCCTGGCTCTTTCACTGTATTTGTCACGAACACTATGCTCACCGACATCCAGAGTTGACATTGCGCCTACATGGACACACATGGATACACTGGAAGAGAAGACCAAGGTTAAATTATGTTGATGTCCTAAGGACAGACACTGGTCTTTCGGAGACATATCCAAGTATATATATATATATATATATATATATATATATATATATATATATATATATATATATATATAGTTAGGGAAGCAGAAAATTGCTTATTGTGATCCAATTCGTGGTTAAGAAAGCCAGTTTCATTGACGGTTTCAACGTACGGTTATGGGTAACTCCACAAGTTTGTAAGAATTCCGTTCAATCTTGGAGTATAACGTATAAAAGAGAAAACACAGGTAAGTATTTAGAGAAGGATTTTATCCAGATATTTACGACCGTTTCATTGATAAGTGCAACCTATATTGCTATACTGCAAATAGCAGCCACTCAATTATAATTGTTGTTCACGTCCAAATTTTCAAAATAGTGAGTAAGTTACTCTTGAAATAGTTCTTAATATATAGAGAAAAACAATGTTTTGGAATTGTATGTACTAGTATAGAGAGAGAGCTAGAGGAATTAGAAAGTGAGGGGACAAACGGAATAGTATAGAGAGAGAGAGGAAGGAGCAGAAGAGTTAGGATGCAGAGCGACAAACTGAGATGGAGGGAGCGGTAGAGGTGGAAGGATTCCTTGATCAGTTTTGATACGCAGACATCATGTCGTCGATTGTAGTGAGTTAAAGTGAATTATATTGATCATAGTGGGAGGGAGAAATAAAGATATATATATATATATAAAATAAAGACAACAATAATAATGATAAAAATAAAAATAAAGAAGGGGGAAGAAAGAAGAAAAGAAAATATAGCCAGAAAGGGGAGAGAAGAAAGGAATAAAACGAAGAAATAGTAGAAGAATGAAGGATAAGGGAAGGGCATAGGTATTGTTTTGTGTGGGTAATTAAAGGGGTTAGATACAATAAGAGGTTATAAAGTCTAAGTATATGCAATTTGTCAGGTGGTAGTAAGAGGTTAAGGGTTCGATTTGCACTTGTAGTGCGAACACTTTTCTTTGAGTCTATGGTTACAATAAATTGATCTTTCGATTTTATTGTTGAGTAACTTATTGTTCGAACTCAAAATGTGGAACAGTCCAAGGTCACATAATCGACAGCTTCTCATACCACTCAGATATGGGGGCGCGTTCGATAATTGTTTCCACTTCAGGGTGTATTGATGGTTACTTTCCTTCAGTTGCCAGATCTTGTTTGCAAGGGTAGTTACATACCGAGGCTGGGAATGTTTCATTGCGTAACGGTGTGTATACCAATGGGCTTTCAATATATTCCCAGTCGCTCCAATGTATTACCATTTCTGGTTGTCTGATTCCACTGTGCATTGGTAAACCAGGTTAGACTGCATGCATTCATTATGTAATGGACAGGTTTCAGGTAGGTGGTAGTTACAATTCTTGACATGGGAAACTTTGGCATTATTTGTGGGCTGCGATGCCTGTACAAGTGTGTTACGTTTTGTTTGCCTATTAGTGGGAGGTTGTGTATTAGATGTCCTGTTGTGTTCAATGGTGATTGTATTGTTATTGTTATAAATTTGTGTTCTGGTGTTGTTAGGTATATTTTTAGCGTTAAGCATCTTAATGTGTGCCTCTATATTTGGTGCTGTGGAGTAAGATAATCTAATATATTTAGTGTTAAGGATTTTGCTGTATCTATGTGAATCTGGAAAGTGCTTATTTATTATTCTAAAGAAGGTATAGGGTAGGTTAGTACTAATAGAGCTGTTAAATATGGGGTTATACGAAATACATTTTCTACTGCGTGACTTGTTTGATTTCTATGTTGTAATACTTTTTACCGTATAATCTGTTCTTCTATGCGTAAATGCGGTGTGTGCGTGTGTTTCTGGAGTTTGTGTTATGCGTGTTCGTGTGCGCATTGCGGAGGCTTTCATCTATATATTCTACTCTATATAAGTGGCCTGGCTTGTCTAATGCGGTATTGTAGTATTCTGCATGTTCCTCGAAGATTTGTCGGTTAGACGAGAGGCGATATGCTGCGTGGAATGGATTTACTTATGGTTAGTGGGTGGTGTGAGTTACAGTTGATGTATGCTAAGTTTTCATTAATCTTGTGAAAAGGTCTTATAAGTCCCGTATTTCGGTTAAGCGTCGCGTCTAGAAAGTTAACTGTTTTAGTGCTATACTCATACGTTATGCTAAGGCCTAGTCTCCCGAGAGTCTTTATAATATTCTTACGGAGTCTTTCTATGCTCTGGTTACTTAGGTTATTAACTAGGAGAAGGTCGTCGTTTCTGTAGATTCCACCGTGAAGGTCGCTAAACTCACTCTGTAAACTATGGGCTATGTAAATACCTACTAAATCTGTGACTTGAGCCGATTCGTTAGCTGCCATCGTGATGTCAGAGTTATTTAATCTATTCTTACGTTCCCAATAGGCGTTTTCAAATTTAATTATTGTTTTCCTAGTAGCTAATATGATTTTTATCTCGTCATGTGTAGGTCAGAATTGGCTTTGGCGAATGCTAAGGCTTTATCCAAGGTGTTGGGGGATATAGAGGAGTAATAGTCGTTAATATCAAATTATATAAATTTAGATACTTTGTTGTTAGTTATATTGTTAAACCACTTAATTGTTTCGGTAGCGTTACCCCATAGTTTAATCACTAGTTTATTCTTCATTTGTGCTATCACTCTGTCCAATATATGTTTACTAATTTTCCCGATGTCCGATTTGGACGGGCATATAATTCTAAATTTGGGGTTATAATCAAAATTTACCTTGTGGACCTTGAGATTAAATGTGGGGGTACATGGCCTAAGTGGCTCCGTTATGTCGTCTACTCCTAGGTGTTTGTCTATATTGTGTGCCTCGTCGTTGATGTTTATCAGTGCCGCCTCATTAGTTTTTTTTGTATTTCCTATGTAATTCTTTCCGTATGAAGCTATTGTATGTATTAACATCCATCGTATACACATATGAGGTTTTGTCCGCTTTGACATTAATTCCATTCGTAGTTCGCATTTTTTTTAGGAATGTATTTATGTCATTCTGGAGTTTATTATATGTATATATATCCCACTCTCAAGCCTGAAACTAATAATGACATGTATACTGCATTATCGTGGCCACGTGTTTTTATTAAATTGTTTTTTGTTTGTTTCCTACTTACTTTAATATATATATATATATATATATATATATATTAAAGTTTATTGGCAATACCATTGTTACAATCGCTTTCCTCTAGCCATAGGGCTTGAGACATGAACCGAATGCTACCATTCTATTTTATATCAATGTGAACTGCTATTTCTAATAGCCATCTTTTCACCACTTGATAATTTGTGTGTGAGACACGTTGGCTGAGGTCTTCTCACAGGAACTAATAGATTGATTCTTTTTAGCTTCCCGTCCCCATGTTAAATTTGTAAATCAGTGGGTATTTGACAGATAGAGTACTATATGGTGCCAGTTAATAGCTTTACCTTGTTGGTTGTCCCAAATATTCATGACCGGCACGAGCCGGTGTTTGGATTATGTCGATCGATTGGTTATTAATAAGGCGATCCACGCTGATGAAGCCGCATAAGCTGATTGTGCATTGTTGCATAACATATGCAGACATATGGTGCAGTACACATTACTGCTGCATTAGTGTTGCAGAAACTCGAGTCCGGGAACCTTATAGTCACCCGTTTTACGTGTGTTGTTTTGAGGCAAATAACTATGTGTATACTCTGGTAATGTATCTTACATTGCCCATTGAGTGCGCTGAGATACAACCGGTACTGGCATTGATAAATATGCTGGGTCCGTCAACCCTTATTATATATATACATATATATATATGTGTGTGTGTGTGAGAGTGTGTGTGTGTGTATGTGTGTGTGTGTATGTGTGCGTGTGTGCGTGCGTGTGTGTGTGTGCGTATGTGTGTATGTGTGTTTCTGCGTGTGTGTGAGTGTGAGTGTGTGTGTGTAGGTGTGTGTGTGTCGGATCGTGTCAGTATCCGAACCGGTGAATTAACGTCAGAAGTCCGACTGCCCTAATTCGGGGATGGAGAGCCGTTTCAATAACACGAGATCCGGGGACAATCCCCGAAACATAACTGGACTCTCATTTTCTATTTTCTAATAAAACTTTATGAAATCATCTGGATCGTGCATCGCATTCAGATGACGTAACTGGGCCATACAAATATGAGGAGTATTTACACGGAATTCAAATTATCAGATGTTCTGTCCAGCCTTCTGTTGTTTTTAATGAATATTTCATTCCATTCCTTAATCAACCACTGGATACCAAATCAATGATGCAGATCTCCAAAACGCCGACGTTTCAATTTGGTGTATCATAATTTCCTGAGGAGAATTGCCAGTTCCATACAGTGCTGGACAGCGTAACATAAAATGTATATACACAAGCACACACACACATATATATATATATATATATATATATATATATATATATATAGATAGATAGATAGATAGATAGATAGATAAATATACACGGGTGTGTATGATTGTGTATAGAAGATTATATTAATAAAAGGAATACCAACTTTTTCTTATTTACTCGTTTTATTTACATTCCTTTAACATTTATAATGGTATTAGAATTAAATAGTATGGTAGAATATTAAATGTTAAGTGTTAATTGAACAAGTACTTTCATGCTTTCACAATCTTCAGGTTCATAATGTGTGGCGACAGTTAAGTTTATTTAAATTATGTATTATCTTACAACGTTTTTTTTTCATTTATTTCCGTGAGACAGTGTTTCTCAGTATTACGTATTCCAGATAGATTCATTCTTTAAGAAAACATGTTTGCAGGTATAAGAATTCCTCACCATTTATATTCAGACCATTACCTACTTACATATATTTCGAAAGTAATACGGAGGAGGTTGAGGTAAGCTGGACATACTACCCGAAATTGAGAGTTGACATGTACTCATTGGTCTAGCAGGCGCCACTAAGCGGGCATACTAGGAGAGGAAGCCCGCGGATGACATATATCGACGCCCTAAGGACAGAAACAAATCTCTTGGAGACGCCGGACGCGGCGGCGATGATGAGTGACATAGACCGATGGAGATCCATGGATCTGGACTATATATATATATATATATATATATATATATATATATTTATATATATGGAGGAAGTTATAGTTCCTTTGAAGCCTTGTGTAATGAGGTATAAAGTTTCAATTTGTAAAGGCAAAACAATGCAAAGATAGTGTTGACAATTAGTCTATTTCCTGAGAATTATTTAAATCTCCTTAATTTTCGAGATAATATCTCTTCTTCGGATGGAAGTAAAGTGGTTAAACCAGTGTTCTAAATAGCTTGCCAAGTCATACTGACAGGAAATGGTATAGAGTATCTGTTCTATCTCTAATGTCAAAGAGTTAAGGTTAGGTGGATAAAGAGTAGTCTCCCTTTAAAAGGTTTTCTTTTTTGGTACATGTCTGCTTAAGTGTGTGGGAGAATGCGTTAATGTGTAAGTATGTGTGTGTGTGTAAATGTGAGAAGATATGTATATACATAAATGTGGGGGATAGATGTTCTTTCGTGTTAGAACTGGTCTTGGTGTGTGTATGTGTGTGTGTGAGAGAGAATAAGTGGAGGTGTAAGTGTGTGTGGGGACGGTGCAAGTATGGGGCTAGATGCTATAAGTTATACATTGGGTGTTGAGTTCTAGTCTCCTATTGATTGGTGGTTGTGTTTTGTATATAATTAGTGCTTCCTTAATTCTAAGATTGCCGAGGTTTCTTTCCTTAGTTTCTATCATAACTGTTATGGTTTTGTCGGTGTTTTTGCATTTCACTAGGTGTTTCTTAAATGAGAAAGCGTTAGTATTGAGGTGTTCTTTTATTCTTATGTGGAGTGGTCTGGTGGTGCTACCTACGTAGAAGTTGCTGCATTTGTCGCACTCAAGTATGTATACGACGTAAGACTGGTGGCATAGGTCTGTGTCGTTGATGGGGCAGTTGGCTAGCCTGCAGTTGTTGTCATGTCTGGTGGAGTGTCTTTTGGTTAGCTGTCCGCGTAGAGAAGGTCCTGAGTGGGCCATTTGGATATCTCGTCCCTCTCGTCTGATATCTTTGCGGATGGCTGTTGTTTCATCACTGAAGTGTGGGAGCTTCAGGAAGCAAGTGTTAGTGCCTCGGGTGTGGTGTCCTCTGTTCTTTCTGGCACGGTTTGTGGTGGTGGTCGTGTATCCGTTCAGCTTGAGTACTACCAGGAAATGTGTGGTGTGTGTGTCTCGGTCTCTAGCGTCGGTGCATTTGTTCCTCATACGTATTAGTTCGTCCCTTATGTATCCGAACTTAGCGCCGGCTGGGAGGGCCGAACTGAAATGTACGAACAGGTCCCTATTGGCGGCTTCTTTATAGCGGACAGCTAAACAAAAGACACTCCACCAGCTATGACAACCGCTACAGGACATCAATGCACATCAATGTCAGTGTTGAACAAATGAGCAACGATGGTTGCTAGACACTGTACGGCTTAATTCGGGATGTTTGATTACAAACACACTGAGCATTATAATAAATGTTCGGTGAATCCATACGTGCATATATATATGCATGTATATATATATGCATGTATATATATATATATGCATGTATATATATATATACACATACTACTGTACGTCTGTATACATATATGTATGTACGTATACATACTTATATTTAAGTAACAGTCGAACTAAGAGTGAGAAATGAAATTTCGTTTCATTTTTTCCATTTATATATATATATATATATATATATATATATATATATATATATATATATATATATATAAACGTTTGAATCTATATTTTATATATATATATATATACTCATGCTGTAGAACAAAAAATTAAAACGACATTTTGAAAAACTGCTTCAATATCAGAATAGATCCAAAACAATGCAACAGAGATCTTATCACAGAATCTCTGGAATTCCAGTCAGATATTGTTATATACAATTACCAAAGTTTGCGTACAGATGCATACATTACGAATAATACCCAATTCCAAAGAAGTAAATTTCCAACTGTTATAAACTTTTGTGGTAAAATAAACAGCCAAAGCCAACCGAATTTTAGTTAGTAAGTTGTATTGATGCAATGAAAAGCTTAACATCTTCCTGAATGCCAATAAGAATATAAGAATTTGGGGATACGAAATGTGTTCCCGTATATATGTGTGTGTGCACATGTTAACAACAAAATTACAGTCGAGAAATATTATTTGAATAAATATTTCTTTCACAAATATATTATTTCAAAACCCACGCTTGCTTTCATTATATATATATATATATATATATATATATAATATTAAATAAATGGAAAACTATATTTATAAAACCATATTTATTTCATTATATATATTTCGGGGATATATATATATATTATTGAGGGATATATTAGAGGTTTACGCTAGCAGTGACTGCTAGCGTAAACCTCTTCAAATGAAGTTGATGTTTATTACGGTATGTCGAATATATTTATGTATAAAACTGTTTATATTGTATTTTGTCTGATGAAGGCATAGCATATTGTTAATATGATATCCCCGAAATATATATAATGAAATAAATATGGTTTTATAAATATAGTTTTCCATTTATTTAATATTGTAAATATACTCCAAATATTTGTCGAGTGCTTTTATATCAGTTATAAATATTTACTAGTTGTAACCCAACAATTTTAAATATAACTTTACATGTATATATATATATATATATATATATATATATATATATATATATATACATACATACATATATGTAACGTTAGGAAAAGCACTCCATGTAATGCAACTCATCCACCTTCGTTTATGTTGTATCTTAGAGGTTGTGTGAGAACGGAGATACTTATTGTTTCCCTCAATAATATATATATATATATATATATATATATCAAAGAAACGTTCGCTCTACATGGCTGAATACAATAGATGTAATCTGAGTTTTTCGAATATCAATGATATTCGATTCGTTTGCAATTATGCAAACAAGCCTCAATATTATAAATCCCATTTGGCAAAGCCCGCCATTTATTGCTCGTATACAGGATACTGACTGGCCAGTCTGCTGATATGCAAATCTGGCTGATCTGTGGATCTGCTAATATGCAGATCTGACTGAACAGCCAGTCTACAAATATGCAAACCAGGTCAATCATCCATTCTGTATTTTTGAAAATAGCATATATTTTCACGAGTTCTGACAGTTTGGCAGGTGATTAGTGAGCTGTACAGAATCATTAGTGTCGGCAAATCTGTTCGCATGGCAACACAAGAATACGAATGACGGGTTCATTCTCCTGACATGGCTATGGAATTGAGGCTTGTTTTCATAATTGCAAGCGAATCGAATGTTATTATTAATATTCCAAAAACTCAGATTACATTCACTATATATATATATATATATATATATATATATATATATATTAATACACTTTTATTTATACTGCCTCTCAGTTTTTGTTCCCGCCAAAGTTTTCACTATATATATATATATATATATATATGTATATGTATACATATATGTATATATATATGTATATACATATATGTATATATATATATATATATATATATATATATATATATATATATATACATATATATATATTTCGTTTCTGAATTTGTTTAGCAAGATTCTTTATCTGAAATCGTGTGTTGAAACCGATATTGTTATAGTTTGGGAGGGTCATGTTGCCAATAAGAAACACACGCACCAGTTGCTTTCACTTCAATTTATTATATATTTATAAATTTATAAATTTACAAATCTACAAACTTATAAATTTCTGGTTGGTTGGTTGGTTCCACAACCAGATAATTGTTTATATATAGTCATAGTCCTTTCGTCACACACTCTGTGACCTCTTCAGTGACTGGGGATTCCTTTCTGCGTTTCTGTGCCTTTCCTTTCTTCTATCCTACGCCATTTTGTTTCTGTGTGTGTGTTGTGTACTCAGTTTGCGCATGCGCCACATCCGGGTGTCTGTGTGTGTTTGTGTTCATTTATCTATTTGTTTATTTATTTATTTATTGTTGGTTGGTTGTTTGTTCTATGTTTGTGTGTGTTTTCATTTTGTCCTTAATTGTAAGTTGTGATGTTGCTGTTCCACTCATATTTTCTATTTAATTTTGGTTTTAATTCTTTTATGCTTACTGCCTCTGTAATTTGCCTAAACATTGCGTCTTTTCTCTGTGTGGATTCTATTTTTTTTTTTATTTCTATGCTCTCTAATCTACCCCTGTGTTCTATCTTAGCATGTTGGTAGAGCACAGATGATTCTTTATTATCTTGGAGGTCTCGCCAGTCTTCATTTATTCGTTCCCCTATACTACGAGCTGTCTCACCTATGTACACTATATTTTTGTTTCTACATTGTCCTTCAGTACATCTTATGCTATACACTACATTTCTAGTTTTACAGTTAATATGGGGGCTTATTTTACAGGATATACATTTCTTATCTATACATGAGGGTCTTGCTAATAAATAATAGATAAATGAACACAAACACACACATACACCCGGATGTGGCGCATGCGCAAACTGAGCACACAACACACACACACAGAAACAAAATGGCGTAGGATAGAAGAAAGGAAAGGCACAGAAACGAAGAAAAGGAATCCCCAGTCACTGAAGAGGTCACAGAGTGTGTGACGAAAGGACTATGACTATATATAAACAACTATCTTGTTGTGGAACCAACCAACCAACCAGAAATTTATAAGTTTGTAGATTTGTAAATATACAAATTTATAAATATATAATAAATTGAAGTGAAAGCATCTGGTGCGTGTGTTTCTTATTGCCAACATGACCCTCCCAAAGTATAACAATATATATATATATATATATATATATATATATATATATATATATATATATACGAATGTAGGTGCTTTATAATGTTATTTAGTCTTCACCTATGAGGCTGGCACATTTCAAATACAAGAACATGTTTATGAAGAAACATTTTTTTCCATTTCTTCCGTTTCGTTTCTGTCGTTTTCTTGCACATTTCAAGGCTGTTATTTGAAATAAGTCTGAAATTGTGTCACCGTCATTCCTAATATTTCCACAAATATTACAGATTTGTGCACATTTAAACCTAACATTTTGTATCTATTCTTACAAATCACCTCTTATTTATATTGGCCATTGCTTCTCGCGTTTTCCCTACTGATGCACTCTCTTTGTCCTATAACGATATTTTGTCTACACATGGGTCATATTTTCGGGTGGAAGAGCTAAGCGGATTACTCCTACTACAATACTTTACTGCTATTTGAATTTTTTGATCCCCGAATTACGAAAGGTACAGTTGATTTAGTGGGACTTAAATTGTAACGCATTTCATCCGAAGATCTAAGGGATTAGCAGATCCACCCTCCTTTTCTGTCCAGTTAATTCTCAACATTCTACTTTTTCCGTAATGTTTTATATCCCATACTTTCTT
This sequence comes from Eledone cirrhosa, assembly GCA_964016885.1. Taxonomy (NCBI): domain Eukaryota; kingdom Metazoa; phylum Mollusca; class Cephalopoda; order Octopoda; family Eledonidae; genus Eledone; species Eledone cirrhosa. The sequence goes on from OZ024750.1 coordinate 47,854,826, forward strand.
CCCAGCTTCCTTTCGAAGCCTGTAGAATCTTTATTCTTTAAATATCATCATGTATAAGTGATTCGTTTTGTCCTCACTGAAATTTCATTTCTTGGGCCTTCCATCACCATATTTAACATGACAGACACTGCGTATGTTTTACAAATATTGATAAAAAAAAAATATAAATGTGAGTAATATAACTAACATTCTCATTAAGCTGGTGTTTCGAATATTACTCAACAAACATTCTTACCAAATGTTTTTGAAAATTTAGGGTTCTGTATTCTTCGGGAAAATAGAAAGAAATAGTATTGTATTGTATCACTACGACATATACAGGTGGTTATGTTCGAAACGGGTTAATCCTGGCTTGTCTTTCAACTCCGAACACGTATCGCTCTTCCATTTACATTCAACATCTTTTCCGACCTTTTATTTGATACCTTTATATTTTTTTCATGTGTTACTTCCTGTATATTATATCCGTAATTTCTTGGTTTAGCATATTTTCATATCTTTCCTCACACTTCTATTCCCTTCTGTCTTTTATCTATCAAATATATTTATTTCATGTTTTTTTCTCTTTTCATTTTTCATATTTATTTTCCGCATTTGTTTTCAGTTCAATGCAACATTTTTACTTTTATTTTGCACTATAGTAGCTATTGAATGTTCATCTCTCCCTCAGAATATCCTGCACATTATATTCGATATATCTCTTGTCGAACGTCTCCACTTGAATAATTTGAGAAGATCTCGTGTTGCAAAAGAAGAACGGCAAAGAACGTCATATGGTCCGGCAAAGATGATATATCATATGAAAATAAAATGAAATAAAATAAAATAAGAGATTTAATGAATAGTCTTCCTGTCTATATACTCAAGAAAGCCATTTACTACTCACATGAATGTCTTTACAGAATTCAACTCTCATTTTTCAATCTCTTCTTCTATAATACTCGAATACGCTTCTACTATGCTATTTCCATCTACCGCTTTTCAAACAGTAAAACTGTGTTGGAGAAGAGATAACATTTTATTCGCGCTTCCAGCTAAAATAATTTTGTACTAAGATTTTTGTTTCTTTCAGAAATCGATAATCACAGAAAGATAGAAACATTAAAACTCTTAGCAAAAAAGTACTATTTTAGCATACTTTTATCTTTTTATATTATTACATTCTTTGAAATTAAAACAAAAGAAAAACATCATCCTCATTGTAGTTATGTCAATATTTCCAAATGTTTAATATACAATGATTATTTAACGTTAATATATTAGTTGCTATTTTATTTAAGTGCTTTCTAAATGTATTATCGATATAACATTTTAAGGTAATCTTAAATCGGAAATGTAAAACAGGGCCAGTAACTTATTATCAGTCGAAGTTTCTATGAATCAATTCGCAAAATTGTGTCACAGGTAGAGGCAGTATGATGAGAATTATATATGTAGCACAATTTAGCTATAAATGTAAATGGATGCACGTAGGCAATATAACAATTTGCATATATTGTATGTGTATCACTGTCAGAGGTTTAACGACTCGTTATTTGGTCCGGTCTTGAGATTTCTGAGTTAACAAACCTACAGGAGTTACGACCGGCAGATAAGTATCAGTAATAGAAACTGCTTAGTTTCCCAGGGTAAATGTAACCTATATATATATGACAATAGAAGAATGCCAAACGCAGTGCGTTATATAACTTCCCAGGTTCAAAGATACATATCTGAGGTTTTAACTATTATATAGATTTCTAGCAACCAGAGATGACCCAGTTTAGTTTAAACCTTAGTCCACATCTCGTTGTGTTATATGTATGGCTGGTGCCGTCGATAGGTTTTCTTTATGTCACACTTTATAACTCATGTGCATATATATATATATATATATATATATATATATATATATATATATATATATATATATTTATATATATAGTAATAATAATAAATTTGAAGACTAAAATCCAAAGAGGGCTCGATAAGGATAAATATATATCAAATATATAAGAACAATAGAGCAAATATTTATTAAAATAACAGATTAAAGTTTAAGCAAAGAATCGCTGCTTTCACCCTTAACGAGATCTTCTGAAACTAACAAAGTCAATCTGTAAAAGCAGTAGTGGATATTTCAAAAAACTTTGCTACCGGAGGAAGACAGGAAGACGATACTTGGGTTCGTGGAAACGTTCCCTGACAAAGAACGGGAAAAAATGAATATAATACGTCATTAATGGGAGAGGTGAAAAACAATTACACGCAAAGACCGAACCACGTTTATGGCATAAAAGAAGTCGTAGACTAATGTTCTCTTAGATGGTTCATAAAGACGTTCTCTGGCAATGAACGGTAAAAACGATGCTAATACGTCATATGTGGAGCGTGGAGAACAATTGCACGCAAAGACAAAACCACGTAAATGGTATAGCTGAAGTCGTAGACTAAAATTCTAACTAGGAAATCGAATGAATCTCCGCTTCAGAGTTAAGAATAAAGTAAATAACATACAATACAGAGGTAATAGAAATTAAATAAATACATACACGCATGCAAGTACGTACATACACAAGCATACGCGAAAACACTTGCCATAGGTATACAAAACCACGCAGGTATAAATATATGTGTGTGTGTTTGCGTGTATTCAAATAAATAAATAATTAAATAAACGTATATAAATAAATAAATACGTATATAACAAGCGCACACACATACCTACATATAAATACACAAATGTTCCGAGATAATGTCAACCAAAACATGAAGTACACATACACACACACCCTACATACGTACGAACCTGCATACTCACACAGACGCAAAACTCCCGTATACACATAACCAAACTATATGTACCAGAATATATAAAATTATACGCCATATCATATACAATGAAATATACGTACGAGAAAGTATAAGTATCTTCACAAAACATACAGGTAATATATACTTACCTATGCAAATAAATAATGGCATAAACATAACATATACTTAGCACCACATCAAGACGTAAAATATCCACGTATAGATCGTACTATCCGTTAGGGTATAATGTGGGGCAATAAATATATATATATATATATATATATATATATATATATATATATATATATATATATATTCAAAGGATAACAAGGAAAATTGGTTACTCCTTCATTACATTTAATGGTATGTGACGCGCGTTTCACCACTGATCAACTAAAGGTTCGATCTGTATCGATACTACCCGACTCAATGATCTGCAGCTCGAGGTACCCTTTAAAATGTTATAATTTACACCCGCTGGATATATATATATGTATATGTGTATTATTTTTTTTCTCACGAATCAGTTGTTTCGTAGCTACGGACCCCGGCCAATTTACCGGTCGCTGTCTTCATTTTGCAAAGACCTTTAAATATTATTATATATATATATATATATACGGGATAACAAACTATTGTTATAGGTAGGCCACTTAGATGTAGTCCAGTTAGGGTACTCCGAGTAGAGGATGAAATCAACGCTTGGCTAAGTTTGACTCAACAAGGCGTTTCCATAGCGATGCTGCGAGTACGCGGTGATTTCTATGTTGTTTACACTTGTAGTAATGATAAATCAAGAAAGAAGAGTGACACGGTTTGCTGTACAATAATGGCTTTAATCACATTGCTGATAATTGTTTCTCTGAACTGGTAGGTCTAGAGATCGCTACCCGCCTGTTTTTGCGTCAATCGAACCCCACACTCGTTGCCTTTGAGCTGGATCTTATGAATAAGATAATTGGAACTAAATTCAAAAAAAGAACACACCACAACAAATTACAAAAAGACATCAATACACTACTAAAAAAACTAAAATACACCAACGGTGTGATAGTAAATGCAGACAACACATCAAACGTATGTTTTATGAACCTTGACACATACAATAATTTCATTCAGTGTGAACTACACAAAAAATACAAAAACAACAAATGAATCCACACTCACCAGCATTAACGTGCAGGGTCTTAGGATTGTAAATAAACTCGGAATATCCGTTAGAACCGAGCAACTAACCCCATGCAACCCCACATTTAACGTTAAGGATCACAAAAATAATTTTGAAACAAATCCTACTATCAGATTAATATGCCCATCTAAGTCGGATATAGGTAAAATTAGCAAGAATATTCTAGATAGGGTAATCGCACAAATAAATGGAAAACTAGAAATCAATTGATGGCGTAACACTAACGAGGCGATAGAATGGTTCAATAAAATAAGAAATAGAGAGACATGTAACTTCATACAATTCGATATAAACGATTACTATGCGTCCATGTCCCCAGCCACCCTAGATAAAGCGCTTATATTTCCCCAAAGAAACTCCGATCTTACCCTTGATGAAATTGAAATAATAATAGCGGCCAAGACTATCATAAAATTGGAAAATAGCTACTGGGTATGAAAAGATAGGATAAACAGCTTCGACATCACAATGGGATCGAATGACTCAGCGCAAATCACTGACGTATTGGGGTTATTTATAGCACACAACCTACATAAAGTATTCAGTAAGAGATGACACGCTCCGTATAGCTAGGAACGTAAATAACCAGAACATGGAAAAATTAAGAAAAAACATTAGAACATTCTTCAAAAAACTAGGCCTAAATATTAGCTACGAACTGAATCATAAAAAGGCAAACTTTCTAGATGTGACTCTAAATCTAAATACGGGATTAATAGAACCCTTCCACAAACATAATGAGAATCTGGCCTACGTTAGTTATAATTCAAACCACCCTAGATACATAATCAGATCCATAGCACGTAGTATATCCCTTAGAATGTCCCACTTATCCTCAAACCTAGAAAGTTTTAATGAACAGCTAACTATTATAACGCCGCATTACATAGGGCCGGACACAAAGAAAAGCTGCAGTTTATAACGGATAAGGACGACTCAAACAAACTTGCTAACACTGCCACCAACCTCTCACACAAAAATAGAGGTAACAGGACTAAACATAGATTTAGGCACGTAGCACATAGAGTAAGTGGTCCAAACACCAATAATGTAAACCCTAGAATCAAAAGAATAATTGGAGAAAGAAAATATCTGTGGTTGAATCAAATCTTCAACTCCTCTGTAAAATCTAGACTGCCTTCTACGTTCTTTAAACTAATAGATAAACACTTCCCTATATCACATAGGTATCATAAAATCCTCAGTAGAAAAACTATAAAACTCTCATACTCTACGGCTGCAAATATAGAATCCCAAATACGCAAGATCAACCACAGACATACATCTAGGGAAACCGCCCCACCTATGCGCAACATTGCACCAAATTCTAAACATAAACACATCACAGTATCGCAACTGCAAACGCATACAACCACAGAGCAGCATAACCTCAATGAGCACGAATCACAACGCACGTATAGCAGTGTACAAAACAGTAGTGTGGAAGCTGCACGAAATAACACCCCAAACTGCAATTGTCACCTACCAGATAGGTGCCCATTGGCGAACAGATGCCTTGATTCGAGCCTAGTGTATATGTGTGCGGGGAACTCGGGCAACTCCACTTGGCATTATATTGGATCCACCGCGGGTACTTAAAAAAAGATATGGTATGTGCACAGACATTCGATGAAGAACCGTGCACTAATAGGTTCTACAACTCTCGCCAAAACAATCTGGAAACTTAAGGACAATAACATCAACTACAATATCAACTGGTCGAGGTTGTCGGCCACAAGGGCATATACTAGCGGCATGTCTTATTGTAGGCTCTACGACCTTGAATTACTGTATATCCTTAGGAATGAAAAAAGGCTACTCAACAAAACGATAGAAAAGTCAATTTTCTGCTGACACAGGATCGCTACTAAATTCACAAGATGTAAGCCACCGTGAATCGAACCAACATATCTCACACTGACCACCACAGAACTATAATATTATTTATGCAGCTTCTAGCCTCCTTAATTTTATACCACAGTAATGTCTGCTAATATTTTATCAACCCATAAATATATATGTTCTCAGCTGCTGTCAACACAACTTCCTCACACTTGATTCTCAACAGATGAACCTAAATCCAAGTACAGGTCGATAAAATAAAGTACCAGTAATGTACTAGGGTTAAAGTTGGCCTTATGCCAAAAATAGAAACAATTATTAGAATTCTAACACAGTCCGTAAAACATCACCTTCCTCCTGTTGTTATAATTGTAGTCAGCATGTTTTCTCTATATACATATATTGCTTCCTTAACCTCTGTATTAACTTACCTATTATATTGCTACTCTGTTAGTGTTATCTTATACATACATGTTATTGATGATGTGAAAGCTAAACAACCCCATAATTCTAACTAACAATCCCTTCATCTAATATATACCACATAAATATTGAATCCGCTTTACCCCACATACAAATTACTATCCTCACTACAATGAAAATATTTTATCTATCAGAAAATAAATAATTCTTACTGCCAGCAAACCTACGGTAAAGGAAATTGTCATTGTTTAAAGCCACGGCACTATATATAATACACCACATGACATCTTGTACATGTCAATTTCATACATATGCCTCATATTAGCTTGTTTTACATGCTAAAGTCATAAGTATACTCTATGTCTTACTTAGATTGATGTGATTATTTCAACTAATTTACTGGTAGCATTGTTAGTATTGTTGTTATTGTTCTAATTTAATGCCACGACTATATATAGAAGCCATGCCTGTGTATTCCCTTCATTCTCGCAAGTTCTGATGAATTGACTGGTTATAACTATGTATTGGTGATCGATTGACGCAGAAACAGGCGGGTAGCGATCTCTAGACATACCAGTTCAGAGAAACAATTGTCAGCAATGTAATTGAAGCCCTTATTGTATAGCAAACCGTGTCACTCTTCTTTCTTGATTTATATACATATATATACATATATATATATATATATATATATATATGTATATTTATATATATATTTATATATATATATATATATATATATATATATATATATATATATATATATATATATATATATATATATATATATATATATATATATATATATATATATATATATGTATATTTATATATATATTTATATATATATATATATATATATATTTATATATATATATATATATATATATATTTATATATATATATATATATATATATATTTATATATATATATATATATATATATATATTTATATATATATATATATATATATATATTTATATATATATATATATATATATATATATTTATATATATATATATATATATATATATATTTATATATATATATATATATATATATATATATATATATATATATATATTTATATATATATATACATATACATATATTTATATACATATATTTATATATATATATATATATATATATATATATATATATACTTATTTTTAATATGATATCCCTGAAATATATATAATGAAATAAATATGGTTTTATAAATATAATTTCCATTTATTTAATATCGTATATATATATATATATATATATATATATATATATATATATATATACGATATTAAATAAATGGAAATTATATTTATAAAACCATATTTATTTCATTATATATATTTCAGGGATATCATATTAAAAATATGTTATGCCTTCTTCAGACAAAATACAATATAAACAGTCTTATAAATAGATAGATTCGACATACCCTTTCAACATCGACTTGCATTTGAAAAGTTGATTTGGTAGTACAAATATTATGGACAGTTGTAAAAAGAAAGAAAGAAAGAAAAATATATAGAGAGAGGAAAAAAAAGAAAAATATATAGAGAGAGGAAAAAAAAGAAAGATATATAGAGAGAGGAAAAAAAATATAGGGAGAGAGATAGAGAGAGAAAGAGAGAGAGAGAAGAGAGAGATAGAGAGAGAACATATAGAGAGATAGATATAGATAGAGATAGAGAGAAAGAAACTAGGTAGCTGAGCACCAGTTGAATGACGTATCAATGATACATTTATTTATTTATTTATTTATTTATTTATTTATTTATTTAGCTCTAGTATTAATGTAGAGAGAGATATATGTGGTTAGGAGAGTCAAAAGCAAACATGATGCTTATAATAAACTTGACAATATATTGTCGATTAACTTTAAAGGGCTGATCTCTGTGGTGGATTTGCGGGGCATACTATGTTTTATTTTTTAATATTTTTTAATATTTTTTAATATTTTTTAATATTTTTTAACATTTTTAATATTTTTATTCTTAATATTTTTAGTTTTCTGTCTATTTATGTTTTGTTTCTGATATTTTTTTATTATTTTATTATTTTATTATTTTATTAATGTATTGGTGTCTGTTCTCTATTTCTGCTTGAACGATGGTCATGTAGAGTAAAGACAAGAATAGTATTGTTAAAATTAATATAGACTCTATATATATATGTGTGTACACATATATGTATACTAGAATTTTTATAGCACAATGAGAATGTTTTCGTGTGAAATAGGAATTTGCAGAGCTGATCACGTAAATTCACATGTTTATAGTATTGAATATGGGATAACCTTCTATTTTATCTCGGCTCTGGTGTGGACCTATGGATTTTTAAACTAGACATATGATCATTATTTTTCACACATTATAGATACGTGTCTCATTCATGAATACTGATATTTACATTATAATGCCTGTTTTATACGATGAAACATAGTGTTTTAAATCTGCCTCGTTTATGTCTGGTTATTTTTCTTTTTTCTCTCTATATAACGGCTGTTTACTCTCCTAACCACATATATCTCTCTTTACATTAATACTAGACCTAAATAAATAAATAAATAAATGTATCATTGATACGTCATTCAACTGGTGCTCAACTACCTAGTTTCTTTCTCTCTATCTCTATCTATATCTATCTCTCTATATTTTCTCTCACTATCTCTCTCTTCTCTCTCTCTCTTTCTCTCTCTATCTATCTCCCTATATTTTTTTTTCTCCTCTCTCTATATCTCTCTCTCTGTTTCTTTACATGAATTTCTTCTCTCTATCTATCTTTCTATCTCTCTCTATTTAGTTGCATGCATTTCTTCTTTTTCTTCGTTTTTCTTTCTTTCTTTCTTTCTTTCTTTTTACAACTGTCCATAATATTTGTACTACCAAATCAACTTTTCAAATGCAAGTCGATGTTGAAAGGGTATGTCGAATCTATCTATTTATAAGACTGTTTATATTGTATTTTGTCTGAAGAAGGCATAACACATTTTTAATATGATATCCCTGAAATATATATAATGAAATAAATATGGTTTTATAAATATAATTTCCATTTATTTAATATCGTAAATATACTCCAAATACTTGTTGAGTGCTTTTATATCAGTTATAAATATTTACTCGTTGTAACCCAACAATTTAAATATAACTTTCCATATATATATATATTTATATATATATATATATATATATATGTATGTGTGTGTGTGTGTGTGTGTGTGTGTGTGTGTGTGTGTGTGTGTGTGTGTATGTAGGTATGTGTGTGTGCGTGTGTGTAATGCATGCTCCTAAACGTTATTTTGTCTACAAAATTTCGAACTTGGGAATTTTGGGAAGACTGTCAGACAATGATAGCAGTGTCTGCTGTTAAACTGTTATATATTTTGCGATATTTTCTTAAGATTATTAATTTTAAAATGGATTAATATTATACATTAAATATATTTCCTCACATCTTTTCCAGAAATGCTGAGATATAATTTCGAAAGTCTATACTAGATTTTGTGTGATCTTTCTTTTTTCTTCTTTTTTTCCCCAGTTAATTGTCTTTTCACATCAGGCGTAATTTAAATTAAATAGATTTCAAAGAAAATTTTAACAAACACAATCTTAAATAATTTAAAGTTATTTTGTTTGCAGACGTTACGTTTATCAATAATCTAATACGAATATCAATAATTTCATTTAAACGTTTTTAATTACTGAAAACATTTAGTTGTTAATTAAGCCTCCACCCCTGCAAACGAGATTGTCTCAGAATTTAAATTAGGATTACTAAAAGAAATCGATGGAAAAATATCGCTAAAATATTGGAATCACTTCCAAGATAATGTTCTCTTAAATCATGTGTGAATCTATTTGATAACAGGTGATCATATGGTTAGTGTCAGGAATGTTATTGGCTGTAAGACATTGCCTCGGAAAAGATGCAATGTTTGATAGGTAAGCTCACATAGTATTCCAATCGGTACATCCTTAGTGCAATTTACCATGAGCGGAATTCAAACCATAACAATTTAAAATTTATCTTTAGATTGTATGAGATGAAATAATGGTATTCAACTAATGTAATGGTACGCGATGGGGCCCACCCACAGCCCCGGCTGACAGAATGGAGAAGGCGTTTCCCCTGTGGACGGCATGGGAGACGCGCTGGAAAAGCCACTGCAACTCGCGGGGCTCACGCCTACGGCTGTCCAGCTCAGCGCCTATGGTGGTGAGTAAGGAGGTAGCCCTGGAGCCGAGGACACCAGAAGTTTCCACTGCCAGGGGAACGACCGCAAACCTGTCTGAGAGCGACCGGTATTTGAGGAGTTCGGCCCCCTCATCCCGACGTGCAGCAGAACCTGGCTCAGTCGCAGACTGCACCAGGTTGCGGCTTCAGAAAATGTCGGTGCAAGTGGCATCCCAGACGAAGGGTTTTCCACCGCGGAACGGGAATGGTCATGCCATCTGGCCTTTTGCCGTCCCCTCGATCCAGCCCCACCGGCTCGAGCTGGGAAGGGAAGACTGCAGCGTCCAAGCCATGCTTAATAACCTCGTTGAGGGCAGTATGGCGTGGAATGTGGCCGGCACTGTGGCGACAGGGAAGCGGGTGGAGGCCGAAAGAGTCCACGGTGGAACCGCAGCGACATTGGTGTGGCTGGCAGATCGGGAGGCCGAGCCTCAGGGAAACGCCGATTCGCAGGCTATGGTTGTCTAGCTGTGTGCAAGTGGAGAAGGAGGGCAGAGCATGGAACCAGGCACAACTATGGGGTTTGGAGGCCGCACGAAAACAGGCAAGGCGGTGCTGGTCGAGCTGGCGTGTGAGCATGCCTGAGGCCAGTCTGCACTGCATGGGGGGATTTTACGTCAACATGGGGAGAAGGAGGATGTACGTCTACTGGGCTAAGTCCTAGCGGGTCCCACGTCTCACAGGCGTCCTCACGTTCTCTGAACACAGAGGGTTCTGTTGTGTTTTGAAGAACCCTGCTGACGAGGACGCGGCTCGATGTTACCGACGAAAGATACGCTGGCAAAGCTAGTGAGATCGGGGACAGTAGGCCTAGGCCGCCATACCTGACCGGTAAAGTGACCTGTTGCCACCCTATGTCGTCAAACTTGACGTTGTATATCCCGTCGGCTGCTGCTCGAATACAAGTAAGGTCAGCGAGGATAGATTTCCGGGTGTAGCATGGAGCGCTGCGGAGTGTATAGAGGAGCTTCGTCATGGCGATGCAGTTCTTTAGCAGAAAGAGAGCTGGGTGGCCGCCAATCAAACCCAGTCGGCTCGTGGGAGTCTGGAGCTGTTGAAGCCTGGACCTGATGGTGGAGCGGATGGCCGGCGAGTGGATCGGTGGCCCGAGGATGAGGATATCCTCTTTGGGCGTCACCTGAACCTGGCGGAGAATGGACCGCACGTCCAAGACGGAGGCTGCAAAGTTCACAGCATCGAGGCTGACGTTCACCACCTCCGACTTGGCCGAGTTGACCTGGAGGCCGACTCCTGCCAGGGCAGGAATCACCGATTGAAGGTCTTGGCAGACCGTCCGTAGGGGCCCGCCCAACGTAGCATCATCCAGATACCAAATGTTGAGAGGGGCCGTGATACTCCGGGCGATGTGGTCAATACCAAGGGCGAACAGGAGGGGTCCCAAAGCGTCGCCCTGTTGGACCACAGTAGCCGAGGGTATGACCGTATCAGCAGCTAGGGGCATGCTCGGGGCTCCATATGACATTATCAAACATACCCAATCTATATTGCCTTGAAATAGGTTTTAGTTCCTATTTATCAGCCTTGATTGTCGTAACAAATGCCATTGGTGATGCCTCATTCGATTATGCCTAATCAATGTTTCCTATAGAGAGGTATATGTTTATAGGACGTGTGGATTCATAATAAAAATACAGTTCATGCTACATGCTACGCTGTCGATGAGCCGTATTGATACAATGTTTGTCCGCTGTATTTAAAACTTTGGCCGAGCCCATTTCCTCTGCAATTGTGAGTGACAGAACATGTGAGAAAGAATGCTACTATATTCATCGGCTCGTAATTAGGAGAGGAAAAGTTGTCTTCGGTGGGCTTTGAACGCAAAGCGCAGAGAACCAGTACAAATAACAAGGCATTTGTACGCGGACTACCTGACGACGTGATTCTGCTACACACCAGTGTTTACCTAACGTACATCTGACTCAAATGTAATTATGTGCAATACGTTTATGTTGTGCCAAATATTAGGTGTGCTTACATGGTAAATGATATGTGTAAGACTTACACGATCCCTCAAATGTTGACGATGGACGTTACAAATACTATACATATTCAGGGAATATTAAAGAACTTTGGATCATGGCTGGTCTTTCAGAGTTTTGTAAAGTTTTAAAATATATTTAAAATGTACCATGTTATATAGTGTGTTCTACCATAAAAAGCACGTGTTTATCAATATCGAAATATGTCGTGTGTCCAGTATATTAAGAAAGACTGGTCTAAGTAACAGACGATATATTATTCGTCATCAATCAAAAGATAATAGAAAATGTGATTGTGATATTAGACTTAATCAGTCTCGTAATTTATAAAATCCATCTGACCAACGGATTTGTTTAACGGAGACCCCCCTGCCACAAGCAGTCGCACCAGAGCTTTGTTTTCAGGATACCTTTCTCTCGGAGGTCCATGAAAAGCATCTTCGAAGCAGCCCATTCTTAATGACTAATCAAAAATATAATATGAAACGAAAATAAAAATATAGCATATATTCCAATGCAATAGTTGTATAATATGCCTAAATTGGCAGTTTTTATAATTTAAATGATTCCGATGGTATTAATAATTAATATTTCTATAGAAATCCTGAGTGAATTGAATTCATTTTGAATCAGATTGTCTCTCTATTGATCCCATTATACACAGTGTGTTAAATTTAGCTGTATCATTTGAGACTTGGTATCAGATAATGTGTGTATTTTTCTATTTAGATATTTGATATTATGAAGAATTTAAAATATAATTATTATTCGATAATTGTCTTCTATATCAATGTCGTTCTCGAAGCAAATACCCAGAAATCTAATTTTAATCTATAGATTTTGTTTTTAATGCATCTTTAATCCATTTGTCAATAGATCGCCGAGAGTATTACATTTTGCTTTACGTATTCGCTGGGATTACAAAAATAATCCTATTCATTCATTACTAGCGAACGTTTGGAAGGCTTTCAACGAAAGATAAGGCGGTTTTATTTTCTTCTCATTATTTCTGTTGTATATAATTAGATAAAACTACTATTGGCTTCTTTGATTCGAAATTTATTGTTTTAAAGGATAGATGAAGACTAATATTTCGATTTTCCCCCTTTCAATCCCAAAATACCAAGCAATGGCAGTGTTAAAACTTATTTTAGAATCACATAAAATGTAAAGTTAATGTGTGGATGAACAAAACACATGGAAACGGTTGATGTATAACCACGCGAAGAATATGTGGAAGGAATAGTGATTAGGGTAAAAGATGGTTTTCTTTTTTTAAAAAATGAACACATCTACACAACCGACGGCTCACACACACGCATACACACACATACACTCACACACACTCATACACATACACACACACGCACACATATATATATATATATATATATATATATATATATATATATATATATATATATATATATATATATTGGAAGAGGAAATAAAAGAGAGAACAAAATGGCGCAGCAGAGTTAAATATTTGGCGAACAGCACAACTTATCCGTATTGACAGCAGTTAACTATTGCTGTCTGGTTTTGCGTATTATTATTATTTTTTTATTTGGCACACGTTCAAGACATACGTACACTGTAAAAATCCTACAATTGGCAGCTTTGAATAAATAAGATTTCCAATGTGGAATCAGTATTTCATCGTCTACGCTGCTGTAGAAATATAAGGGGTGAATGTTAAATGGTGTAGTTATTGATGTGTGTTCAGGAAAATGCATTTGAAAATGATCACAGTATATTTATATCACTTGTGTCTAACAGAAACATTTATCACCTTCATTGTCCTAAAATTTGATGGAACTCCGTCGGTTTCCATGATGATTTTTCCAAGATATTCTTTCTACGGAAGTTTCTGCGAGTGAAATTAACCAAATTAAGTGCCTGAGCTTGCCAGACACTTACTGTACGTGTCAAGGAGACGAAGCCTGTATGAATGTGTGATAAGTCCAGCTCGTTGTATTGCAGGTAAATTCCATGCGATCAGTTTCCATGTATCCAATTTTACTCATCCGTGAATGTCTTAAATGACATCCGTCTAAGCTGCCACGGAGTGATATATAAAACAGAATCTAATGTTTGCCAGGCGAATCTCCAGAAAATAAGTGCGTATTTTCGAACAATTATCTAATAAATATTTTCTTTTTCTTCGCATCACTGCTTTTCCGGTGATAGGAGGGTCGATTTGAAATAGAATTCACAGAGCCGATGCACATATGCGATACGGTAAAAAATAGCATAACGCACGATTGTAAGGAATTTGTACATCTGCCGTGCCTGTGTTAGTATTTTATTTATCAACAACGAAATGATGAAGGACAAATTCATCCTCGGTGTGATTTGAACTGATGCCTTTATTCCGATACTTTGAATAATTTTCGATTTGTCGCCTCAAGTACGATGGCTACTTTCAAATTTAAATATTCAAACAGTTGAACTTATCAGTATGCCTTCCCTAAAAACGCCTTGTATTTGCAGATAATTTAGACCAAATGACGAAAATGCTTGTATCGATTTGCAAATTGTGCCTTTTACTAAATCACATGGGTATAGCTAACACATTCATCATTGTCATTTTCTTACATGGCCAAAGGTCATTATGTAAAGCAAAACAAACATAAATGTTAGCCTTCAACGAATAGGGAACTGGTAAATCTGCGTAAAACCATTGGGAGGAAGTATGATAGCTCGAAGGTTAGGCAAAAAGGGGGAACGGCCGAACAGCCCATACACTCATATATATATATATATATATATATATATATATATATATATATATATATATATAAATATATATATATATATATATATATGTATATATATATATATGTGTGTGTGTGTGTGAGTGTGTGAGTGTGTGTGTGTGTGTGTGTGTGTGTGTGTGTGTGTGTGTGTGTGTGTGTGTGTGCGTGTGTGTGTGTGTGTGTGTGTGTGTGTGTGTGTGTGTGTGTGTGAAGGAATTTACTCCAACATCATTAGACGTGTCCGTCGAACCTGGAGATCCAGAATGAGACAGATCCACACAATGATCGTGTCTCGAGCTGTCCCCTGGTGTAACACACAAAAAATTGAGTTCAGGTGTTCAGGTGCATCACTGATTTTTCGTTTTATATTATATTATATATATATATATATATATATATATATACAAATTGATTATTTCTGAAGACGGCGTATATATGTGTTGGTATGTATATTTAATCTTGATAGTTTGTATAATTTTGTATAATTTTGTACATAGATCTGTTGAATATGCATGCTAATTCTAACACATATATATCCTAGAAACGATCGTTAAATAATGAACTTTTTTTGTTTAATATAAGGAACTGTTTCATTGTTTATTCATAATTTGTTTAATATTTTATCTTGACTCTGTATACCGTTTATCTTTCACCGAAAGTGATTTTTCATTACATCTCTTCTTTCCATGATATCCGGAATACATTGAGTTCTTCATACGGATTGGACACTACCGTAAACTCTTGGTAGATTTATCTACATATATATATACATATAGTTTTAATATAGAAGATATTCTACAGGACTAGAAGTGATTCATTCGTTAGAAATCATCAGGAAGCTGGCTGTCCAAGTAAATAGTAGTGTTTATGTATTTCCTTATCTGGTGGTAGGAGGGGTGGGTATTGGGATGGATGTTGGTCATTGGTTGAAGAAATTACAGAAAGGGGATTCATTAAAACTTTAAAGCTATACTATTAACACATGCAGAAAGAATACTTTAAACAAGTTCAAAATTGGAATACCAATCCTTGTTTATCACTATATATATATATATATATATATATATATATATATATATATATATATATAGTAATAATAATAAATTTGAAGACTAAAATCCAAAGAGGGCTCAATAAGGATAAATATATATCAAATATATAAGAACCGTAGAGCAAATATTTATTAAATAACAGATTAAAGTTTAAGCAAAGAATCGCTAATAATAATAAATTTTAATCTGTTATTTAATAAATATATATATATATATATATATATATATATATATATAAGTATGTATACGTACATATATATATGTATACAGACGTACAGTAGTATGTATACATATTTACATACTTATATTTAAATAACAGCCGTACTAAGAGTCAGAAAAGAAATTTCGTTTAATTTTTTCCATTTATATATATATATACATATATGTATATATATGTGTGTATATGTGTGTATATGAATGTATATATGTAAATGTATGCGTAAGTATGTACACATATATATATATGTATATATGTAGGTATGTATTGTATGTATGTATGTGTATATGTACCATCATGTATGTTTGTTGTGTGTGTGCCTGCCTGTGTGTACGTGCGTGTAAGTGTGGGTACGTGTGTGAGTGGGCGCGTGTGTGAATGTGTTTGTGGACACCTGGAATATATGTTAAGATAAACTTCACTATAAGGGGTGTACCCCAAAACTTGAATCTGTTCATGGAACCTTTTCTGATTTTGTCACCCTCATTTTAGCATTAAATAATTAGCTTCTAAAGAATTTCCCTTTTCTTTAAACCATTGAAACCCACCCATACTGTAGACACCTGTCATACAGGCATTGTTACTTTAAGTGGTAAACAAGGATTGGTATTCCAATTGTGAACTTATTTACGGTATTCTTTCTGCCTTAGTTAATATTATAGCTTTAAAGAATTAGCTTTTAATGAATCCCCTTTCTTTAATACCTTCAGCCAATGACCTCAACCCATCCCGATCCCCACCCTCTCCTACCAACAGATAAGGAAAGACATAACTACTACCTTTTACTTGGACAGCCAGCTTCCTGATGATTACTCACGAATGAAATAGTTCTCGTCCAGTAGAAGCTGTTCTATATTAAAACTTGTATACTCTGCTATGTATTGAGTACCATGCTTACTGTGGTTACCTATGATTCTACCCGGAATATCTTTATATATACATATATATGTGTGTGTGTGTGTGTGTGTGTGTGTGTGTCTGTGTGTTTGTGTGTGTGTGTGTGTGTGTGTGTGTGTGTGTGCGCGTATGTGCATGCGTGTGTGCGTGTGTGTGCGCGCGTGTGCGTGTGTGCGTGTGTATGTGTGTGTGTGGAGAGAGTGAAGAAGTAGAAGAAGAAGAAGAACAAGAAGAAGAAGAAGAAGAAGAAGAAAAAGAAGAAGAAGAAGAAGAAGTAGTAGTAGTAGTAGTAGTAGTAGTAGTAGTATTAGTAGTAGTAGTAGTAGTAGTAGTTGGAGTATATTTTCTGATTGAGACAAACAACGAACGATTTCTAATGTAAGTTGATTACTAGGGCATCATTGATTTATCCAGCACTGAAAAAGGAGAGAATGTGTCAATATTTGCGGGTTTTGAACTGTAAACATAAACAGCTATAGCTAATATTGAAAAACCAATTGTCCGACGCTCTAACGATTCTGATAATCCACCGCTCTGGTGATGATAATTGCTTACACATTATCAGCCTTTAAGGAAGAGAGTGGAAATTATGTTAACAATATCATTATTTGAGAGGTACAGGGTGGTGGATTGGCAGTGTCGGTAGAGGGTCGAATGCTACGCTTTGCAGCTTAGAGTTACGGCCCTTTATGATATGAGTTCAAATCCCGTCGAGATTAGCTTTGCCGTTCATCCTTACGGGGTCGATAAAATAAAGTACCTGTCACGTACTGTGGCCTATCTAATCGCCTTTCTTCTCCACCCAAATTACTTGCCTTGTCTCCATACTAGAAATCATTATTTGACCGGTACTATACGGGGTCGATCCTTTCATCCTTACGGTGTCGATAAAATAAAGTACCAGTAATGCACTGGGTGATTGCTGGCCTTCTGCCTAAAGTAGAAACAATTATTTGACAGGTACTATATTTAACTAATCACGAGTGGATGAAAAATATATTTGACCTCAGCGGGATTTTATTTCAGAACGTTAAGATCCGAAACAAATAAGCAAAGCCTTTTGTCCAAAAGTTTTCATAATTTAACTAATGTACTCCTAGTTTTGTCTAACATTATACCACGTCGGCATATACACCATTCATCTACCCGATTTTCTCCGTATTCAGACGTACACCAACATTAAATAATTAGTTCTAACACAGGCAAAAAGCCGGAAATTTGTCGAAGGGAAAATCGATTACATCTAGTTAATAGGTACATTATTTTATTGAGCACAGATAGATGAAGGGCAAATTGCATCTCATCGAGATTTGAACCCAGGACGTAAGGAGCCAGAATAACTAATTGTTTCTACTTTTGGCACAAGACCAGCTAATACCTAATACATTACTTGTACTTTATTTTATCAAACAAGTAAGGATGAAAAACAAAGTTAGCCTCGGAGGAATTTGAACTCAGTCCGTAAAGGGACGTAACTGTATGTTGGAAATCCTGGCCTGCGTTCCTCTACCGATACTGCCAATCAACCACCAGACCAAATAATACTAAGTCCAACATTCTAATAACTGTCCAGTAATTAAATAATATATATTCAATTAGCATTTATGAATGATTTTCTTTAGACATACCTATAATTTATAAGGCAATATCTACAAGCAGGTAATTAATTTTACTTTAATTTTAATAATTATAGCTAACTATTAAAGTAGAAACAAAATTTACATAATATTCAATGGACATGTTTACATAATTCTAAGAAGTGTACGATGATAAACATGTGTAATTATATTCCATTAATTAAGAAATTGTTAATGGACGTCGGTTAAATTTTGAATTACATATTGTTTAATTGCTGAGATGTATTAATTGAACCAAATGGGAGTAGGTAAGACAAACATATTAGATTTACACCTACATGGTCCTTTAAGGCATTTCATTCCATACCGCCTGACACCACCTCTC
This sequence comes from Eledone cirrhosa, assembly GCA_964016885.1. NCBI lineage: Eukaryota > Metazoa > Mollusca > Cephalopoda > Octopoda > Eledonidae > Eledone > Eledone cirrhosa. The sequence goes on from OZ024750.1 coordinate 47,874,204, forward strand.
TTTCCATGTTACAAACTGCTTATTTTAAAATGTCCATATCTACATGTAAACATTCCACTATAAATGATTGTATGAACGCCAGTTCAACCAGGAACAGATACGGTACATTACTAAATTTGCTAAATCCTACAAAATCCTTGATTAGTTCTCAAAATTCAAAGATCACTGTCAGTTTTGACGACAAGGGTGTCAGTTGCACTATGAAGAGGACAACATTTTTATTCTTCTTCCTGTAATGTGGTTCTCTCAGAATCAAGGGTCTCCATTTGAAACGGGAGGATCGCCATGCCAAACCAACCATGTTCTTGAATGTTATGCAAACATCTTGCTCTAGGTCTATTCCCATGTCACCTACCGGTTAGATTTGCCGGTAAAATAAGTACAATGCTTTATTCTTCAAACAACCGAAACTTATGCTCGTTATATCAGAGCTGTGAACTATAAATTCTGAGATGTAGTTAGTGATTACATGTAGCGACGTTCTGATCTCAGAGCTACACATTCTATCGAATAACATTATTACAAAGGCACTTCAGAAACACCCTATTGCGGCCGCTTGTATTCACCGTCGTATTTTTTCGGTCAGTAACAAGGATTCCTGACATTAGGAAAGAGTTCACATGAATACCGAATTGGAAATAACGAGCTTAGATTTTACTAACTAATCTTGAAATTATCGCGCAAATGTCTGCGCATTCCATAAGCTTGAGCACACTTCTCAAGAGAATTAGGAGGGGCACAATACATATATCAAGGCTGCCTGTTTGTATTACAGGTGCAACTATACAGATGCAACTATAGACACTGTCTCTCTCTAAACAATATCACTTGCAAGGTTTTGCTTGAACCCTGACTAAAGTGAAAGACCTGTAGAGGGATTAAATCCGAGTTTTAAGTATTGTGAAGCACAATTCTTAATCACTCATCCGTGCCGAGTCTGTAGTGCACTAGTTTACAAGGTAAACACTTGAAACAGAAAATATATTTAACATAAATGGAAGCATTTAGGCTGACTCGCTAGAAGCAAACCCAATACCGGTAATTTCATATTGAAGGGGAAAAAACCTGATAAGATATATTGTGAGCTATTACACGAACGATATTAAAGCTGAACATATAAATATCGTTCTATAATAGGATAAAACAATGCAAATGAAAGCCGAGTGGAGCAAAAACAAAATTCAATTGAAACATATCAGAAATAACATATATTAATAAACATCAAGGAGATGTCTAAAAATGTATAGATAATATTTTAAGATTGTTATGAATTTAATATATCTAACGAAATAACGAAATTACATCCGTTTTAGTAGGATAATGTTTAGTAGAATTATATTATATATCCTTCTTTCTATATATTCCTTCTTATCTCTGACCAGTTAACCCCCCCCCCCCCAAAAAAAAAAGTAATAGCTAGTCCTTCTTGGCTGCTGATAAGGCATTTATTCATTTTAATCTAATTTCTTATTCAAAATAACTAAACTGGATTTTTTTGTTACATGATTTCTTATTGTTCGTTTACTTTCTGAAGAACATTTATAATTTTAGTAATTTCTTATAGACGTAATTTATTAAAGAAAATAACACGGCTGTTTGTTTTCTAAATTTATTTTCTACATTTTATCTTGTGTTAAAATTCTTCTGCCGAACAGTTATAGCAATAGCATTTTCATCTAATTTTCCATTTAAACTATTTTTTGGTTTATTTTTCATATGTATGTTCTTTATTTTCTTTTACATCCCACCTAATTATGAAGAGTACTTATGCTTATATCATATTAATTGCAAGCATATGTTATGCAGATCTATGACTATCCTAAAAGAAGAATTTAGTCTACCTTTGAAACGTTATCTCTCAAGCCCAAAGGCAAAGTTGTTCAGCACAAGTATTCCATAGAGGATACAACATAGCTATTCCTCAACTTATATTTCCAAAGACATTAACACCACAACACCAATAAAGAAAGTGTTAATTGAAAAAGAATAAAAAGGATACAGACCCTACCCATACCAAATATCATGTAACGGACTTGTCTAATGTGTTTTCTTTATGTAAGACAAGTCTATCTCATCGAACACACACTGAAGAATCAAATAATATATCTTTCCGAATATTTGTGTCAGTCAACATGTGATTAAATACAAATAGTTCAATCTGGAGTCCATTTTGCTTTTGACCAAAGCAATGTCATCGAAACTATAAATGTGACATGAAACGATGGATTCGCAGAATATTTGAAACTACGGACGAAATGCATTGCGATATTTGTTTAGTAAGGTTGATGTATGGCGGTCTTTCGCTTGGTCGCTTATTAAAATAACCAAATATACATTTTGGAACCACATAGAAGAGTAAATTGCAAGCCCAAAATATTCCATAAGGATTTAATCATAGGTTTTCATAACGTAAGATCACTAACGACATTATACTTTTATATTTAACAACGGAAACAGTTTCATATTAAATTTGTAAATTAAAGAAATGACTGCAACCCCAGAGCCATATCATATTTTACGTTCATAACAACATCGTTTGATGTCCAAACATTCTCATTCATCGAAATCAAATCACAGTGTAAGACACACTATCTTTCAAATTATTTGTCAGCAAGCATGGGATTTTGTAGAACACCGCATTTAGCACATTCTAGAATCTATTTCACTTCATATTATAAACCATTTAAATGATATTGTTAATATATATACATTAGATTGCTGGAATACAAGGATAGGTAGTATGTTATGTAAAACAACATTGCGGTATTAGTTCCGGCTCTTTTCTTTCTGCGTTCAAATCCCGTGGAGGCCAAATTAACATTTCATCTTTTAAGAATTAATAAAGAAGAGCTACCACGATTTAGTAAAACATACCACAGCATGAGGCGCATTCCAGATTTTTTGCATTTCTGTCCAACGCAATTCATCTGATATTATATCTATCTATCACTGGGTTACGGATTTGCATGTTTGGTTAAGAGCTGCATAACACGTCATTGCAGTATTCGTTCCGATTCTTTACAGTAGGTGTTTAAAACCTACTGAGGACAAATTATGAACGTATCCTGCCTGGGCCTAATAAAATACATTGCTAGAAATAACATTCATGTCAATTCCTTCGTCTGCTCCCTATTCTAAACTGCCGGCAATGAGACTAAATTACGGATCATTAGAAGTATATATCTATATCTGTGTAACTTCTTTGTCCCTATAAAGATGTTTATTGGAGAGGCTCATCAAATATAGAAAATGAATAATGAAACACATTTTGAGAGGTTACATGTTGACATCTTTCAAAATATCGTCATCAATCAACTACATTACAATTCGCATCCAGCTGTTATAGCCTTCATAATACGTTGTGGCTGCATGGTAAGGTGATTACCCCTAGCGATTATTGGGGATTGAAACTTTAGGAGGTGTCTAAACTGAGGGCGGGAAATATTGGGATATATACCGCAAACGATGTTCTCAAAAGCTGTCAAATACCACCGAGAAGTAGTGACGTGTACTTTACTAAGCATCCTACCCATCCAATTTGAGGTACGTCAAAATTGAACTAAGCTGCATTTGAACTCAATGTGCTGAGAACAGCATCAATCATAGAAAAATAAAAAGGATAATTTTCTAAGAAACCTGATGTTAATGGATTTTGATTAAGGCACAAGGCTAACAAATGTGAGGCGGGGCAAGTTCGTTAAATCGGATACAGTGCATAACTGCGTCTTTATTTTATCGATCATTTAAGGATGAAAGAAAACTAACTTCTGCCTTATTTCAAATCAGAATGTAAATGGCCTGAACTGTATACCAAATCACCTGTCTTGATGTTTAATTTAGGTTACAATCCCACGTAGTTCACCACCATTAATTGAATGGAACGTTATTTGATGTAACCTCGAATGGGGAAACAACATTTCACTACGGCAGGAATTTGAACTTAGTACGCAACGCATTTTTGTCCAACCTTCGAAGATTCTGCTAAACAACTGTTCTCGAATATACATAATAATTCGATTTGAATGTTAAATAATATGCAGACGTATACACTAACATCATGGAGGGTAACAACATCGATATTGCTGTTTGATATTCGAGACCTCTGACGAAGATTAGGCCAGTTGTTTGATCAACGTAACAGTCTCAACGATTCTGCAGTCGTGAGTATGCTTAGTCTAGTTCTCATATAGATTCAGCATATCACAACTTTTGTGTACTCTGATACTTTGCATTACAGATACACTGTTTTTACCAGCAAGTATTTCACTGAAGGTCACTCCTCAACGAAGAATATATACCACACTTTCGTGTGCTGAGAGACCTGGCTGTTTCTCTATACACTATTTATCACAAAGGTATCGATAGTCTAGCAGTAGACATAGTTTTCATTCTAAGCGTTAAATATAACTTACTTTAATTCGATTCTCCTCGAGAAAAAATGTTCAATCATCAACAGATTAATATAGATAATGCGTCAATTTAAAATGTATTTCAGATAATTTCATTTAATCGAAGAACCAATTTGAAAGTTAGCTACATAATAATATTTCAAATTCCGTTGGATAAAAAAAGAATATGGATATTAAAGCATGTTTAATCTAGTTTTCAGCTACATATGGAACACGAAGTTAATCATTACAAAGCATGTGCAATTGAAAACGGTTTAAAAGCATAAATATAGATATCACTCTAAACGAAGTAACACGCATCTATCCATCACTCATTCCCTCTCAGTTACTATATATCTCTCTCCTTCTCACCCTCTCTCTATCTCTCTCTCTCTCTCTCTCCTTCTCACCCTCTCTCTCTCCTTCTCACCCTCTCTCTCTCTCTCTCTATATATATATATATATATATATATATATATATATATATATATATATATATATATATATATATATATATATATATATATATATTGGCTAGGTCCAATGTCATTTCATTTGTTATATTTTCGATATGGAAGCGATGATGTGGGGCTTTGATATAATCTTATATCTACACCTCTCTCAGGCACATTATCATATTATTACATTCATCTAAGTTATTATCAAACATGCTCCAGCAACTATTTTTACAATCTTGCACTTTCCTCTTCGTTTCTGCGTGTTCTACCGTAACTACAATGGTCTCAGTTCTTCAGAACTCATTTGTCTCCTATTAGTCGCATTCCGACACAATAGACTGACACCTCTCTCTCTCACCATCATTATAAATGTTATGGTCAACTCTCCTCCATTTATATCGATCGAGATGATCAAGACTTCCACCCCAGTATGTCGACCGTACGGATTCCCCTGCTCTTGTTTCAGGCAATTACTGAACTGCACCAATGGAGGTGGAAACTTAACTGAACCACTCTTAACCGGCCTTAATATTTTTGTGCATTACCTCCTCCCCATACGCGTGAAGCAAAATGAGAAGCAAACAAATATAATACTCAATGAATGTATTCATACGAACCACAAAGACGTTATTACATACGGTTGCTAACACTAAGAATAATGGACTAACTTGAGCACCAAAAAGCGAAATCACTATCATGATGACATACAGATTCTCCTCCATTTTGAGTACATCAAATTAAGTTCTTTGTTCTTCTGTAATTCACATATATCTTTCTAGAGGTAATAAAAAATAATGCTTTGTCAAAATTTATTTCTCTTTGTCTCCGTGAATATTATTTTTCATTGAACACAAATGGAGATATGGCAGAATGAAGATAGTTTATTTCTATTCAGTTTTTTATTTGAATATTTTACATGAAATTATATCTTCCATTTCACGAACAAAAGCGCTCTCCAATTTAAATCAAATTTAATTAAATTTATTTTTTTTTATTCTATATTCCTACAGAATATATTTGGCGCTAATTCTAATCTACTGGGTAATTGTAAATTATCGGTATCAATAAATATATCGTGAAGCTAATTCTCTCCACCACACTAAAATCTATGTATTCATGCATGTATATATTTATATATAGATATCTCTCTAAATCGCACGCTGGTGGGCTAATCTCTGTTGTACTCTCTCTCGCCCTTATATATATATATATATATATATATATATATATGGGGGGGGGAGTGCGTGCCAGTGAGTGCATGTGTGTAATTTCCATTTGCCTGAATGCATCGAAGTATCTATTCACATATTAATGTTGTACGCATTGCATTGATGTGTTGTACCACCACATCCTTCATGATTTTATTGAATTATTTCGACAACAATTCCCGTTTTATATTAATTTGTTCAATATATATTGAACAAACATTGATGTTTACCTGCTGAGATATGCTGCTTCCAGGAAGTTACATCATGTACTAATGTTCGACCGGTTTCGACGAAAACACTCTCTTAATTTATAACTTCTCTATTCGAAGATAAATTACGACATAGAAGGTATATGGCGGAAAATGACTGAGTATTTGTTTCAACTCATTCTCGCTTGAGTTTAAATTTATTGTACAGTACTACCGCTGATTATTTCCTGTATCATGTGGTACTTTTCAGGAAGAGATTGACAGTGTCCGAATTGACCAGAGACCGAACGAGTGCATAATTTAAAATATTTTGCCTTTTCATTTAGAGTGCATATTGCCACTCCATTATCTTTTGTCGAAAAGGCTAAAAGATTATTTGATCCTTTGTGCATCTTATACCTCCACATTTTGTTTGGAAGAAGTTAGCAGCATTCCGATGCTAAAACACGGAATGCGTCAACCATATTCTTAATTTTGTTTATATTTTTATATTGCACTTGTCCTTAGGATGTTTCTTTTGACAATATCCGAAATCACAGCCTTTCCTGATTAGGAACAGCTTCACTATATCGTTTATGTACATGTATTACTGTTTGAATTTGAGGAGTATCAATTTATAAACCTACACTGTATACTTATTTTACTGTCGGGGACAACTAATGTTTAACTGGAATTTCTAAATGGATAATCTATGGTGAGAAACAAGTAACACTTTTGTGGATAGTGTGTGCCATTTATTGTATGTAAATAAATCTTTTGAAGGCATAACTACAATATTAGTAGAAATGGATAATTATTTTCCATTTCGTGTAACTCAGTAAACACATGCTGAAAAGCCGCAAGGTAATTGGAATAGGAATAAAATATATTTATCTGCATTTTCTTATATGTTCTTGTTAATTCATTATATGCAAATCCTTTACCCACGTCTTTTTTGTATCTATACGTTTATGGTTTGTCAAAATCCATACCATAGCGATACATATAACAATTCAGCAAGTAAAGGCTTAAAATCAGTTTAATATTTCATAAATATAAACGGCATCACGTATGAAAAATCATCTGGCTTCATAAAATATGATTTTGAGGCAAATATTCGAAAATTGTTCAAATTTGTAATTGTATTTAAGTTATATTTCATTTATATTGTTTTTAAATATTGCTTTACAATTAAAATTGCAAATGAAAGCAAACTGACAAATAATCAGTGAAATTCTAATTCAATGACTTGAATACAAGTTAACATATTTCATCAGTTATTCTGTTTCGATCGTTATCGATTGCGTCACATACAGAAAATTCCTAAATTACCACCATTTTTCATTATTTTGTGAAAAGATTATTTCAATAACGTAAATTTGAAGATATAATCGCAATTATTGTTACGATTAATAATTGCAATGAAACATGTTAATATGAGCTGTAGTTGTTGGTGGACGAAATATTGATCTCAATATAAGCACTGGGAATTTAATTGTATGAACATGTTGGCAAAACAACCATTGATAAATATTAAAGATGTGTGGCCTCATGGATTGTATTTATATATTTGTCGTTTAATATTTGTTCGTTCTTCTAATGCTTCGCTACTACTGACTAATAAACATGTATTTTCATAAGGTGGGCCTTGTACAGCCTTTTTAGTGTTGTATTTGTAACGCTTCACAAATAACCTGGAAAATATGAATATTGATATTTTCTTAGAACCAGTTATTATATCCCCGCTTTACCCGGAACCTTTAGCCAACAATGTTTCGTTGGTTCATATATCCGGATGGTAATAATCTCTATCTGAATATGAATATGTTCTGCTTGATAATGGGTTTGCATTAGACACATGAGCCGTTTGCAAATGTTTGCATTGAGAAAAATAATCAAAACTATTTAAAACATCATTAGCAACACATAGAAAACAATATTTGGTAGTTTGTGTTGCAAATCAAAAATACAATATCGACCGTATCAACGAAGCAGCTAAAAAATAAAGAATGCAGAAGAAAACATCTGAAATAGGACTAATCCAATCTAAACATTAAAACAGAAATATGACGAACAAATACAATTATCTCTTGAAATGGAGCGAAAAATATAAATAATTATATTATCGGAGTTAATTCTAATACTGGTAAAATGGAAATTTTTTTTCAAAAATTGTTTTGCTTTCGCACGCATGATCAGTAAGTCAGTCTTGACACAAGTTTGCTAGTGTTCGCCATTTTGAACTTTCTAAATATTTTACGAATAGTTATTATATTAATACTGAATATCAATCGTTTGTTCGCAGATTTTGAAAGCAATACTAATATTGGATTGAGAGAGAATTTCATTCATGTTACACAGCAAATCATTTAACACAGCCAAATTAAATATGTTTTACGTTTTACAGAAACACAAAATACACATGGCGTATTAAAATATCTGGCTTTTTTAATGTGGTATGGCATTCTATTCTAGACTTATAAAAAACACTGTGGTTATTTTTTACAGAAAGTGTCTCGAGCTTGGAGCTTTATTCCGTTCTTCACAGCATTAAACCTTTACCATTTAAAACGGCCGTATCCAGCCAGAATTCTCTCACATTTTTCTGTTTAAACCGACAATAACTAGCCACTCATACTGATGTTAACGTATTGTTCTCAAAACATATCATATGAAAATCACATAGATTCAATATTTATATGAGATGAAACTTTTACTGATATAATACAATAGTGAATATAGAGTAATGTAAATGCCAAAGAGTAAAATCAGTCCATCGAAAAGTTAAACTCCAATGTGTTGCTTAAATTCATTTTCAGCTGAGTATACATGGGCAAAATGAAATAAAGTGTTTCGCTGAAGAACTCAATACAAAATCGAGGCCTGTAATCGAACTCATGTCATGATGATCGTAGGTCCACCAGCATTATCACTAGGTGAATTTGTTGTTATTGTGCTAACATTAGGAATCATTAGTATTACTGTTATCAGAATGGTTAGAACGTCGGTAAAAATATATAGCGACAGTTACATACAGTTTCTACATTCTGGGTTTACATTCTGTTGAGGTTAACTTTAACTTGATCCTTCCGGTGTTGATAACATACAGTTCAGGCCAAGTACTGGAATCGACATGATTAAATATCCCCGTCCACCAAAAGTGTTAGCCTTTTGCCTGCATCAATAACCACCACTACTACTACTAGTACTACTACTACTACTACTACTACTACTTATATTATTATTATTATTGTGAATTGGCAATATCGGTAGATGGTTGGAGGCCATGCTTTCTAGGATAGTTACGTCCCGTTACAGTCTGAGTTCAAATCCCGCCGAGGTTAACTTTGCCTTTCATCCTTACGGGGTCGATAAAATAAAGTACCAGTAATGTACTGGGTAATTACAGGCGTTGTGCCTAAAGTAGAAACAATTATTATTATTATTAGCGTGACCAACATTATTGACCTCTATCGGCACTAATTATTACCGATATTATTATTGTCTATTTCCTTTCGGTAATTTCTCCTTCGCCTTCATTGCTCGAATGTACCCACTTCCAACACAAATCGAAAACTCACCCCAAAATCATTGGCAAAAAGTGGCCCAAAATTAACACCACCGCAGGGCACCAATGGAAATTCTGACACGAAAAACAATTTAGAGCCGGGAATAAATCGGAAAAAAATAGATTTGCGCAATCTGAAGAAAAGTGGGGACAGACGAGCACCTCGGCATTTTTCACAAAAGAGAGAACCAAAGATAATAATTCAATAAGCTACCCTATAACGGGAGTAACAATATCTACCACAAAAACAAGAAGGAAGTGAAACAAAGAGCAAGAAGAACAAGATACCGTGCATGCGAGGAATCGACAACGAGAGGAGAACAAGAACGATCGTTACCTCTATATCACTACTAGCAGAAGCAATGGAAACACTAATGAAAACTCAACACCAAACAATGGTCCACGATTTCACGACTGTCCTGGAGGAACCCATTAAGTTAATGGTATTGTAAGACAGGCACTATGATATAACATCATGTAGGCCGGACTTAAATGAATTCCTCGCATAAACAAAGCAGGTAGTACGTTAATCCAGAAAATAGCAGGAATCTACACAGAACCCCAAGAAAGGAAACGCTTCAAAGATACTTCAGGAATGCTTTGAGCACTCTAAAAAACAAAAACCTTAAAGCTTTGGATTATTAACACACTTTGAAGTGGTTGAATATTCCACTGCAACGAAAAGCTCATCAACTTCTTCGAACAGCATTTGAGGAGGAATGTGGGTAGAGAAGGAGGTTTACTTTAAACGTGTTGTATGAAAAATGAAGGTGAGCAATGTGGTTGACTATGTTCAATGGGCGTACTCTATATTTTCTATGTAAGGGGAAATAAAGAAGAAAGCAATTTCAATGTATATAAGACGATAGGGTAATAGGGTTTATCTAATAGATAGAACTATAGTCATATATTATTTTTCGGGCTAATTATTACAATTACTGTTACCATTCCACCTACTGTTTTCTATTTGGTAATGTGTCCCCTTTGTGTTACAGGAAAGACAACCAACTCTGTGTTATTTTCCTTGTATTGTCCCCAATAACTTAGGCCATCGGAGCAAATCAAAGGAATAACCATGATTATCGTCAACATTGTCATTATTATTATTAAAAATATTCTTATTACTATTATTTTTACTTCGTGGAGATATCAAATCTTTCCAAATGTTTACGCAACCATACGCACTCTTTGTGTTCTTCATCAAATTATTCCAAACATCAATGGAAATTCAATAATTGCCAAACGAAGAGTTGATACATGGCTTGGTCTATTCTTTTACATTCACAGATAAATTGTGTTAGAGATAAATTGCATTCACAATTGTTGGCCTTATCGTAAATTTGAAGCGCTACTGTCCAGCAAAATGAAGCGTAAAGTTATTAAGTAATTATCAAATCAATACTGGGTCTAGAAGAAAATCTTTCGCTCCTATCTCTTTATAAGGGTTTCGCAAGTAGCAGCAGTATTATAATGGAAGCTTGTTAAACATCTACCCTCACATCCTCTCTATCTCTCTCTCTCTCTCTCATATATATATATATAAATAATATGATCGGTGCAGACGAAAAACAGTTGCACCGAGAGATTTCATGACCTAAAAATCTAACATAAATATGAAACATTTATTATGAGGAAGCGCCATATCGTGGCTGAGGCAGATTTGGCAAACCGTCCCATAACAAATAATTGTTTCTACTTTAGGCACAATGCCAGCAATTAGCTCAGGGTATAATTGGTACTTTATTTTATCGGCCCCGTAAGGATAAACTAATGTACCCATAAGAAATAATGATAGAACAGGAGAAAGAACAAGTAAGGTTGGAAGTTTCAAAGGGGAAGTTACTTGAGTATGAATGTATTTTTATTTTTTGAAAATCGCCAAGAAAACTATATACAATATAAATCACTAGCCAATATACTCGCCAGCTGGTCAAGTTGGAATGAAAATGGACGTCAGAGAGGCGAGTAACATATCTAAGGAGATAAGTTCTATTATTGTAAAATAAGTATAAAGAAAGAAATGCGCCCCCCCCCCCCCCCCATATATATACATATGTATATATATATATATATATATATATATATATATATATATATATATATAACTCTCTTCCACATACCGGGTAAATGGTTAAACTAAATATGGTAATATGGGGAAGATGAGAGGTAGATGCATATGTATGTGTGTGTGTGTGTGTGTGTGAAATATGTTTTACTCCTCTCTGTGTATAATAAGGGTACAGATATATCAATAATTGTTTCTACGTTAGGCACAAGGCCAGCAAACACCCAGTGTATTACTGGTACTTTATTTTATCGACCCCGTAAGGATGAAAGGCAAAGTTAACCTCGGCGGGATTTGAACTCAGATAATGTTCATGAAATATTAATCTAACTGTCGTGGAACCCCAATTTCTCACCATACGGAGAAATGGGGAGAGCGAGAGAGATGGATGCGATGATAGTGGGAGTTCGGCTCTTCCATGTTCGGACCAAATGCTTTTGGTTGCGTTCATCAAGCACTGAATTATTGTGAGGGTACTCACTTTCCAAATGTGCTCAACCTGACATACCCCACACTTAATGAGGTGCGATGAGGTTCGTCCGGGTGACATTTCTGCAAATAATTCGTGGAATTAGGAGAATACTGATAGGTTACATACTGACAGATTACATACCTAGTGTTGCAGGAGTAGGTTTAGGAGAAGATATAACCCTCTATATATGTATGACTTACACTATTTGTTTCAATGATCACTGAGCAGGAAATGTTGATCGATGCGATGTTGTTGATATATATATATATATATATATATATATATATATATATATATATATATCAACTAGATTGGATCGATCAACATTTCCTACTCGGTGATCATCGTAACACATAGTATAAGTCATAAATATATAGAGGATTATGATTCCAGTCGCTCATTGAAGTAATAGCCCAACCAGGATCTGGGCATATCAGAGTATTGACAATGTTAAATACCTCAACAACATGTGTACCCGCCTCTACCACACTAATTCGGACTGCCTGATGAGGTCACAGCCAAAGAAGGCTGTCACCGAAATATAAATATAGCAGTTATAAACGAAGCCACATTTTAGTTTATATATATATATATATATATATAGTTAGATAAATATATATACCTATATATATATATATATATATATATATATAGAGTTAGATAAATATATATACCTATATATATATATATATATATATATATATATATATATATATAGGTATATATGTTGTTTTCCTTTGTTTTTCTTATTCCTTCCTTTTCTTTCTTTTTTATTTCTTCCTATCTTTATCTATCTCTTTCTTTTCTCAATACATTTCTCTTTCTCTCCGATACTTCTACAGGTTTCTTTCTCTTTTCTTTCTCTCTCTCTGTCATTGTTCTTTTCTCTTTCTTTCTCTCCGTCTTTTTCTAATTGTGCTTAACACTATGACTTATTATATAAACAAATCACTATCCAGACAGCCTCCAGAAGTAATGGTTGTATTTTAAATGGTACGTCAAACCTATTTGTAAAGCTGTTATATATTGTATTTTGTCTGATGAAGGCATACCATAATTTAATGTGGTATCCCTGAAATATGTATAATGAAATAAATATGCTTTTATAAATATAGTTTCCATTTATTAATATCGTATATATATATATATATATATATAGTAATAATAATAAAATTGAAGACTAAAATCCAAAGAGGGCTCGATAAGGAAAATATATATCAAATATATAAGAACCGTAGAGCAAATATTTAAAAAAATAACAGTTTAAAGTTTAAGCAAAGAATCGGTGCTTTCACCCTTAACGGGATCTTCTGAAACTAACAATTTGTTAGTTTCAGAAGATCCCGTTAAGGGTGAAAGCAGCGATTTTTTGCTTAAACTTTAATCTGTTATTTTAATAAATATATATATATATATATATATATATAGGAAAATGTATGACCCTGACGGCAGCAGGGTCACACATTTTCCTATTAGCCACACTAATACTTTAAGCATTGAGTACTCTGGTGATTTATGGTACATCTGGTACCTTTCTACAAAACTTTCGTTATATATATATATATATATATATATATATATATATATATATATATATATATATATATATATATATATATATATATATATATATATATAGGAACCAGTAAGACCCCGACAGCTGAGCTCAAGCCGTTTCGACGGCTAATTCAGAATTAGTCGTCGAAACGGCTTGAGCTCAGCTGTCGGGTCTTACTGGTTCCTATTACACACTCTACTACCTCAAGTATTGAGTACTTTGGTGCGTTATGGTCCACCTGGTTCCTTACCACATTTCCTTCGTTATATATATATATATATATATATATATATATATATATATATATACATGTATATATATATATATCATGTACTCGCAGTCACTTCACGCCATGAAACCGGGATAAGAACCGACCAAATGAGCCTCCTGGCTAAAGACAGACTTTAGACTTTTTATATATATATATGCATATACACACACATATAACCTGTATATATATATATATATATATATATATATATATAAATATATATATATATATATATATATATATATATATATATATATATATATATATATATATATATATATAGAGAGAGAGAGAGAGAGAGAGAGAGAGAGAGAGAGAGAGAGAGAGAGATAGAGACATATTGTTGATTTCGGATTTACAGAAATCTCACTTAGATATTCACTAATTTCCCAGTGCGGTCCAGGTATGTTATATATACAGATATTTGTATATATGGATGTATCTATGTATATTGTTATATGTATATATACATATATGTGTGTATTTCCTTTTCTCACTAGTCAGTTCCTTTGTTGCTACAGTTCACGCAGCTAAATTAGCGGTCGCTATTTTCAATTTGCAAAGCCCTTTCAACTGTATGTTATTACTCTGAGGTTTATTCCTTGTCGAGTGCTGAAGGCATTCGTTGGCTTGGCTGCTGATCGAACTTCGAATATGATGTACTATGTATATATAAAAATATATATATATATATTGTTATATTTGGGGAGGGTCATATTTGCGTAATATTGCCAGAATTAATAACAGAACACACTCACTGTTTGGTTGGTTTTCGCTTCTCGCTGTCTTTTATATCTGCGATCTAACTTACTCGGTCCTCAATGTTGCCATTGACTGACCGGCGGTCAAAAATAATACGGATACAATATAGACACAAACACATATATATAGTTTACATAATTCACATAAATCTTTCGTTGCACATCTGCAACATCGTCAGTGGTGTTATATTCATTGTTCCTCCTGTTGTGTTGTATGTCTACGCCATTTTTTATTCAGTCTGAATAAAAAATGGCGTAGACATACAACACAACAGGAGGAACAATGAATATAACACCACTGACGATGTTGCAGATGTGCAACGAAAGATTTATGTGAATTATGTAAACTATATATATGTGTTTGTGTCTATATTGTATCCGTATTATTTTTGACCGCCGGTCAGTCAATGGCAACATTGAGGACCGAGTAAGTTAGATCGCAGATATAAAAGACAGCGAGAAGCGAAAACCAACCAAACAGTGAGTGTGTTCTGTTATTAATTCTGGCAATATTACGCAAATATGACCCTCCCCAAATATAACAATATCTGTTTTGACACACGATTTCATATAAAAAACCTCGCTAAACTATATATATATATATATATATATATATATATATATATATATATATACATATATATTTATATGGTGGCTGCCAACTCGTTTCTAGTACGGCCACTACTATATATATATATATAGGCATATAGGGAGAAAAAAAAACTCTTATTAGGAAGAAAAATATTTTTGTTCCTAATTTTGTTCTCTATTTTCTGGGTTAGAAAATGTTTAAGACAACATATTTTACTCTTTGGGAAGTTTTAAGGTATTACTCAATGTATGTATTAATTAACAATAGCATTTATTTATTTATTTATTTATTTGATGATTACCAATTGCCGGTTTCAGCTTATGTATTATCAAATAATGTTAGTGGGAGAGAAAAAAAAGGTGAATTGTATTTGTTAATGTGATGTTGAACATGTTATTGAAATGGGAAAGAAAGAATAATATTATTTACACACAATATTTTTCAAGTTATAAACGGGTGATGTGGAACATGATATGGTAATGGGAAAGAAATAATATTATTTAAAAGCATCCTATTTTGAGGATAATTCAGAGACGGACATTTGCCTCCATCAAGGATCAACTTCTTTAAGCGATCTTGCCATAATAACATTTTTTTAACTACATATCCTCAAAATACAATGCTTGAAAATAATATTATTCTTTCTTTCCCATTACATTATCATGTTCCACATCACCCTTTTTTTGACTTCAAAAACCTTGTTTGAAAATAATATTATTTTTTTTATTTCCCGCTTCAATAACATGTTCAACATCACCTTAACCAATACAATTCACCTTTTTTTTTCTCTCCCACTCACATAATTCGATAATGCATAAAATGCTGAAACCGGTAATTGATAATCATTAAATAAATAAATTAATAAATAAATAATTCAATGCTGTTGTTAATAAATAAATAAATTAACTAATACCTTAACACTTCACACAAGGTAAAATATTTTGTTTAAACATGTCCTAATCCAGATAAAGAGAATAAAATAGAGAAAAAAATATATATTTCTTCCTAATAATCATATTTTATCCCTATATATATATATATATATATATATACATGCATATATTCCAACTCGTGTGCTCCTTCTCCACATTGTATAATTATAATTATATATATATATATATATATATATATATATATATAAAGGGAAGATGGACATTTTTTAGTGTACCGAACTTGCTGGCTACACCGTTCATCCAATTTTCATGAAACCCACACATATATAAAACTCAACGCGTAGAGTGGAATAGGCTACTTGAAATATTCGAAAAATCGATAATCGGGCCCTATGACAGAATGTTTTTCGATTCCAATGAAATGTTATGTGAATTGGAACACAAGAACTCTTAGTTTACATCTGGCGCAATAAAAATAAATTTCACATGCCCATATAAGAACGTGCGTTATTGATTGGACGGCCAGCTGCATGTCTTCCCAGCTGTCTCAGTAAACGACGTCCATTAAAGAGTTTATCTTTTCATATTCCACCTTATTCAAGTGGAAATACAGTATTATACCTATCTGAAAAGGGAACCAAATTTAATGGTGTCTTTTGTAAACCTAAAAGCTGTGAGTAAATTTTCAAACAGTCTTAAATAATCATGCTTTTTGAAAAAAAAATTACTAAATAATACGTTTACCAAGTTGTGTTGTACATATACAATACAAGTAAAAAAAATTACGTCGTACCAATGTTTTCCTTTTTTAAACAAAAGAGTCTCAAAAATTACTTAATTTATAATACAGTCTTTTGCACAGGAAGTGAGTAAATTTTCGAGTGTTTAAACGTAAGTTCACCAGGGTTTGTGTCTTCATTATTAGCCCACCTCTAATGGCATTTTTTGTTCTGCTTACGACTAAATGTTATGAGCGTATTTGCAATTAATTGCGCACACGTGCACACCTGCATGCAGATAGACACTGACAGCCAATAAAAAATCGATAACTTGCTTATTAAGATATCGGTCAAAAAGTGAGATTGAATGTACTTTAGAACATTTGTTGAATATATTGTTCTTTTTGGCATGATATGTCAGAAATATAGCTACTATACACTTTGGTTATTTTTTGTAACTAAAAAACGGTTCCTTTTGGGTGGATACTTAACGAGAAAAATCCTAGGGTTTTGGACAAGTTTGTTTCAGGCGCTGTATAGACGCCTATTTTGTCACACCTTGGTCATGAATTCGTATTCTTTTCCAATAGATATTTTCCGCTCTATAAGGCTCACCAGGATATAAGGCGTATAATTTAAAATCAGGTCCGCGCAACGGCGTGTAAGGCCAACCAGAAAATGCTATCTTCTTTACTTTTAGTCTAGATCTATTACTTCTGTTAGTGCCGTGATTGATTACCATTGTATTATTTATACATAAGACTCACCGGAGTATAAAGCGCAGAGCTGTTTTTTGATTACATTTAATTATTTTAAGTGCAATTTATAGACGGGAAAATTCGGTAAGTTATTGTAATCATATTTCCAAACCTTCCCATTCACCAGTAACCATGCTAACGAATCTGGTGTCATCTCTCTCTGTATTTAATCACCTCTCTCTAACCTAACAGCTTCGTTACACGTCGTTATGCCCACACGGAAACGTTCAAGACTTACCTTCAAAAAAGGTACAGCTATTTCTTTGAGACAACGAATTAGGCGTTCTCAGGTATGAGTTCATTCACAATTGATTAATCCTTTATGCAATATTCTCCCTTAATGTTAGCAAGTAGTGCGTTTATCCTAACTGCCACCACTTTTAAGCAACTACAACATTCTAATCGTAGTTATACTAAATTTATTGTCTTACCTTGATTCCCTTTTGTTCATGTTAGACTTTTCTCATTTACTATTGACACTGCCATTGGCTTAGCTAACCAGTAGAATTAATTAATTTTCTCTAGGAAACACCTGCTGAGCGCGAATCTAGATTCGCTGATAGACGTCTTTCCCGGCTGGTTGAGTCACCAACATCACGTACGACAAGGCTAGCTGATGTTCGCCAACAAGCGCTGACGGAGGAATCTCCAACATCCCGTCAGACGCGGCTTGAGGCTGTGGCAAAGGGCAATAACCCTAGATACAATTTTGATCAACTTTTTTTCACCTATAGCAAATTTACCGGGACAGGTTTTTAGCTACTCAAATCTACTTCAGAGATCACGCATTGATGTAAAAAATCAATGAAACTGAAGCGGGGCTCGACTTTGCGCCAAAAAACAAGGCAAAGTTACACATGGGAAAACTTTTTACAGGAACGTCCTATATTCTTGAAAACTGTCCCAAAAGACTCGCCATTATGCCGCGGTTAAGATAAAGGCCCTTTTAATTCTTCTTCTGCACATGTGAGCGCAAAAGTTGTAAAAAAAAAACCCCTGAAAGTAATCGACATTTTCACCCTGCTTTAAATTAACTGAACATTCAATATCAAGCGATTTTGACTTCCGTCAGTCGTGCAGAGAACAATTTCAACGATACACTGAGTAACTACAATTAATAAATTACACACATGTGTCTAGTAACCTATTTTTTTCCATTGAAGTTCGATGTTTTGAACCTGCGATGCGCGGGAAGTAACTTTCACACATTCTAACAGACCAAAGGTCGACTTACATCCGGGCAACGCCGGGTACTTCTGCTAGTATATAGTATATATGTATATATATATATATATATATATATATATAAACGAGTAGGACCCCGACGGCTGACCTCAAGCAGTTTGGACGGCTAATTTGACGGCTAATTCTGAGTCCAGAATTAGCCGTCGAAACGGCTTGAGCTCAGCCGTCGGGGTCCTACTCGTTCCTATTTCCCACTCTACTACTACCTAAGTATTGAGTACTTTGGTACGTTATGGTTACCTGGTTCCTTACCACATTTACTTCGTTATATATATATATATATATATATATATATATATATATTTATTAAAATAACAGATTACAGTTTAAGCAAAGAATCGCTGCTTTCACCCTTAACGGGATCCTCAGAAGATCATCTTAAGGGGGAAAGCAGCGATTCTTTGCTTAAACTTTAATCTGTTATTTTAATAAATATTTGCTCTACGGTTCCTATATATTTGATATATATTTATACTTATCGAGCCCTCTTTGGATTTTAGTCTTCAAATTTACTACAATTACTATATATATATATATATTTATTTATTAAATATATATATATAGTATACGATTATGCACCTATATAATCTCAGTATATATAAAACAAATACAACAAACGGTTACTACTTTGAACCGATTCTATATACTATATGTATGCGACTAACACAGTTGCTTTTTAAAAACATAAGGCAATGTTTACTTGAATTATGAAGATCTCTCTTTTGAGAGATTTATCCTTCTGACACGAATGTTTTATTGTATGCAATGTTCCTAAAGAACAGAATCAATGTATGTATACAATTTAAATATGCACCATAATATGGGCGGCAATTTTTTATTATCTTTCATACTTTCAAAAATCTATATTATTGAACATGTTGTTGATTATCTCGACAAAACATTATAGTTGGTGAGTAATGATTAAAGCCATCAATGTGCTACGTGTGAGGATATGGCAGCGTGGCATTATCGGTGGGGGATCAGACGCCATGCTTTGACGCATAGAGTTACAGCCCTTGCCATTCTGAGTTCAAATCCCGCCGAGGTTAACTTTGCCTTTCATCAGTACGGGGTCGATAAAATATAAGTACCAGTAATGCACTGGATAATTGCTGGCCTTGTGCCAAAAGTAGAAACAATTATTATAAAGGGTGGGGAATTGACAGTATCGGTAGAGGGCTGGAAGCCTTACATTCTAGCAGAGTTACGTCCGATTATGGTCTGAGTTCAAATCCCGTCGAGGTTAATTGTGCCTTTCATCCTTACGGGGTCGATAAAATAAAGCACCAGTAATGTGTTGGGTAATTTCTGGCCTTGTACCAAAACTAGAAACAATTATTTCAAAGCATGATTTGAAATATTATATTTTACTAACTTAGTTACCAAAAGATACTTCGAATCTGAGATGATGCTAACATTGTTGATTATTTTGTTATTATTTATTTTATGTTATGAAGCTTACCACATAATTCAGAATTGAAGAAACATGAGAGGACTAATCATGAAGAGTATTATTATCTGAATCTAAAGGAATATATTTTGAACAGTGGAATATGTTGTAAATACAAGAAAATAAAAATAGATATTTTGTTCCTAAAAAACAGCCAAACAGTGTTCGTGTTGACTTTGTCAAATATCTTAAGTATATCAAGTATAATTTTTAGAGCCATAAAGAAATACGAATTATTTATTTGGCATGTGGGTACATATTTATATAAATAAGATGTCCAAAAAGAATTTGAAAGTGCTCACTCCCCCTATCTCTCTCACTCATTATCTCTTTCTCTCTATCTCTCTGGATCTTTCTCTCTCTATCTCTCTCTCTCTCCCTCTCTATCTCTATCTCCATCTCTATCTCTCTCTATCTCTCTCTCTATATATATATATATATATATGTATATGCTCATGTAGAAGACCTGAAAAGGGTCCATTAGACCAACAGTGAAACACTCCGGTTGTGATACACCACGCAGAGGTTACATCCACCAACCATAACCACCTAACAGAAGCCTAGACCTATGTCCGTATGTTGCGAGCCGGTTTAAAAGCCGGTACCTGAATCACGATACGACCATCGGATGGGCCGACAGAAATCATACGGACCATCTCGCCAATCACGTGTTGAGTCTTAGGAACAACTGGACACAGTTTTCCTTGAAATGGAGGATATTAGAAAGATCTACCCACTATGTGTATGGGTCAAAAGTTGTTGACTTTGTCATTCTGAAAAATGGTTTATCCTCTTACAACTAGCTTCAGGTTAACTCTGCTTCAACACCCGTCTTGAAAAGAATTATATTTTGAGTAAATGGCATAGATGTAACGGATCTAGGAATATACTTACTATTTTGTATATTAGGTAAATTTGATTTTCTGAGTCAGCTTCAAAGACATATTTTCTACAGTATTCAATTTTCACTGTGGACTCACAAACGTTACTTTCTAATTTAAAAAGGAAACAACCCTTTTCTAAATAATATCTAAATTACCAGCCTTTCTTTAAATAAGCTCTTATGATATATTTCTAAAAGTAAAGCACAATCAGTACGAAGTGGTCATGATAATTTTCTCTTTTTTTATGACAGGATGAATGAGTTAGTGACCCTAAGAAACTGAAGTACATGTTCTTGTCACTGTTGAAATTATTTATACTGAACCTCGTTCTATGGACTTAGTACTCTTACCCTTAGATATCTCTACAGAAATGTTACTACAGTATATACATGTACATATATATATATAAATATATATATATATATATATATATATATATATATGTATCCCTCTCTCTCTCTCTGTTTATATATACATACATGTATATATATATATATATATATATATATATATATAAATATATATATATATATATTTCGTTTCAAAGTATAACAATATATATATATATATATATATATGTATCCTCCTCTCTCCCTGTGTTTATATATATACATACATGTATATATATATATATATAAATATATATATATATATATACATGTTTACGTATATATATTGCTATGTATAAGTATGATTATTTATGATACTAAGTCTGTTGAAAGATAGGAAGATGATTAAAACTTGACACAAAGAAATGAATCAGAAACATTGCAGCATATGTCTTGTATAAGAAGATTCAAAATGGCAAAGATAATCCAATATTAAATTGTTAGTGAGTTTCTAGAATCAACTTTCATGATATTTCTTTTATAGCAACTGTCCAAGTAACATATGCGCAATAACATAATCAGTTATTCCTAAACAATATATATATATATATATATATATATATATATATATATACGTACAGGAACAAACTACCATTTCTATAGTTATATAGGAAATTTTAAAACGGTAAAGAATAAAATCCAGAGAAATTACAAACTATTCTTAAAATATAGTTTGTAGACGACAAAAGATGAAATTAAGAAAAATCTAAAGACGCGAATTTAATTAGATTCTAAAAAACATACATATATATGCAGAATAAAATAAAATTTCTTTAGATAAACTTGTAACTAAATTCATTTGGGAATAAGTTTGAAAAGGAATCAAAATTTACTTTGAACATGAAAAGAAATTTGAATCCATAGATTAACAATTATTGACATACAAAACATAATATATATTTACTTCCCTATGTATACACACATACATACATACATTCATATATACATATGTATACATGCAACTATAATGAATGCTCATGCATGTATGTATATGCATATATATACACACACACAAGCAAACACATTCTTATATTCATATGGCCACATAACTTCTTACACGTTTTGCTCGATTAACGGAATTGCTTACGTGTATTACACAAATACGTTTATTCTATACATAATTCTGCCCTATTCCACACCAATTTGACTGGCAAATTACTTTCACATTTGTGCCACGCTTCATTCATGTTAAAACTCCTCTGATACGATGTTATTTAACTGAGATGTGATCCCTGATCTAGACCGCCCATGATGTAAGATTCTCAGAATTATAATTGACATGTATTCCTTTCTTTTATCCACACACTTATTTTCGAGTAAAGATATGATTCCTGCATTAAAAGCGTGGTACCAACGGCAGGTGTAATGACATCATATATTAATAACAAATGCATATAAGCTATGGGAAAATTGTGAATATTGTATAATACATCTAAGAGACATGCATATATATATATACATAAATATATATATATATATATTGTTATGCTTTGGGAGGGTCATGTTGCCAATAAGAAACACACGCACCAGAAACTTTCAATTCAAATTTAGAAGGGCCCTAGATAAACATATCCTCAATATTAAGATAGTAGAAATACCAGGTATATCCATAAAAAAACACTTATTAGCAATACATTCCATTTTCAAAGACATCCCTGTATATATAAAAAATGTATAATCTGTAAATTAAGCCCCCATATTAACTGTAAAACTAGAAATGTAGTATTTAGCATAAGATGTACTGAAGGAAAATGTAGAGATGAGAATATAGTGTACATAGGTGAGACGGCTCGTAGTATAGGGGAACGGATAAATGAACACTGGCGTGAGCTTCAAGATATTAAAGTATCATCCGTACTCCACCAACATGCAAAAATAGCACATAAGGGTAAATTAGAGAACATAGAAATAAAAATAGAATCTACACACAGAAAAGACGCAATGTTAAGACAAATCACAGAGGCAATAAACATAAATGAACTCCAACCAAAATTAAATAGAAAACATGAATGGAATAGCAATATCACAACTTACAATGAAGGACAAAATGAAAACACACACACACATAGAACAAACAACCAACCAGTAACATGTAAATAAACAAATAAATAAACAAATATAAACTCACACAGATACCCGGATGTAACACATGCGCAAACTAAGCACGCAACACACACAAAAACAAGATGGCGTAGGACAGAACAAAGGAGAGGCACAAAAACAAAGAAAATAATCCCAGTCACTGAAGAGGTCACATAATGCGTGGCGAAACAACTTTGACAATATATGAACAACCGTCCGGTATGGAACCAACCAACCAACCGGAAATTTATAAATTCTTAAATTTATAAATTTAATTTATAATAAATTGAAGTGAAAGCAGCTGGTGCGTGTGTTTCTTATTAGCAACATGACCTTCCCAAAGCATAACAATATCGGTATCAACACATGTTTTCAGATAAAGAATCTTGCTAAACAAATTCAGAAAAGAAATATATATATAGTAATAATAATAAATTTGAAGACTAAAATCCAAAGAGGGCTCCATAAGGATAAATATATATCAAATATATAAGAACCGTAGAGCAAATATTTATTAAAATAACAGATTAAATTTAAGCAAAGAATCGCTGCTTTCACCCTTAACGGGATCTTCTGAAACTAACAAATCAATATGTAAACGCAGAAGTGGATTTTTCAAAAACGTTGCATCCGAAGGAAGACAGGAAGACGATACTTTGGTTCGTGGAAACGTTCCCTGGCAAATAAGGAATATGACGTCACGTTCAGCTTATATCTGGAGTATAAAAGACAACCACACCCAATATAAGTTACACTGGGAGATTCTAGCTAGGGCTAGATCGTATAACGGAAATAAAAGACCATGTGACCTCTGCGCCGCTGAGGCCCTGGAAATACTCTACGCCACAGACCACATCTTAAACAAAAAATCTGAGGCAATTTCGGCTTGTAAAGATAAATTGCACAAACCTTTCCTGTATTACAGCCCCACATTATATCCTAACGGATAGTACTATCTATACGTGGATATTTTACGTCTTGACGTGGTAGCTAAGTATATGTTATGTGTATACCATTACTTATTTGCATAGGTAAGTATATATTACCTGTATGTTTTGTGAAGGTACGTATACTTTCTCGTACGTATATTTATTGTATATGTTATGTCGTATACTTTTATATATTCTGGTACATATGCTTTTGGTTATGTGTATACGGGAGTTTTGCGTCTGTGTGAGTATTCGGGTTCGTACGTATGTTGGGTGTGTGTATATGTGTACTTCATGTTTTGGTTGACGTTGCTCCGAACATTTGTGTATTTACAGGTAGGTATGTGTGTGCGCTTGTTATATACGTATTTATGTGTATACGTGTATGTAATTTCTTATTTATTTGTATACACGCACAAACACACACACACACATATGTATTTGTTCGTGGTTTTGTATATCTATGGCGAATGTTTTCACGTATGCTTGTGTATGCACGTATTTGGATGCGTGTATGTATTTATTTAATTTCAATTACCTCTGTATTGTATTTTATTTACTTTATTCTCAACTCTGAAGCGGAGAATAATTCAGTTTCCTAGTTAAAATTTGAGTCTACGACTTCAGCTACACCATTTACGTGGTTTTGTCTTTGCGTGCAATTGTTCTCCACGCTCCACATATGACGTATTAACTTCGTTTTTTCCGTTCATTGCCAGAGAACGTCTCTAAGAACCACCTAAGAGAACATTAGTCTACGACTTCTTTTATACCATAAACGTGGTTCTGTCTTTGCGTGTAATTGTTTTTCACCGCTCCTATTAATGACGTATTATATTCGGTTTTTCCCCGTTCTTTGCCAGGGAACATTTCCACGAACCAAATTATCGTCTTCCTGTCTTCCTCCGGTTGCAACGTTTTTTGAAATATCCACTTCTGCGTTTACAGATTGACTTTGTTAGTTTCAGAAGATCCCGTTAAGGGTGAAAGCAGCGATTCTTTGCTTAAACTTTAATCTGTTATTTTAATAAATATATTTATATATATATATGTTTATATATATATATATATATATGTATGTGTGTATGTGTGTATGTGTGAATTCAGAAAGCAACACACACAGGCACACACAGACACAAATATATATATATATATATATATATATATATATATATTATATATATCCATATATATTTGGTAGTTATTACGGCATTGGATACTTATTCCTACTATGTGTTGTCTACTGTATTCAAATGCCACCAATGTTATTTTGCCATTTCAAGTTCGATGCCTGGTAATACTATCTGTCGCATATGATTACGATTGGTGGCAGTAGTTTATATACATAATCACACATTTTTACGTCGAAATGAAAACCCAACCTCATTGTTGAGACGTCTGCCTATATTTGCGTCTGTCAGAGAAGTGATTAAACAACGAAAGGAACGACATTTTTCGCTCGATCTGACGAGCGGTTAATTTTGTTTGGATCATGAGTCTAAGACATCGTCTACATTATATAGACATGTGATCTAGAGATATTGAAACATAATGTAGATTAATTTTCAAAGCAAATATCAGAATGAGAAGAGTTGTCATTGGAGCTGTATGTCTAATTCGAAAAGGTCGACCAATTATATGTATATGTAATATGTCAGTGTAATATAAACAGTATTTTGTAAAGCAAACAAACAAAAAGAAAGAACGTGATACAAAACCGAACAAATATTCGATATTCACCTCCGAAATCCAGCACGTAAGCAAATTATATGTATCCTCAGAGGAAATCATGTTTAACATCACATAGATTTAAAAGAAATGTTCCTTCTCCTCTGGAGATTGACGTGCTACCATACATAAGACATACATGAGAAAGCTTGTACGACATAAGTTACCCAACAGAGACACGTCAATGAGTGAATTTGTGTACGTGAGTATGTATGTATGCATATTCATGTACACACAGAAATACATACAAACATACACATACACGTACAAACACACACATATACATACATACACACATATATATATATATATGTATATATAAAATATGTGGAAGAAATATATCGCTCCATAGTCCCAATTCCTTAGTAGACCACCACATGCAATAATTCCATTGATAGCATGTAAAGTGTTCACATAGTCACTGTTCATGTTTCTCAAGTAACAATACAAGAAGACAAGAAGATTCACTGATGTTTCTTTCAGTTTTTAATGATGGACTCACATGCAATTTTATTACATTATACAAACAGAAATCGGTCGACTTTAGTTAATCAAATATAAATACAAATATTACTAAATAAATCGAAATTAAATTATATTTTAAGCACACATATATCTAAACCTATCTCTTCACAATTTTACACACATGCAATCAGACACACACGCACACTCAAACACACACACACACATATGACGCAGTAAAATGAAGAAATATATTAGTTTCAAGCTTGGTATTGTAGTAAGAGTGTATGAATGTTTCGGACACTACTTCAATAAATTTAATATTTTGTATGTTTTATATGCTTCATAAAACTCATATTTTTTAAATTGTCTTCTTTTTTAAATAATGTTTAATTTAACGGATGAAAGAGGCAAAAAAATAGATATTTTAAATATATTTTCGTGCTGATTCCATTATTACGTCTCTTTAACCCCTCATATGTATAGAAGCTTCTCTCTCTCTCTCTCTCTCTCTATAGAGTATTTTCCGTTGTGTTGTAATATAAATATTACACACAGTAGATTGACAGCTCACGTAGAGTTTGCTCGATGGTTCCAGTTGTAGTTCCAAAAGTAATCCGGAGAAAAATAGAAAGATTTGAATGGATACAGTTTAGTTGAAAGGAAATTATTGACACGTGTTTCTATAACAGTTACATAACCTGAAAACAGCTGCTATCTACTGTAGATAGCAGCTGTTTTCAGGTTATGTAATTGTTATAGAAACACGTGTCAATAAATTCCTTTCAACTAAACTGTATCCATTCAAATCTTTCTATATATATATATATATATATATATATATATAAATGAGGTATTTCCTACATAGAGTTCTCTATGTAGGCTACATAAGTTATTAGTTATCTAATAAACAACATACGATAATTGTTTCATTTACCAGTGATTTAAGATGTGTTGTATGTCTTCAGAATATATGAGTGTGTGTATATGTGTGTGTATTTATATATATAAATGAATGCGTGTGTGTATATATATATATAGGAAAATGTATGACCCCGACGGCAGATCTCAAGCCGTTTCGACGCCTATTTCTGGACTAGTCCAGAAATAGCCGTCGAAACGGCTTGAGCTCTGCCGTTGGGGTCATACGTTTTCATATTTCCAACTCTACTAAGTATTGAGTACTCTGGTGCGTTATGGTCCATTTGGTTCCTTACCACATTTCCTTACCACACTTCCTTTGTTATATAAATATAGTATATTAGTACTGCGAATTTGTTTTTATTTATTTTAAAACTTGTTCTCTATTTGCTAGACCTTGATTTTATATGTTCTGGCTTGTTAATTTATTAACCCGCCATAGAACCACATTGGCATACGGTTCGATAATACTTGTTCCCCTATATGTATTTTTTACACGTAAGAATTCATATTTTATTGTAAATTGATCTCCCCCTAAGGTAGAGATAACATGTTGGCCGTTTGGACTGCTGCTATTTATAATGGACATTGACTTGTCCACCCTGCCTTTTGTCTTTGCACACGGCACAAATCTAATTATTTCTTTCATTCATCATTTGCTCTCATTTTGGGAATGGTTTTGTGTGGCGTCAGTTTGTGATTTGAACTCGGGAATGTTAAATTCCCCGAAGGAGAAAAGCCTTATGAAGATTGCTCCCTTCTCAATGAAAATCCGCTTGGATATTCCGTTTATACTGTAGCATGAAACCGCGGTAAAGGCACATATAGTAAGTACTGCGAATTTTTTAAAATGTATTTAAACACTTGTTCTCTATTTATTAGACCTTGATTTTTTAAATATATATATATATATATAAGCGTGCGTTCTTGTGTTTTCGTGTGTGCGTGTCCGTGGGTGTGTGGGTATATGTGTGTATGTGTGTGTGGGTGTGTGAATGTAGACACCTGATCATTTTGCCAAATCTCACCAATGAATAGCTATTGTTTGCTGAAACGAACCTTAAAAGTCAGGATGGACACCCCTAAATCCCCACCCCCGACTGAATCTGTCACTTAGCTTGAATCTTTCTCTGCCTTAGTTGCTCTAAATATAGTTTTTAAAAATTACCGTTTCTTTAAACCCACCAACCGCTGACTTCCACCCATCCTAATCACGACCCTCTCCTACCACCAGAAAAGATATAAATACCACGATATTACTTGGACAATCGACTTCCTGATGACTTCTCCCGAATGAAACATTTCTCGTCCTGTAGAAGCCGTTTCTATATTAAATATGTATACTCTGCTATGCATTGATTACCTTCCTTACTGTGGTTACCCCTATTTAATCCGGGATAAATATTTAAATATATAAATATGTATATATATATATATATATATATATATATATATATATATATATATATATATATATATATATTATTATTATTATACTTGGGGAAGGTCATATTGTTGTAATACTATTGCCAGAAATAATAACAGAACACCCTCACTGTTTGGTTGGTTTTCGTTCTCTGTATCTTTTATATCTCCAGAAAAATGGTGTGGACATACAATACAACAGGAGGAACATAATAGTACCACTGTTGATGTTGGAGATGTCCAACGAAAGAACTTTGTTAGACTATATATATATGTATTTATATATATATATACTATATATGTATTTTTGGCCGTTAGTCATTCAACGATAAACATGTATAGTATAATTTATAATATACTCTAATGTTTAATTAAAAACATGCATATGTGCATATGTATATATATATACATATACATATATATATATATATATATATATATATATATATATATGGGGGGGGGTATGTTTGTGTACGTGTGCGTATGTGTGCGCGCGTGTGTATGTGTGATCCATTGTTAATTATCTATAGTATGAAATTAATTATTCCCGTTATGTCTGTTTTCTTTATGTTCACATAAAGACAAGACTCTACTTTACAGCATTGCCTTAGGATCATGATCCATCAAATGATTCAACATTATCATTGACCCTATTATCTTTATATAAATAACGTATTTCATGTGACTCTTTAATTTACTTTCTGCTCGATATTGATTTAGTCTATCTAATATATTGATTACTGGTAATTTTATTTACTTGAGACCAATTCAGACATACTGTAGAACTTTGGCAAAGGCATTCCAATTATGAGCATCTATCAAACAGGGAAATATCTGAGGTGATGCAGCTCCCTTTGCAAACCTCGCTTTTTCCTGTTCATTCAAGCGACGTATAAACCCTATGTGTCCTTAACAATTGGTTTGGTTTCAGTAGTGTTTTGTGAGTATCAGTGCGTAACAAAGTTTAATATGATACTTCTATAATTTTCAGCGTGTTATAATTGCAAAATACCACCAACGTCCGCTACAGGTAGTGTAGTTAATGTTAATATTGCTCTTTTAATTTTTATATATCTTCGTTATTTAGATATTGATGTAACTTCATCACGCTTATATATTCCAAATGTCTCACAATCAATACATTTCACTCACACCGGTCGATGCCTATTTTGTAATATATGTAGTCACCGTATGCCTCATTTCGTCATTTCTATCAAACTCCTTTTGTTGGAAAAGTGTTTCTAATCGCATGAAATAATAGGAGACTGTGTAAAATCTTGTACTGTTTGACGTACTCTATGCTAGTTGTCACCCTTTTTTTATATATTGACTTATACATGCAATCCCGAAAGATTCCTGAGCAGATACATTAATTATTTGTCATTCCAATAATAGAATGTTGATTGTTTTCTACTTTTAGGAGTTTGAGAATTAAGTATTTGGTAACGCATTCACTTGTCATGGAGTTCAGCTATCTTCGCTAGTTTTAATGGTTAGGTTAAAATTATATTTTCTTTTCCTTCTACCTTGAGTACAGCATCTATTATTCATTGCGTGAAAGGTAACCAAACAAAATAATCTTTTAACGGAAATTAGTGGGCATATATCTGAGAAAAGAAGCACTAAGATATATACTATAATGATAATGGAGTTCAAATTAGTTCATAGTGTTATTTATGGCGGGTTATATATAGTCTGAACATTGATTAAATGTCATTTATCTTCAAAATATTGAGTGCTGAATGTTTTCAATTAAATTCAAAAAATTACATATCTAGTTACAGTTGTTTGTATTAATTACACTGACATCCAAGTAATTGCCATTCATCACGTTGTGTTCTGTCTGTAGCCATCAGAGTACTAGTAAAACCATTGTTTCTTAAATTACACAGATCATAGTTGATAACTTTTTATTATACATCATGTGTGATGCACCTACCTACGTCGCCGATTCATCTATATCTTATCAATAAATCGGAATATATATATATATACATTCTTTACTTAATGTTTTGTTCTTCATCGTAAGAGACAGAGATCGACGTATATCATTGTTCACAAATGTAAACGTCTCTGAATTTTCTTTATATTTTTCCAAAAATTCTAATCATTAAAATTTCAGTATTATATTAGCTAGCTGTATCTCATATCTAGTTAAATACAATCAATTTTACTCATACTAATTGAACAAGAAGTTTATTCACTCGAATGCACATAGCCATACAAAATATCGAAACTGGTCAGAATGCCTTGGGTTATAACGAAATCTGATAAACAGTAGCATATATCAATAATGATTTTCCTGGTGTTATAACATGATCGTCAGATGGAAAATGTATTCTAAACCATGATAATCGTTATTCTGATATTTAATCGTATGATTATTCGTATTTTGGAAAGCTCTATTTATTTCAAAATTCAATGGAATGGTAAAAATGAATGTTCTTCTAAATATCAACAAATGCCACATTTGTTATGCAGTGGATTAGATAAGTAGCCAGGCGTAATACAAACAGGTAATGCTGAATACCCTTAGGTTAATCCACTCTTTAAGAATGCACATTACTACGAATGGCCTACCCCTCTTCTGTCCAATCCCCATCCAGAGCTCAACTCAGAATAACTTAATCCTCTGATTTATATTAACAAGTTAAATCATCTTATTTTATGTCCACATGCCAATTATGTTATATTATGCAATACCCCCCCCCCCCACACACCCCACCGCCAACCGAGCCATTCAAAATGCAGAAGTTCTTTACGGCGATATATTCCATCGACAACAATATCTATATATATAAAACTGAGGTTGTCTGATTGTCTGTCTGTCTGTCTACTAAAACGGTCGGCACAGATCTCCTCTTAAACCTACATTGAAATGTCGGTGAAATTGCTACACTTATAGATGAAGGTCCGGCGGAGACATCGGTGAAACATTTTTTCAAATCGACACACGTCATGTGTAAAAATCGAATTTGTAATGTATTGATTGTTCAGTTCAAATGTATAAATAGAGATGAGAAACAAGTTATTTCCCTTTTATGGCGTCATTTGCTTATCTATTAATGTTACGTATAAACGATGCCATGGAGCGAGAAGAACAATTTCATGCAGAGACAAGACCATGTTTATGGTGTAAATGGTGTCGTTAGACTAATATTCTATTTAAAATAACCGAATGATTTCCAGCCCCGGAGTTTAAGAATGATGTAAGTAAAGTTGTAAACGAAAATGACAGGTTATTAAAATAGTTGTTTCTACTTTTGGAACAAGGCCAGCAATAACCCAGTAGATTACTGGTACTTTATTGTATCGGCCCCGTAAGGATGAAGGGCAAAGTTAACCTCGACGGGATTTTAATGTTGCCTTAACATAGTAAGAAGTAAATAGTGAAGATTTAGGCCAGTACATGCGCCGACGAACATACACATACATACGCACACAAATACATACAGACACACATTTCTACATTATTTTCACCAAACTTAAGACATAGATTACTTATGTACACCGGATGGTCATGGGCACTTTCATTTTCCCAGATATTGATTATAGGGCCTCCCGGCAGATAACCCTCTTTCACCACTTCCTTGGAGTCGACTGAAGCACTGCAGTGCAAAAAAACGTCATAACTTCTGGACTTCGCAACCGATGTTCACAAAACTTGACACATGGGCTACATTTGTTCTACAGATGAAGCTGAACTCTCAGAATTGGAACATATTGAGTAAGGGACTCCTGGCGACAGGAACCCCCTTTTGGAATATGCCGATGATTTTGTAAAAGTATAGTTTTCGAAGCAAAACTGAAGTATTGACATAAATGGTACACATAACTGCTATTTAATACCAGCGAAACGCCGGGTACCTCTGCTAGTAATAGCTAAAATTAAATTGATCCATGCTTCTCAAACGCTTTCTAAATTGAACATTTTTCTGAGCTGGTTCAACAATCTGCAAAGTATAGCCTAATCGCTTATCTTCTCCCGACCTCTACAACACCGGGATCATTATTTAATTAAATATTTAGATGCAACTCTTCTGTTTCATGCTGTGAATACAAATATTGCTTTAATTTGAAACTCATAAATGATGTAAGAAGTGTAATGGTTTATATAAACGTAATACTGGATAATAAATGAAATCGAATTACTTGTATGTTTTAATAAAGTGAATAATGGATTATATAAGATGATACATATTGTCGTGGAAACATACCAAATCATATTAAATGCTTAGATTGAAATATGTCCAAACCCCTTTTCAAACAAATCATATGCATATTAGATGTGTTTAGCAGTGATTATTAGATAATAGACACATGACAATAGTTGTCAACCCTTGGAGACATGTAACCTCGATACTATATATATTCCGTGTGTGTTTCACAAGTTTGAGTTCTGGAGAGAAGAATGTGCTAGGTAATAGAGGTCCAATATGATAGGGGTGTAAGGAATAAATATATCGAAAAAATAACACTAAAGACAATGGGTTTATACAAGATGATGATAGGCAGTTGATGCAAATAAAAAGTAATGGAGGGGATATTATGTCTTCGGATAACAGTACATCAAATGGCATATTATTTATAGTATAGATAAAAAAAGAAGCAGCACATTGTAAGTATAATCATTACATATTCCCATTGAGTTTCTTTAAAGAAATGAATGGATTCGATTTCAGGTATTGCTGCCGATATCTTTGTATGTGAAATAAATGCATTTCTAGTGACGTGAACAACAATAACCTATCATTTCAATTGTATTATTAAACCTTTTCCTCTAAAATATTATCTTGTGTGGGAAATGTACATTTTTCGGTATAATTGGTTTTGATATTTTCACAATAGTTTCGTCTTGTTTATAAACATGACTAGACCTAGCAATTCAGACCTAGCAATTTAAAAGGTCATTTCGTATATATATATATAGTAATGATAATAAATGTCAACTAAAATCCAAAGAGGGCTCGACAAGGACAATATAAATGTACTAAATATTTAATCTGTTATTTTAATATATATATATATATATATATAAACGTTTGAATATGTGTAATAAGGCCAAGACAATGCAGGTATGGACATAGAAAAAATAATGCAATAGTGAAAGATATTGATGTGAATTCGTCTTTCACCTTGAATTTATTTAAATGTCCTTAATTTTCGAGATAATATCTCTTCTTCGGAGCGAAGTAAAGGTCTCAAACCAGCGTCTTTAAATCTCTAGCCAAGCCATGCTGGCCGGAAATAGTATAGAGTATCTGTTCTAACTCTAATATCAAAGAATTAAAATTAGGTGGATAAAGAGTAGTCGCCCTTTAAGAGGGGTTTGTTTAGGGTTTTTTTATTTTTTTTTTATTTATTTTTTTTTTTAATATATATATATATAGGGAAATAGTTAGGACACCAACGGCATGGCTCTAGCTGTAATAGCTGTCGAAACGGCTTGAAATCTTGAACACTGCCGTCGGGGCCCTGAATCGTTTCATATTAGTCACTCTACTACCCAAAGTATCCATAACTCTGGTGCGTTATGGTCCACCTGGTTCCTTACCACACTTCTTTCCATATATAATATATATATATATATAGGAACAAATATGTGACCCCGACGACAGAGCTCAAGCGGTTTCGACGGCTAATTCTGGAATGAGCTCTGCCGTCGGGGTCATACTTGTTCCTATTACCCGCTCTACTACCCTAAGTATTGAGTACTTTGGTGCGTTATGATATATCTGGCTCCTTACCACATTTGCTTCGTTATATATATATATATATATATAATGGTAGATCTATGACAAAACCACTTCGGATAAACTGTAAAACTAGAAACGTAGTATATAGTATAAGATGTACAGAGGGTACTTGCAGAAACATGACAACAACATACATAGGTGAGACAGCTCGTAGTATAGGTGAAAGGATAGACCATCACTGGGGGGAACTAAAAGGACGAAAAAACGGGTCAGTACTATACGAACATGCTAGACAACAACATGACGGTAACATAGACAACATAGAAATTAGAATAATATCTAAACATAGAAATGACCCAGCAGATAGGCAAATCAGAGAGGCCAGTGAAATAGAAATTAGAAGACCAAAGCTAAAGAGAAACAATGAATGGAATAACAACAAATCCCAAACAAACAACACTGACCTAAGAGAAGTATAAATAAGTAAATAAAATAAGATAAATAAATAAATAACTACACAAGCACAATAACAACAAGCACATAAACACACACTAGTCACCCATCACACAGCAAGCATAACACTATACACACATGCAAACGCATGCGCAAAGAAGACGAAATAAAATAAACAAACGAGCAAATAAATAAATAAATATATAGACAGACTGAATAAAAATGGCCTAGACATACAGCACAACAGGAGGAAAATATAACACCACTGACGATGTTGCAGATGTGCAACGAAAGATTTATGATAAACTATATATATGTGTTTGTGTCTATATTGTATCTGTATTATTTTTGACCGTCGGTCAGTCAATGGCAACATTGAGGACCGAGTAAGTTAGATTACCGATATAAAAGACAGAGAGAAGCGAAAACCAACCAAACAGTGAGTGAGTTCTGTTATTA
This sequence comes from Eledone cirrhosa, assembly GCA_964016885.1. NCBI lineage: Eukaryota > Metazoa > Mollusca > Cephalopoda > Octopoda > Eledonidae > Eledone > Eledone cirrhosa. Next base: position 47,910,226 of record OZ024750.1, read on the forward strand.
ATTCTGGCAATATTACACAAATATGACCCTCCCCAAGTATAACAATATTTGTTTCGACACACGATTTCATATAAAAAGCCTCGCATATATATATATATATATATTTGTGTGTGTATGTGTGTGTGTGTGTCTGTGTATCATTAGTATGTTTTTCTCCAAATTGCCACTTCATACTTGATGGGAAAGATCCATGAAGTAATGGTGCTCTAGCATGGATATATCCATGTTAGTTGTACAAACTAAAGCGATAAAAAAATGACTATTTTGTGTGTTTCATAGAACTAAATTATAGACGGGCTTCTTTTTCGTCTAAAAGGATTTACGATTTAAGATTGTATCAGCAATCGATTGTCCACTATAAACATTCCTTTTTCTGATATGACAATCATATATATTTACTGTTTTACTCACCCAGGACGGACGTTAGGATTTGTGAAAGAATTGGCTGCTATTTTTAACAGAACAAGCGACCACGAACGCGCTTATTCTCTGTCTTATTACATCCACAATTAATCAAAAGATAAGTAAGGGATCTGTAACTTAAATGAGAAATGGTTCAATTTATAATAGTTCTGTTGGTAAATAGATGCACTGAAATTGTTCATTTTCATATGTCTCTTTTATTACGCATTCATTACAATGTTGTATTAAGGCTAAAGACATAGCATTTGACCGAGATATCAAAGCAATTTCTAATCAGATTCAAAGCATAAAATACCACTGGTATTTTAGTTATATACATGTTAGCTAAATTCATGTTTTCATCTATTTACTTGTTGTAAAATATGCTACTAGGATAACAACATGTATTACACGCGTCGTAGACAAAATGGCTATTTAAATTGAAATGGTTCCTGATCAAGGTGTTGATTAATGTCGTTTATATTAGATAGTAAATTCATCTGATGTACAAATAGGGTTTAACCGTTTGATGAAGTGTATAACCTCGTGTTGGAAATAGTGAATAAATCGAAAGGAAACCTATATCGAACGAAGATATAAAAAGCCATTATTTTTAAGGTTACAACAAGAACACAAATTGTACCGGTAGAATATATATAGAGAATATGTATCGGCTTATGTACAGGAATGATGAGTAATGTATAGTTATTTGTATATAAAGATAAAGTGATCTATAGAGAAAGAGGGTGAATAAATGCGTTAATGTAAAGGTAGGTGACAAATTGAAACAATACAATACGATCAGATAGGAGTGAGAAAGGGTGAAAGTCTAATGCGGAAAGAAAGACAAAGACACACATATATATATATATATATATATATATATATAACATAAACAGGTGGATAAAAAAGGTATATATATATGATATATATAGAGAGTGGGATACAATGTGACATACCGATGCGGATGTTGGTGATTATTGAAATTGTTGGACAATACAAAATAATGAGTAAGGAAGGATATGAAAAGCAGAAATATATATAAATACAAATCGTTGTAATGCAAAATGAAAAGCGAGCGTTAATTAATGAGAATCTCAGTGTATGGAGATTCCGTTATATATTTATTCATTTCGGTAAATACTGCTTACTAGGCAACACAATATTCTGCTTAAAGTATTTCTAGCAAGGTTCATTCTTTCGTTCCACAGGAAGTTAATTATGATCTGAAAATATGGCTCAAAGACACAAATGCACACACACTATCACACCCTCGTATATATAATACAGACACACATACACACACACACACACACACATGTATATGTATGTATATACACACACACACACACACACACACTCACACTCACACTCACACACACACACACACACACACATATATATATATATATATATATATATATATATATAGGAACAAGTATGACACCGACGGCAGAGCTCAAGCCGTTTTGGCTGGTATTTTTGACCTGTGCGGAATTCCTTCCTTGCTCACATTTCGACTAGGTTTGATGGTCTTTATTCTCTCTCGTTCACGATTTCACCGAAAATATATTCCGGGTAATCTGGGACTTGACTCTTTCTTCCTCACTTTTCGTTGCTTTACCATCTTTGTTTGCTTACAGTCTCGCTCGTCCCCCTTATTTACGTGTCCCAACGACTTTCTTTAGCCGTTGCTCGCACCAACCGGATGTATATGGTCTTAAAGCGATGAAATACCAATGATGGTTGGAAGTTCACTGATGAAGGACTAACTTTATTCATATATATATATATATATATATACTTTGTTTTTGAATTTGTTTAGTAATAATTATTATCTGAAAACGTGTGTTGAAACAGATGTTGTTATAATTTGGGAGGGTAATGCTGCCAATACAAACCCACGTATCCCTTGATTTCACTTCTATTTATAATGAATTACCGGTTGGTTAGTTGGCTGGATAGTGTAGGACAGAAGAGAGAACAGACAGACAATTAAAACCCGGTCACTGTGGAGGTCACAGAATGTGCGACGAATGAACTTTGACAATATATCAACAGCCATCTGGTTATCTAACCAAATGCCCAACCGAAAATTCATAATAAATTGAAAAGGAAACTAACGGGTGTGTGAGTTGTTATCGACAGCGTGACCCTACCATAATATAACTTTCTATATGTCAAGAAACAGTCTTTTTCTTTCTGAGTTGTCTCTTGATAAGCCGTATCAAGCTCACAGCAGATCAGCGAAACTGCAGTCGGTTCTTTGAGGAAAAAACAGTTATATTTGTGTGTATTATTTCCTCGCCTTTTGTAATTTAATAAAGAGCTTTGATTATTGAGTTATTTCATTCAGTCATCGAACAAAACATGTTAAGGCTACACTACACCCATACATTTACATATGAATATGTGTGTGTATTTCATTATTATATGTAGGCGATGGATTGGCAGTATCGGCAGAGGTTCGGACGCCATGCTTTGACGCATAGAGTTACGGCCCTTGCCATTCTGAGTTCAAATCCCGCCGAGGTTAACTATGCCTTTCATCCTTACGGGGTCGATAAAATAAAGTACCAGTAATACACTGTATAATTGCTGGCTTTGTGCCAAAAGTAGAAACAATTATTATATGTACCAAACTCACCTATGGTCGAGTTAACACAGGAGTCTACTAACTGCTTTTTCTAGCAAATAGGTTATTCGATCACTCTGTGATCACTGTATCACGTGTTAATTTCTCCGTCCGTCTCTGGAGATATTCTCACTTGTTACGAAAAATACAGTCATATTGTTTACCATTGTATCACGTTGTAATGCCTCCCTCCACCCTTTGCGATGTTCTAACTTGCTAAGAACGCGTCAAGAAACAGTCTTTTTTTTCTGAGGATTCTCTTGATAAGCCGTATCAACCTCACATCGATGATGCATTTTTATAGTGCAGAAAAGTTGCACACAGATCGGCAAAACTGCAGCCGGCATTATTATTTTCTCATATTTTGCAATTTATATATATATGTGTGTGTGTGTGTGTGTGTGTGTGTGTGGGTATATATTTATATATATAATGTTTTGGTGTTATATATATATATATATATATATATATATATTTCGTTTCTGAATTTGTTTAGCAATATTCTATATCTGAAAGCGTGTGTTGAAACCGATATTGTTATACTTTGGGAGGGTCATATTGCCAATAAGAAAGCAACTGGTGAAAGCAATTGGTGCGTGTGTTTCTTATTGGCAACATGACCCTCCCAAAGTATAACAATATATATATATTTATTAAAATAACAGATTAAAGTTTAAGGAAATAATCGCTGCTTTCACCCTTACCGGGGTCTTCTGAAACTAACAAAGTCAATCTGTAAACGCAGAAGTGGATATTTCAAAAAACGTTGCAACTGGAGGAAGACAGGAAGACGATACTTTGGTTCGTGGTAACGTTCCCTATGCAAATAAGTAATGGTATAAACACAACATATACTTAGCTACCACATCAAGACGAAAAATATCCACGTATAGATCGTATTATCCGTTAGGGTATAATGTGGGGCTGTAATACAGGAAAGTGTTGTGCAATTTATGTTTACAAGCCGAAATTGCCTCCGACTTTATGTATATGGTGCGTTGATTATTCAACGAATTCATTTTTAGAACAGATTAGGAGCACTCGACAGCCTCTATAGAGATTGAAGTATCAAGACCATAGCGGCAAGTCGAATAACCAATTTCTTGTGTTTTATCTGATGAAAGTGTTGTGAAAAACTGCTGGACCCTTGAAATATATTTATAAAATATATACTTTGGTTATGTGAAAGTATTTCACATTTATTAATATTTTGAATATATATATATGCCATGGCTGTGAAACCTTGTATGCATTTATTTAAATAATTGTTTCTACTTTAGACACAAGGCCAGCAATTAACCAGTGTATTAGCGGCACTTTATTTTATCGACCCCGTAAGGATGAAAGGCAAAGTAAACATCGGCGGGATTTGAACTAATATCAACTCTTCGTAAAAGTAAATGTCATGTTTCTTTCCAGAGATTATGTGGAAAAATAATTCTCATTCAATGGGAGTATCTTGGCCAGACTATGAACTTTCCATCCAACCCTCGTACGTGTGTGTGTATGTGAGTAAATATGTATTTATATGTGTATTTTGTGTATGCATACATTTAATTTACATTTAAATACCCATATGGACACATATTATATACAATTTGTTTTACGCTCACTATTATTCCTGCAATTAAAGGAGTGTTCCATTTGTGCAATATCTTAATGAAACCATGCATAAACTGTATAAAATATGTGTAACAATGGGAATCCAATATACAGTATATTTTCAATTCTGTTCTCAGTCAATGTCGATGATTATTAATATTTTCATTTTTACGTATATATTGTATCATATATTTATCTCGATGCTGCACTACGTCAAATGTTTGCATTATCGTAACTCTCAATTTAACAATCGCAACCTCAGTATAACATACCCAAACAATGCGACGAATATTCTGTTTCAAAGCAATATAGGTTTACTCTAAATGAATACTAACAATGTTTGTATATGCGTTATTAGAGCGGTTCAAATTAATTTTACACTAATTGACCTATAATTACTCCATAGTTTGACATGGGAGGAAAGGGAAACATTGCTGAATTCAGTAATGGTTTGAAGTTTGAAATGGGATTTATTGAAATATTAGTGACTTAGGAATCTGTTTTATCGAGTCTAAAAGCTTACTGAGTAATCTTCCATTTTCTTTTCTTCACTGCCAAATATTTGTTTAACCTTATATATATTAGAATCGAAAATAATAAACATAATTATGTATTCCCTGCACCCACTGTAATCAACGGCTAAGTTTTATGAGATATAATTTAAATATATCATTAAGGCAGGTTAGAACACGGCTTTACAAGCTGCTTGGAGTAATTTAAAACTTCCGTATATTTGAGCCGGACGAGAGAAAAGTGTGCTCAATACCGACCTAGAGTTTACATATTCATTTATCATAGCAAATATGTAACCATAATAAAGGAATATATCTCCCTTGTTTAAAGATTTAAATATTCCATAGGAAATAATCTGTGGAAGCCACATTTAGCAGTCAATGTAGATAGTACAACTACATAAGTATAGGTATTTTCGTTCTAGTAACTCACCTGCGGGGTATTAATATTCAGGATTTGAGACAAAGGTAGATTATCAAATTTCCATAATTAATTATCTGTTAACATATGGAAACTTGCTTTTATCCATATACATGCGTAAGTATATATTTATCTGAGAGTGAAATATGTATGTGTGACATTATGAGGCTGTAATACCATTGACGAAATGTACATTACTATTGGACTGTAGAAAAAATTGACAAAGTGTTTCGCTGCGCGGTATGAATTATTCCATTCAATTTTAAGGTTATTACGCGTCCTCCTGATATGCATATTCCCTCTAAAATATTAAATTGGGAGGAGCACATTCCTTTTCGAATATCACATTATACATTTCCTATGTTCTATAATGAAAGCCCTCTTTCAATCTATAAAGCTTTATTTTGGTTTGGTTCCCATGACACATCATCAGGTGTGTATGTAATTAACAGATAACAATCCCATTAAGAGAGGTTATGTAACATTTAATCATAGTTTAATTTGCATATTTCACAATATGAAGTTGCAAGAAATTGTTCGATTCAGTTTCTAATTAGGATATAATGATTCATGCAAACCTTTGAAGTTGTTGCTTAAAGCATTCATGTGTTTATTCTCAGGAGCTAGCGGCATGTCCCATGATGTATTAACATTCAAATATGCGTAGACTACAGTAACAGTATACATCATTTAGTTTACATCACAAAGTTCTAATGTAAATCTCAATAATGATTAAATTCAATGCTAGAACAATATATAAATAGTGGTCACGTATCGTCAATAATCACAGCAATAGCGATGAACGTATGGCTGTGTTCGAGGTCATAATTTTGATGACATAATGTGTGTACATATATATATATATATATATATATATATATATAATCGAAAATGCAACAGTGGAGTCTTTTTAATAATATTTTTTTAATTTCCTTTACCTGTTTCACAGTTCTTTTGATTTTCAAAAGTATAATTGAGATATAGGGTTTGTGGTTTGTCTCGCATCGGGTTCGTGTTCGAAACTTCTTTCTATTTGATGTGGAAAGAGTGGCTCGAGATGGTGGGTGGGGATTAAAAGTAATTTGGTTGGTTCATGAATGTCACGGGAATAAGCACCATACATTTCGACGTTGTTATATATATATATATATATATATATATATAGTTGATGAATTATTATTTCATAGGCATAAGAGCCAACGTGATGATTTTCGCTGTTAAATAAAGGATGATGATTAGAAAGACATTATATATGCTATATTCTACTTACAACATATAAATATTTATGTTTTTATCTAATTCTTAATTCTTAACTATGATGAATTTTCAAACAATATATATAATAATCTTGTCAACATCATCATTATCACGGTAGATATGATATTTGGTCCTTATATTATTATTGTATTTGGTATTTTTTTATACTATGAAATGTTAACCTACACTTACATCTAGACATACATCGTGAGTAATGATACGATCGCGAGTAGAAACGAAAGAAATGGAATTCCTCAGAAGGCATTTGTCGTAATGCTCTGGGAAGAGTGGCTAGCTCAGATATGAAGGATTTGTTCCGAGTAGTATCTACGCGAACTCTCCCAATCGAGAGATACTACTGACATCTATTTTGATCGTCATACGAATAAATCACTGGGCACGGCACCATGAGATACACCACAAGGAATATGTTTGGGTACAATCCATGAGCTGGGAGGGTGAGTCAGAAAAACATCACTTCACGTTATCTCAGAAAAACCTCACCTCACGATTCTACCAAAAAATGAAGAATAGATTAATATCTCCTGTCTGAATTCATTAGCACACCACACACCCACATATATCTGAAAAGTTTAATGTAAATTATTAAACTGTTTCGAAGAATAACAGGAAAGATGATTACTGATCGGGTGGGATCTATGGATTATAAATAAGATTAATGACCGCTACTCATGTGTTACTATTCAAATTAAAATATAAAATACATTTCAACGAATAGTCAGATTCCTTTAATATTACTCCCTGAATAAGACACAAAAAGCAACATGTAACTTGTAAATATGTGTCAGGCATGGCAAACATATCTAATTTGTATCTAAGGGCGTTGGACTCAGATCTAATTAAGCATGCGTTCATTATCACACCATAATGGCGGTAAGTACATATAACCATGAAATTGTTAAGCATATTTCCATACAGTTTACTAATTAGTTCATTGTTCCCTTCATACATCATGAGATTTATGGGCGTAATTCATCTTAATTATAATTACATATATTCCCCATTATATGAAAACAATTCTAAAAAGAGAAATAAATAGAAGGAAATAAATAATGGACGAAATAATAATGAAATTATCTGAGGAATTCAACGAAGGTTCTCAACCTATACTTAAATACATGTTTTTGTTTATTTTTTCTCTGTTAAAATTAAATGGTATTGGCACTTAAATCTGAATTATTTTCAACTGAAAATGATTTCATTGAACTCGGTACTTGGGCGGTTGATCGAGAGTATACTTTGCAGTAAACAGCGACATTTTTTTTTATACGTTGATGTCAAATCCTGACAAGGTTACCTTTCCATTTCATCGCCAAGGGATCGATAATATGAATTATCAGTAATGCACTGCTTTCAATTTCATAAATGTGCTCCTTTCCCTTCATTGGTGACTTTGTGCCAAAAATAGAAACAATTACAAACACCTAGAAACACCTGAACGAAATGGTTGATTGAGAGAAATGTTAGAGAATCGTAAAGAAACATTTCTGGTATTTACTTTCGACTCTCGTTGCTTTAGTTATCCCAAGGATCAATCAAATACGGTACTACTCATGTAATGGGCTTGACATAATCAACATTATCTCCGTACCAAATAGCTGCCAAAATCCTTGATTTAAAAACTAATATTTAACGCATTACTAGGAAGACATCTGCACATTTTTCACACATACCTTTTTAAAATATTTTTAACATTTGAATGGAATTTAAAATCATTCTACCTAACCGCTCCATTGATATCTAGGAATATTATATCCTCTTCATCCACAACATATACAATCCAACTAAGAATTGTATTGTTATTATAAAAAGTATATACTAATTTTTGGAGGAATGTGTGTGTACCAGAAATGGAAAAAAATGTATTTACATTCATATTTTCTCTGCAAAGCTGTTTTGCTAGAGAACTGGTCGCAGGTGGTGGATAGCGATATGATCATCAGATATGATATGTAGTTGCTATAGAAGCGGGCAGCTGCCGGACGAATAAACAAGCCCTGGGATACTATAGTAGATAGAGTAATGGGTGACATCTTTAGCACCCAACAAAACTCTCATAGGGATGTCGATAAGACGAGTCAAGTAAAGGCCGCTTCTGAAAAAACTTAGTCTTTACGAGTTTGAGAAAGTAACAGATTGGTGACTGACACACATAAAACCAACAACATTTCAAAATGTTGAGAAGAACATAAAATTCCCATACCGCATTGCTCTTCACACCGGAGAGCAATGGACGCTTTCACACCTTAGGTAGAGAGGCATGTATCAAAAATATATTACAGTGTACATTTCATGCTACAAAAACTGGCAAAGGGCCTGTGAAGTGTCCTGGGACGCGTGGAATATAGGCACAAAGATTGAGTATAGTGAGATTCCAAAGAGGGTTCGGAAAGGAGCGTATCATAAAAAAATTATCCTCGGACGGCACAACACCTAAAGCTAAAGAGCAGTAAATGGTGGAGAAACCTAGATGCAACCGGTTGCATGAAGTCGAAGTTTTAAGACAATATCCATGCATCTGGTACTGTAAATTTGGATGAGGGACGTAAACTTCATTATTCTGAGGTGGAGTCAGAAATTAATAGTTGGGAGTTCGGAAACTCACAAGCTCCTGGGTGACAGAATGTGTCATGGACCGTATCCCATTAGGAGAAATTTTCCTCTGGAGGCTTAGGCTGAAAGATAAGTCTCTGTAGTTGGTTCAAATTTATGCACAAAAAAGAGGAGTGTGAATACAGATCCGTCCTTGATGAAGTAACCTCAGCGTTAAATGTGTGTGTGTGTGACAGCTCACACCTATACAGGTTTAGCTGGCCTCCTCCAAGGTAGATCTCATTGGAGGTGTCTTGTGTGATTTAATGTTAGGGACCCGAGTCCTATCATCTGATTTCTACGGCTGAGTAAGCTGAAGCAATGTGAAATAAAGTGTCTTGCTCAATGAAACAACACTTCACCCGGTCCGAGAATTGAACTTACAAACTTTCGATTGTAATCTCAATTCTCTAACCACTAAGCCACTGATTTATATATCCTGAGTTTCCTAATAAGACAGGGAATGGGGTCTCAACTGATCATCATATAGTTATCTGCAACGTGAGACTATCTAAAGCCTAAAAGGCTCACAAAGTGTTCAGCTACAGGGTGGCCTACAGGAACATGTGGGAAAAATTAATGGATAAGGAGCTGAAGACCAGTTATGCAGACACTATTGCATCCAGATTCAGAAAATTCCCTGTGTAAACTGAGGATGTTGAGACAGAATGGAGAGAGTTCAGCGCAGCAGTTTATATTTCAGCTGTTAAATGTTGCAAGCGAAAGAGTCGTGGTCTGGAACCAGAAAAGTGAAAGAGGCCAACATAACAAAGACGATTCTTGGCTCGGAAATATATCCTCCTTCTTCCACTTGAGGTACAAGGAGGCACGAACAATCACAGTAGAGACAGTAAAGTTACTTCATGAGAGGGATTTGGGGTTAAGCTAGAAAATGTTCTGGAAAGCTATCCACCGACAACTTAAGAAGAAGTCATCCTCCACACCTCCAATCAAGAACGCGTTTGGAGTTTTCCTTTCTTCAAAAAGGTGCACCCTCACGAGTAGCAGATAATTCTTTGCTGTTCTCCTAAATTCTATCACAACATATATTTCAAACGAGGTGCATATGGAAGTGGTGAGGAATTTCCTTGCGGCCGAGATCATAAGAGCAGTTAAAAAACTAAAATGAGGCCAGGCCGCTTGGAAAGATGAAATCCTTCATGGGATACAACGACTTTGCGATCCATCTTGATTAAATAATTTGCTCCAAGGTACTCAATACACTTCTAGGTTCATCAAAGTGCAGACATTGATAGATTTCTTTATTTATTATCTTATATATCAAATAAGCAACCCTTTTTCTGGAGCGTGTTTCACAGAAATATATTTTCTAGGAATGAGATTCTATGGTAACAAATATAATTAAATCCCTCTAGTACACGTTAATATCCTTGTATAGAAATGTAACTTTATAAAAATAAAAACAAAGTAAAAAGCACCACAGAATTGAAATCATGGAGATGTGAAAGAGTTGAATTCTCCTGACACCATGAATCAAAGAAACTAAAATAGAAGAAAGAGAAATACTAAGGCGATGAAGAATGAATAACCAAACAAATGCTTCACCGTTTGATTACAAGTTTGTGAAGAATAATAATGTTGCCAAATAATATATTAGATACACGACAAATATGTGTTGCTTTCTGAAAACGGAAATTCTGATACGAAGAATGCTTTTGTATTGAATCGAATTTTGATATTTTTTCTCTGCCCAATATGTAAGGAAAGATGTAAATGCTATTATTTTTTTGAAGAATATATAGTGTGATACCAAATCCAAAAGTATCCATTATTAAAAACCATCAAGCCAAGATTGCAGAATCGTTATACACATAAAACGAAAACAGATGAATGTATGTAGCAATTTATATGAAAGAATAATGGGCCATTGTCAGGCTTAAAGAAATAATAATAATAGTAATAATAATAATAGCAATAACAACATCAACGACGACAATGACAACAACAACAACACCACCACCACCACCACCAACAACAACAACAACAACAACAGCAATACATTTGAAGAGGAAACATTTTAATTTATCTCTTCAGAGCAATGGAATTTTGAATCAGTTTCAGATAAAGTGAATAAAAAAGAATAAACATTATCAAATAAATTGCCTTTTGTGAGAGGAAAAACAACATTAAGAAATATAAAGACTATTGAATTCATGAAGTTTAAACAAATAATATCGTCAATGATGGCGGTAACTTATGAACAGGTATGGTATGAGAGGTGACAAAGAATAGATTTTGATTAGTTTATTTAGTTCTCAAAATAAAATGTGGCTATACAATCTGAGATTATGGAACATCGTCAACAAAAATGGCTATAAAAATCACATATTTCGGTCTAGAGTTTCGACTAGATAACAAACAAGAGAGCACTAGACATTACGGGAGAAAGTGGGAGAAGAGCCATCAAAACACAACGTGAAATCGATGGGTACGCAGCACGAAGAGCATCTACATGGCTATCATTGAATAGAAATAAATATTTGACACATATTGAGATTTGATCATCAACGGTCATCTCATCTCATTGAGGATGCGTGTTGTTAGACTAGAATGATTTCATTATACAACAAATAGGAAGTGTCTGTGTATTTCCAATACTGCAGATATCTGAAGAACTTCCATATTTGTATTTGATGTTATCCTACCTCATCAGTTTTTGATAAAGGCTAGCCCTGGGACGTTAAAAACTGTTCTTCTCCTCATAGACATCCAACCTATTATGCTTGTGTCATGATTTTGAGCACTAGCAATCATGAGAATTAGTCATTTCCTTTCCCAGCGAAGATCATGTTAGATTTTACATTGTAATACTACAAACAATAATATGACAGTTGTACATTGCGTCACATATTGGTATTTTCTACTGTTGGTTAACATAATAGCTAGATCTTTGGCTTAATTATATTTTGTTATAGTTCTTTAATTTCCCAGTTCAATTCTTGCTGTGCTCACATTATTCGTTCTTTCTTCTAGGATACATAAAATAAAGAAACAGCCACGTTTTCTCGAAAACATAGCGATCTATAATTGCCCACATACTGGCTCTGACCTAAAAAACATTATATAGATTATCACTGGATAGTTGGAGACTTAGTTTCAGGAAATTATAAGCAATAAATTATGGACACGTTGAGTGATAGTTTAATATTTAGTTGAGTTTTCGTTAACCTTAAAATGGAGAAAAAAAAATGAAATTTGTAGGAGATTTCTCCATGACATCCACCGCACCTGATTAGACTAGGATGTTCATTTCCCACTCAATAATTCGAGAGTTCGGTTTGGATATTTGTCGGTGCATAGTGTTCTTCAGCGAGACATTTCACGTGGTTCCACTTAATTCAGCTAGAATACATGAGTATGTAAGTTTCATTCAAGGGACAGGAATGTCACATACACGTCACACTGAATTTCCCTAATAAAGAGAAGTACTTTAAGTTTGCAACAGCCTCTATAATGCTCAGCCACTGTCATGGTTTCTTCTAGAGTCAAACATTGAGAGGGTGTCCAGCACACATAAATACATTCACCGGTGCGCACACATACAAGTAATCCTAAACCAGTGCCTGACCAATTTAAATGTCTGAACACTCCACAGTATCATAATAGCCTAACCAGATTTACAGTGATGTATGAATCGATATAGCAACGTTATTCCTTAAATGCTGTCATGCTGTCATGCTGGAGCATTTTCATCTATTTATTTATACACATAATAAATAATATCACATAATAAATAATTGTTTCTACTTTTGGCACAAGCCCAGCAATTACCCAGTGCAATGCTGGTACTTTATTTTATCTAACCCGAAAGGATGAAAGGCAAAGTTAACCTCGGGGGGATTTGAACTAATATATGCTTATATTTTGTAAATCAACTAGGTTTTAATATATAATCGGCATTGTGTGGCTTCTACATTTACTCTTATCCATACAGACATGTGTGAATATGTATATATATATATATATATATATATATATATATATATATATATATATATATATATATATATATATATATATATATATATATATACATACATGTATGTGTGTGTGTATGTGTATATGTGTGTGCATGTATGTGTGGGTGTGTGTTTGTGCGTGTGTTTGTGCGTGTGTGTAGAAATTCTTATACATCCGTATCTACAGAGGTATGTTTATATATGTATGCATTTATATATATATATATATATATATTTATTTATATATATATATATATATGTATATATATAGATAGATACATAGTTGCATCCATGCATCCATATATATATACATAATGACGTACATACATACATGCATATATACATACATAGATATATATATATATACACAGACACACGTTATAAGGTGTTGAGAATTGGTCTTATCTGCCATTCATTGAAATCACATTCGCTTCAGAAGCTAACAAGTGATGCATTTGCATAAAGGAACTAATTTGATTTCCATCCACTTTAGTTCTCCGCCATTTTACAATGGATATTGTGAACTACCGATCCACAGACGATAAGCAAAGCGAAGTAAAAAGGAAGGCAACGAAGAGACGCTTCTATTTTTAGTACATTATACCCACTTGGTTTATCAATGAAATCTTCTCTACGTAACTGTGCCAAATGGAAGGCTTGGATGGATCATATGAAACACAATGGCCGGTTCTTATTGATTTTTAACTGCGTAAGCACCTCGGCTATAATGAAACGCCTTGTGACAAAGATGATAGAAATGATTCGAAAATATTTGCCAAACGTCCTAACAGAGCGCGCAGACTTAAATTATGATCTGTCAAAACCAATTTCCATTATCTAAAGATAAAGTTACCAATGCACGTGATTAGTCAATGGTTTGACTATATATATATACAGAGAGAGAGGGAGATAGAGAGAGAGAGAGAGATGCTACTGTTGAGGAACAGAAATAAACCATGGAACATTTATGACTGAGCAGTGAATTTACTTCCGTGTAAATGAATTATATATATATATATATATATATATATATATATAAAACGAAGGAAACGTGGTGAGGAACCAGATGGACCATAACGCACCAAAGTACTCAAAACGTAGGGTAGTAGAATGGGTAATAGGAACGGGTAGGACCCGTCGGAGCTCAGCCGTCGGGGTCCTACCCCTTCCTATATATATATATATATATATATATATATTTATATATATATATACATATATAGGAACACGTATGACCCCGAGGGCAGAGCTGAAGACGTTTCGACGGCTAATTCTGGACTGAGTCTAGAATTAGCCGTCGAAACAGCTTGAGCTCTGCCGTCGGGGTCATATATGTTCCTATTACCCACTCTACTACCCTAAGTATTGAGTACTTTGGTGCGTTATGGTCCATCTGGTTCCTTAGCACATTTCCTTCCTTACATATATATATATATATATATATATATATATATATAATGGAAAAATTTGAACAGAAACAAAACAGAGAGGAAGTACAACGAATGTTTATTAATGTCACGCTCTGGAGAGTGGGGTTGTGGTGGGGAACGACGTTTCGGGCACAAGCCCTTCCTCAGGTGAGAAGTGTGTGGGAACAGAGTTCAAAGGGTGTGTAGGGGAGTGGTGGAGAGACATATAGCGAAAGGAATCGGTGTGAATGAAATTAAAAATTAAAATAAAGCATGATCAATATACAAGGAATGAAATAAAATTAAATATAAAAGCATGATCAAAATAAACTGAAATTAAAAAGGGGTAAAACAGGTGGTGGAAGTGTGTGGGTGTGTAGGGGTTGTGACGGGTGGAGTGGGGACAGGGAGACGGGGTGTCCGAGCGGGAGGGCTGAAGGTGGTGTGTGTGTGTAGGTGTACGTGTGTGTGTGTGGGTGTGTGTGTGTATGTGAAAGTAAGGGTTGGGGGAAGAACGGGGTTGCATGTTCAGGAAGATGTGTATGTGGGGGGGGGGGGGGGGTTGTACGTCGGAGTGTATGTGCGTGTGTGGATAGAGGGGTGGGGGGAGAGGAATCAGGAGGCTGAGGGTGTAAATATGTGCTGGAAAGCATGTGTGTGGGCTTTAAGCGTGTTGCGGGTGTAGGTGGCGTGTGGGAGAAAAAACAAATTGTTGGTGTGTGTGTGGGTGAGTTATATAGGTTATTCCGTAAGAGGATGGTTGAAATGTTGGTAAATTCCTATGATGTTTAATAGATTCTGTAGTGGTCAAGTTCCACATACGAGTATTCCATGAAGAGATGGTCGGAAGAGGAGAGATGTGGGGTGCGCGCGCAACAGGAAGTGGTCAAGCGGTGGGAGTACTGTGTGTCTGTTTGTGCTGAGAGGTGGTCAGAGGGCAAAGCAGCAGTCGGTGGAATGGTAAAGGGGCGAGGATGGGTAGGTGTGAAAGTTGGAGTGAGGAGGGTGTGTGTGTATATTAGTAGAGGTGTTAGTGGGATGAATGAGTGTGGTGCGAGGGTGTGGGTGGAGCGGGGAGAGAAGGGTGTGTGTAGTTCTATGGAGGGAGTGTGGTGTACTGGTGTGAGTGTAGTTTGATGAAGGGGGTGTTAGTGGGTGTTAGTATACGGGAGGTGGGGAAGGGTTGAATGCAGGCGTGAGTGGGGGTTAGTGGTGGTAGGGTGTGTAGAGTTGGTGGTGTACGAGGGTGTGTGGGTACGTGTGCGTGGGGTTGGGGGTGTTAGTGATGTTAGTTGCGTGTGGGGTGGGTGGTGTAAGTGGGTGCGGGTGTTCGTGTGCTTGGGGTCAGGGGGTGTTAGTGAGGTTAGTTGCGGGGTGGTGGGATGGAGGTGTGGTGGTGAGGGTTAGTGGTGGTAGTAGGGTGTGTGTTTAGTGTGAGCGCGTGTATATATGTGCCGGTGGGTGTGTGCGTGTGATAAGGATGGGGGAGGAGGAGAAGAAGGGAGGGATGTTAGTATGTTAGTTGGGGAAGGGTGGTCGGATGAGGGGTGGAGTGGAGGTGTTAGTATTGTTAGTGTGGGGTGGGCGGTGAAAAGGAGGGGTGTGTTAGTGGTGTTAGTGGGGGATACATGTGGGGGGAGGGGGCGGTCGAAGGCTAAAGAAATAAGGGTGGGGAGTTCAGGCCGGGGGGAGTGTGGGTCCGTAAGATGTAGATAGTTCTTTGTTCGACTCTAAGGCAATTGGCGGGTGTTCCGTGGCTTTGGTGTAGGCCACAGACTGTGAGAGGGCGTGCGGAATGTCCAGGGACACCAAAGTGGCGGGCGATGGGGGAACTACCACCGAGACGAATATCCCGGAGGTGCTCATTGAATCGGTCCGCCAGGCGACGTCCCGTCTGTCCGACATGAGTCACGCTGCACTCCGTGCAGCGAAGTCCGTAGACTAGGTTGGAGGAGGTGCAGCGGAAGGCATGCCGGACAGAGTGAGAGTGGCCGTTGGGACCCTGGAAGGTGGTGGTGTTGGTGATGTGGGGACAGGTGTTGCAGCGGGGCCGAGAACAGGGAAAGGAACCGGGGGGGGGACATAGCGTGGGTTGGGGGGTAGCGAGCTGTGGACGAGGAGGGTGCGGAGATTGCGTGCACGTTTGAAGGATGGGAGTGGTGGGGTTAGGAAGATGTGGGAGGTGGAGGGGTCGGACTGGAGGCGTCGGAAGAGGCGGCGGATGGTGCGGTGGAGGGGTAATGTGGATGGGTGGTAAGTGAAGGGTAAGGGGAGACGGTGGGTGGGTGTGCGGTGGCGTGGGTTAAGGGTGGTGGGAAAGGGCCTGGGACTCGAAGTCAGCATCTCGGCTACAAAGGCGGCGGATCCTGAGGAGTTGGGAGTAGGGAATGGATATATATAGATATATATATATATATATATTAATAAGAGGAATTCCAACTTTGTCTGATTTACTCGTTTTATTTACAACCCTTTAAAATTTATAATGGTATTATAATGAAAAAGTATGATAGAATATTAAATTCTAAGTGTTAATTGAACAAGTACGTTCATGCTTTCGCAATCTTCAGGTTCATAATATGTGGTGACAGTCAAGTTTGCAATATTGCAAACTTGACTGTCACCATATATTATGAACCTGAAGATTGCGAAAGCATGAACGTACTTGTTCAATTAACACTTAGAATTTAATATTCTATCATACTTTTTCATTATAATACCATTATAAATTTTGAAGGATTGTAAATAAAACGAGTAAATCAGACAAAGTTGGAATTCCTCTTATTAATATAATCTTCTATACACAATCATACACACCCGTGTATCTCTCTTTCTCTTTTTCTCTCTCTCTCTCTCTCTCTCTCTCTCTCTCTCTCTCTCTCTCTCTCTCTCTCTCTCTCTCTCTCTCTCTCTATCTATCTATATATATATATATATATATATATATATATATATATATATATATATATATATATATACCCAGGGAGTATATGTACGTACATATGTGTTTGCATGCAACCCTGCACGACCGTATAGTAGTATAGACCCCTGGACTGTGAGCACGCTTATCACATTAGCTTGTGCACAAGAAGGGGCAGAAAAATATGTACAGTACGTGCATGGGATGATGTGCCCGAAAATACATATACCTCGTATCATGCGTGTGTGAGCCTATGTTGCCACTAAGGGGTGTATGATGAACAGTATGGAAGCTCCATATACCCTTCCACGAGCAGACGCATATAGTAAGAAACCTGGCTCCATGGACCTTGTACGTGTGCCTATATGGGGTGATATATATTATAAAGAATTGGCTGAGCTCAGGCTGATTCGACAGCTAATACATGTGGGTCTAAGTCTAAAGTCTGTCATAAACGAGAAGGCTCATGTGGCCGGTGCTTATTTCGATTTCATGGCGGGACGTTATGGAGAGTACAAGAATACACCCCTGGACAGGACGCCAGTCCATGGCAGGGTTAAGTCTCCAGCTATTGCTGGTACTCATTTTCAGATGAGTATACTAGAGCAACGTAAAATGAAGAGTTTTGCTCAATAACACAACACGCAACCGAGGAATCGAGCCCACGACATTATGATCGTGTGTCCAACACCTTACCACCAGGAATACATGTGTTTGGGCGTGTTTATTTTGGCACAGAGGGTACCATGCATCATGATAGCAGAACTGTTTTCCACATTGAACTATTGCATTTATAAGAATGTTAAATACATTCACAAATCTCTTCATACAGACATTATGGTATCAAAATGCCTGAAATCTTCCCGGATACACATACACAGTCCGCACGCAAGCGCACGCACGCACACACACATACGCACACGCACACGCACACACACACACACACACACACACACACACCTATATATATAAATTAGAAATTAGAAATGATAAGCTTTCACCGTATTTTAGACTAAAGAAATGTCTAGCCTGATAGTGGGGTTTATAACCCTCGGAGAAAGGGAAAAAGATGAGTGTTGCCGTGTACGAAAACACTCATCTTTTTCCATTCTCCGAGGGTTATAAACCCCACTATCAGGCTAGACATTTCTTTAGTCTAAAATACGGTGAAAGCTTATCATTTCTAATTTCTAATTTTCAAACTCGCGCACCGTTTCAAAAATATACTTACATGATATATTTATAATTTGCTTGTTTATATATATATATATATATATATATATATATATATATATATATATATATAAAGAGAGAGAGATAGAGAAGAGGTGGCTTAAGTTTTTATATGTTTCGGCCAATATTGGGTCAGTTAATATATACATGAAATGCACCGATATGCACTCTTAAATATCCGTGTAGGCTTATGTGTATATGTATAAAATATGAATTGTTGACAACACAGCGGACAACTGACGCAAAATCTGTTGAACACATGTTTTTACATGAAATCTGCCCGAAGAAATTGTTTGGCGGTGGTGCAATAACACTATTTTGATATTCTTCTCGTTTCTCGTATGTGTGTCTGTGTGTGTATGTCAGCAATTGTAGTAAAAAATGGTTTTAAATGAATTACAAATTCAGATGGTGTATTTTCCTTAATACACATCAAGTTAATGCTACATTCGAAATAATGTAGCATTTTAATGAGTTGAATTTATGGATTATTCCGGAGTAACAATCATTACAATATCGTGTACTATATTATTGAAAAAAAAAAATGAAATTCGAAAAAATTAATTTCCATAATATTCCTCCTTTTAAGGATATCGATAGCACTGCTCTCTTTGGACAAGTGTTAAAATATGTCTTACATCTGTCGTTTTAATTAATTCAAGAAGTTGTTCTTCAAATATGCACATTCCTAATATCAATTAATACTTGCTGATATTCAATGAATTCATATGCGACAGAATTATTTCAAAGAATGCTAATGCAGCAGAATTTCAAATAATGGTAATTCTTTAGAAAACATATTTGTTAAAAATTAATCAACGATATTAGTGGATGTCACGTTAATCCTTTTCGAATGGATCCTTTGTAACATTCTTCGTATCAAATACCATTTAAGCAAAAAATATATGAGCAAATGTGCATGTGTGGTTAAGGAATTATATTTGCATTGACATGGTTGAAGGTGAATTTCCACTGCGTTCTAACCTAGGAGGATCTTTTCTACTGTAAATTTAAGTTGAGCCATGCCTTTCGAGCGAAATGTTGTTGAATGAAAGTGTGACGACGAACTCCACCCTATATATATATACATATATATATATATTAGAAAGTGAGGTTTTTTTTTACAAAATGAAAAATAACCGAGGTGTCCTACACGAGTGAAAGTATAAAGAAAAAGAGATGAAATCGAAAATACAACTGAAGTCTTATTTTTTTTTAAAATATATATATTTATTTGGTTCCTTTACTGGTTTCGCAGTTCTTCTGCTTTTCAAAAGGTGAGTTGAGATGGAGGGTCTGTGGTTTTTCTCACTCAACTCACCTTTTGAAAAGCAGAAGAACTGCGAAACCGGTAAAGGAACCAAATAAATATATATATTTAAACAAAAAATAAGACTTCAGTTGCATTTTCGATTTCATCTCTTTTTCTTATATATATATATATATATATATATATATATATATATATATGAAATGTTTCCGTAGGAAAGGTAAAGGAAAAGAGAGTGCTCTATGTAGGCTACATAACCTTTTAGTTATGTAATAAACAACATAAGATAATTATTTTATTTACCAAAGTTTTCACGAAGATAGACTCTGACAGAGACGTCTGACCTCGGTCCTCAGAATGACATGTTATGTAGGCATCCATTTTAAATAACATTCCATTCTGACGACCGAGGTAAGGCGTCTTTGTCAGGCACGCCGTCTTCGTGAAACCTATGGTAAATGAAAT
>OZ024750.1:47938444-47950944 GCA_964016885.1 Eledone cirrhosa
TATCTTATTAAATTTAATAAAAAACAATTAAAACAAAATACCTGATAACGATCAAATATATTCCTCGCTTATGTAGTCAACACAATATCAGAATGTGTGCGTGAATGCCTGTGGTCTTATAATTATATATATATATATTAATTCAAAATATTAACAAAAAATAGATTTTCTTGTGATCAAGTATATGTTATTATACATATTTCAGAGGTACTGAGCTACCTTCAACAGTACGTCCTCATCAGATAAAATAAGATGATGCATGAAATAGTAGATGGTTAAGATCCAGTCATGGCAGTGAGTAAGATATGACAACACTCAATATTTGTATACCTTAAGATTGATACATGAAAAAACTTACATATAATACATATAATACAGAGGGTGCGTGTGAGATAGCTTAAAAATACTTAACAGTAATTTACATAACTGTTAGAGATTCAAATAATTATTGAAGAAGGAGGAAAGAAAAAAGACAGAGAGAAAACAGATGAGGGGAAATATAGCTAGAAGGGGTGTAGAGAGCAAAAAAGAATTGATCAAGGAAAGGGAGACAAAGAGGAATAATTA
Source organism: Eledone cirrhosa (assembly GCA_964016885.1). Classification (NCBI taxonomy): domain Eukaryota; kingdom Metazoa; phylum Mollusca; class Cephalopoda; order Octopoda; family Eledonidae; genus Eledone; species Eledone cirrhosa. Next base: position 47,939,012 of record OZ024750.1, read on the forward strand.
TAATTATAGGGATTATATATATATATACATAACTATACATTTGGGCTTAGCTATGCGATAGAGTAAACTCGAATCATTGAATTATTGAATTAAATAGAAATATGCATCAACCTAAGTCCTAGATATAACTGGTTGTAATCAATAAAGGTTAATTTCTTTAGTTAATTAGTTTTATATACTATCCAAACGTATCCTGTTGACCGTTAATTTTCAAATCATTTAAGTTAGTTCAGAGTAATGAATTAATTAAAGTGTATAATAGTTCAGGCTATAAAGGTTTATACATATATGTAATAATATTAAAGTATACTATCATATTTAATTTATAAAATCATATTTTATGAATTCATATTTAAATTATTTGCAAACTTGAGAGAGAATTCATGCTATTTTTCATCTTCTCGAAGGTAAATCTTAATAATGTTATTATAATATATTTAATTATTTATATTATATCGTAGATAATTCGCATTATATAATTTATAAAATAATTACAGTTATAATTAAAAAAAAAATCAGATTAACAATTAGAATGCCTTAAAGCATCAAAAGGCCTTATAATTAAACTTTTACTTATATTAAAAGTTTACTATTAAATAAGACATATGCATTTGTCTAAATATAAACACAGATTATATTGTCTAAAGATTAAGATGATACCTATCATTTATATATAACATAATATAATACAAAAAATAAGTTACTGATAATATTGTTAAAAACTAAGGTTTTACATCAATTATTATAATAAGGTCATGTAACACATATATACTATGAATATACAAGTCAAAATTCTTGAATCATACGGATAAGAATCTGATTCAAAAATAAAAAAAGTGAATAGTCTGCGATCTTACATTTTCTTTATACATTTATATAGTAGTATAATGTGTCTGCAAACATGAGAAAGAAAAAGCCAAAGGATTTCATTGACCCGAAGGTAAACCAAATGTAATTAAATTAAATTAAATAATAATCGTTATATAACTTAGAAAATTTAGAAAATAATTAGAACATATTTAACGATTATAACACTGGAAAATCATTAAAGTATCTAAAGTACATATCAATAATTATCGTTATATAGCTTAGAGAGTTTAAACATATTTAGAAAATATTTAACGATGATAACGCTTGAAAGTCATTAAATTATTTAAAGTACTTATAAATGTAACTAGGAGCATGTTATTATACTAGATATACAGATTTGTTCAAATATAAATAGAGTATTTCAGATATTAGTGATAGATATACATATAATAAATAATTAGTACAATCATTGTTAGTGATGTTACAATTAAAGTTGTACATCAAGATAAGTGGGAAAAGGTTTGTCGACTAGTATTTGTGTGTGATGTATATACCGTAAATATATATTAATAAAAATATATAAATCAAACTTCCTGAATCGTTTAACATACTCCGAATGAATAAATATACAAAAACATAAATGCATGAATGATTAAGGGTACATTATAACTGTTAAGCGTATAAGCCATATATTAAACGAAATTTAAAAGAATCCCAGTCAAAAATTAAATATATCTTAACAATCAAATGATATGCACATTCCTCAAAAGATCATGTTAACAAATAATATGTTTATATACCTAAAGAGGACCCTTTAATTTAACATTAATCATATCTTAAAAGAATTAAAAAATTAAAAATGATTACAGTTTTATAATCTGTTATAACGTTTTATGTACGGAGTTGATAAGAGACGTCAACAATTAGAACCAGTTTATTTAGTGTTTTTTCCTGACTTTTTGCGACGTTTGCAATGTAGACACTGATTTATGAAGGCAGTTTGAGAATAATTCACTCTTTTTGTTAATTAAATTTTCACAATCACAATGTATATATATATATATATATATATATATATATATATATATATATATATATATATATATATACTTATATATATATATATATACTTATATATATATATACTTATATATATATACTTATATATATACTTATATATATATATATATACTTATATATATACTTATATATATATATATATACTTATATATATATATATATATATATATATATACTTATATATATATATATATATATATATATATATATATATATACTTATATATACTTATATATATATATATACTTATATATACTTATATATATATATATATATACTTATATATATATATATATATATATACTGATATATATATATATATATATATACTTATATATACATATATATATATATATACTTATATATACTTATATATATATATATACTTATATATACATATATATATATATATACTTATATATACTTATATATATATATATATATATATACTTATATATATATATATATATATATATATGGTGGCTGCCAACTCGTTTTCGAGTACGGCCACTACTTTATATCCATGTAGGAGAACTCCTACCAATGCGCTGAACGAGTGTGACTTTTTAGTCCAGCCAGCGACTTGAAAACTCTGGTACAAACACTACACTTGTGACAATTATTGACACATAGTGCTGGGCCCATGGTACCATGTGAGGACAAGTGCAGAGAGATCTCCAGATACAAAGCAATGCCTGTGCCGTGAAGCTTTTATAGTGAGCAAAGGCACTGCACAAAGCCAGTCCCACTCTCTTAACCAAGATGATATTTACCAAAAAGAAGAACAAGTCAACATCATTGGATACCATCAGGGTTGCAGGTGTTATATCAGAGTTTTCCTTCTCCTAGAATTCTGCCTTGACAAAGGCTAAGGGGTCATCTCTCCCGGTGATTTTGGATGGCCATTGACTCTTAAGAGCTCCTTAGCCCTTTGACAGGTTTTGTTTTTAGTCCTGCAGGATGTCCAAAATCACCCTCCTCACCAAGAAACCTTGGTGGGGTTGCCAGTTTAGTCGCCAACGACCCGACCATGAGACAGGTTGTACTGGGATACATGTTACCAGTAGCACCAAGTGGTGACCTGACACAAATATACTTATATATATATATATATATATACTTATATATACTTATATATATATATATATATATATATATAGTCATAGTTAATCCTTAGTTCAGTTTATTTAGTCGCTTCAGTCACTGCGGCCCGCCTGTCGCCCGCTGTCTTCAATTGTCAAAGCTGTCTAAACGTAATGTTATAACTCTAGGGTAGTATACCATTGAGTGCTTAGCTGCACACCCCGACTGCATTCGTTACTTTACTAAATGTGTATATATATTTATATACATATATATATATATATGTGTATATATATACAGTTAGAGCGAGAGAGACAGAGAGATTTTTTAGTGTGTATGTATGAACATGTCTTATTCCTCCTTTTCCGTTCCTAGACGTAAATATATACATATATTAAACCGAGTGTAACGCGAAGACAATTTGTTCACATATATGTAATATACGTCCATACATATCCCTTCTCATATCAAATTTTTCAGTGGAAATTAGAGAAAGAAGGAAAGAGCACGCTTATAAAATAAGCACTTACATACGTAAGTTGAACAGTATCGATGTTCATGTCATCATCTCATGTTCTTTCATTTGTCTTATCGATTTTTGATCTACTTCAAAACATCCTCCCTGTGTGTATATCTCCTGTGTGTTATAGAATTTTCTGTTGTGTTTGAATGCAGCGTATAGTTGTTTAATGATCATAACTCTATACATTCACACTAAGATGTCGGCTTTTGGGAGACATTTGCTTGCCATGAAGTTATGTATTTGTTTGCATGCACGAGAGCAGAACGCAATTATATGCATGTATGCATATAATTCATATATACACTGTACACGGAGAGAAAACACAGCTACAAATGTACCAAACACCCACACAGACAAACACATCATGATATATATATATATATATATATATATATGTATATATATATATATATAAACGTGCATATATATGGATATACATTATTACCTGCATATATCTATCTACTCTTGTTGTTTGGTGCAGTTATGTTTGTAGAACATGATGAAATTGTATTAGTAGCCTTACATCATATAATATCTATTTGCATTCAAATATTACGTTTTGCTGTTGCGTGAAAGAGAGAGAGAGGGGGGGTTAAAGTGAAACTGAGAGAGGTAGAATGAAAGGGAGTTATAGTTGCTATATCAGAATCTGAATGGAGCTTCTTCGGTTTGGATGATAATTTTACCACTTGTTCTCACAATTAACATCCTGCATATGAAATTAACATGTAACTGACTGAGTCAACCACAGACACGGGTACACTTAAGGTAACTATCAGAGAGATTCGGTGTGACAAGTCATTTGTATACCAGCTACAATCCCATTCGAAGAGATTTCAAAAGTGTTCTGGCTAACCAATTTCCCTCACAATTTCGTTGGTAGACCCGATGCAAACAACACTTAGCAAGTTCTACGCAACGGATACTAAAACTTGACTTCATGAATGAGAATTAAAATCTGTACTCATTCGGCTAGCATATGTCCACATTAACCTATGTAGTTTTAACGTGTTTACATATTGATAGATTTGTTATTCGGCAAAGCCATCCATACCCTCTGAAGTTATATTTGGACAGCTCCAGAAACGGATGTAACATGGAATCTCCACGCTTACTGTTTATCCAAATCATATGGCGTAATTTTGTCTGTATACAGCAAAGTGTCGTCAGTAAAGAAGCCACTCCCATGCAAGTGTTTTGACACAGAGCTCTTATTAGTCTAAGAGTACTGGTCAAAATCATGTTCATGTTTAACCCATATCCGTGAGATGTTACTTAATCGCTTCTTTATCGGTCACTTGCGTGTGAGCTACGTAAGCCGTATATAGATTGTTTTAGTTCCATTATGAAAAGTTCCAGCCGGTCTGCTTCTCCACGTGTCCGCTAATACCTACAGGGATTTAATTATTTTCGTTTCAGTTATTGAGAATTGTTTCATTATATTAAAGACATGTTGGCCGAAAGCCGCACTTTTTTCCAAACTGTATGATTAGAAAGTTGGCCAGGAAGCCGCTATATCGATATATCTACTTGTTTATGAAACATAATTTGAACAGCTAATATGTACCAGAGTTATCTCAAATATACAATGGAAAATATATAATATTATACTGCCTGTAGTTACCTAATTATGGCGATAATAAGATGTTGATCCAACGTTAGGTGAAATCACTTAGTTTAACTGGAATTATTTTCCCCAGCTTCCTCAATTTAGCAAATGGTAAATATCTATATAAATTTAATGATAACAAGATTCATGAAGTGTCTTCATAAAATGCAACACGCAGCTGAATCTATATATAAACATTGAAATAAATAATTGCTTTATGCTTGCATCTGCTTGTGCACGAAATCAAATAAGTTATCTCATCATTTTACTACTACTATTACATAACATAGTATATACATAAATATACTGCGCAGACCGGTGGGGGTGAATTCGTGCTCACAGGGGAACGGATGAAGAACCCAAAAGCACACACTTCGTCCGTTCCCATGTCGATTCAACTTGGATTGCCTCGGAAACATAACCTTATTATGTAACAAGCTGTCTGATGATGTCTCGACACTCGCACACAGAACAGTGTGGCCAGTGTCGTCATTGATCTATATATCACACCATTATTATTAAAGGACTTGAACATCTGAAACTACTTCGCTTTTAATTATTCGATATTTACTCCGTCACTCCTATGTGGAAAAAGTACGTTGAGTGCTTGAACTGAATTGCATCAATATTTACGTGAAGAATATATATATATATTATGATATGTAATTATTATATAGAAATACAAACATCACCTGGTTTAATACACTTACATACATATATATGACATACACTTTATACAACGTGATGACACAATTGTAAATATATATATATATATATATATATATATATATATATATATATATATATATATATATACATTCATATAGCTGTACGTGTGTATATATTATGTTATTACGTTGTAGATTTCAGGATTATATATATATAAACAGGCACACACACACCCACACACATACACATACACACATACGCACAACATATATATATATATATATATATTATATATATATATATATATATATATATATATATATACAATGCAATAAAATGTATCGCTGATTATTTTCTGTAAAGCATTAAAGTTAAAGGTTTATGGGAAATACTAAGCTACATAAAATTATATTCGCCACTACGAATTCATAGATTTGGACAGCAGATTGCAGAAACTTATGTATTCGTTGCTTCTAGTTATACAAACCAGGAAACTTATCCAATACCCACACACATACGCACACACATAATCACACACCCACATACACACACAGAGGTATATATAAATAAATATATATATATGTAGAACATGTTGTAAGGAACCAGGTGTATCATGACGCACCAGACTACTCGATACTTAGAGTAGTAGAGTAGATCTAGCTGTTGAAACGGCCGGAGATCACCCGTCGTGTACGAAGACGTAACTCCTGAAAGATCGAAGGACTCCGTTGTGATATTCACTATGTTTTGAGTAGGCTAAACCTATATGAACCGATTCATTCCAGACAGAGCAGGATTGATACAGTTGAAGTGAGAAAGTCATATATAGAAGGAATCGACCCCAATACTGGACTGGTAAATATTTATTGACATCGAAATGATGCAAAGCGAATCTGACTTGGTCGCGTCTGAAATTCGGGGTGCAGAGATGGAATGAATGCTGCAAATCAATTTTTCCGACGTTCGAACCATTCAATCAATGTAGTGTGTCAGATAGTTACCAGATTTTCCGATTCACATAGAAAATTGCATGTATATTCGTTTCATTTTGTTGACATTCATTACATCAGTGCAAGGAAAAAAATGATTTTACATATTTGCTCCCGGTTACTCTTGGCATAAAAATGCACAATTTGAATTTGGGACGCTTGGAATTGGACCATACACCTCAAACCTGTTCAATGCCGTTTTAAACATTTTTCTAATCTAACATCCTTCGTGTATTTTTCTTAATTTTACCGCCGCCGAATGGATGGCATGCAAATTTGGCTTCCACTGGATTTGGGGACAAATGTCTACGCCATGAATCCAAAGACACCTCTCAACTCTCTCTCGTGTGGACATCTCTACATATTTCCAGATTATGTAATTTCATTTCTCTAATCATTTTCTTCAATATAATTTCCTGGTCAACAACCTGTTATTTCCATGTCTCTTGATTTGATTTTTCTATATTAGATTCATTTTAATCGCCTTCTTCTCCGGCTTCTTCTGCACGTGTTCCCTTTCAATTTCAGAAATTTATATCACTTTTCATGTCGCACTGTAGCTGCTACACAACACTCTTTTTAATTAAGTTTATAATGATTATATATGTGGTTACATATGTATGAGTATACAAACATACATATATGTTCGTATATATGTATATATTTATATCATCTTTTATTCTTAATCGGTTGTGAATTTCGTATATCTAAATGTATACGGTATTTTAATAAATAAACATTTTGAAAGCCTCAGCTATGAATAGAAGACAGACAGACATGTTTGTGTATTCATATATACAGCCATACAGATGTGAATATAGACTTCAAGTTGAATATTTATGCAACACGTATAAGAAACCAAATGTCGCAATGGAAATCTTGAGAATGTGATTTTCACAGAAATAGAAGGCGCATGGGTATTTAAGAAATTGCATCTACAATCCTTTAATGGAACTGTAAATATATATAAAAGATTCCTGAAATTTAGCATGTAATAACATAATATATACACATATACAGCTGTAGGGATGTGTATATATATATATATATATATATGTATATATATATATTCACGTATAACGCAAGGCATACTGATCCACATATGTCTTATCAAGCTTGCTGTTACAGCTACACATAAATATAAACATACATATGTAGCTGATAATGTCTAAATTCCAATGAAAGTGTCGTGATTGATTCCGTGTTAAAAACCGTCATCGTAACACCAAATACATACACATACATACTGGTACACTCACACAAAAATACACCAACATTGATTCTGTGTTAAAAACCGTCATTGTATTGGACAGAACACCAAATACATACACATACATACTGGTTCACTCACACAAAAATACACAAAAATTGATGTTGTATTAAAAACCGTCATTGTATTGGACAGAACACCAAATACATACACATACATACTGGTTCACTCACACAAAAATACACAAAAATTGATGTTGTATTAAAAACCGTCATTGTATTGGACAGAACACCAAATACATACACATACATACTGGTTCACTCACACAAAAATACACAAACATTGATGTTGTATTAAAAACCGTCATTGTATTGGACAGAACACCAAATACAAATACATACATACTGGTCCACTCACACAAAAATACACAAAAATTGATGTTGTATTAAAAACCGTCATTGTATTGGACAGAACACCAAATACAAATACATACATACTGGTCCACTCACACAAAAATACACAAAAATTGATTATGTGTTAAAAACCGTCATTGTATTGGACAGAACACCAAATACATACACATACATACGGGTTCACTCACACAAAAATACACAAAAATTGATTATGTGTTAAAAACCGTCATTGTGTTGAACAGAACACCAAATACAAACACATACATACTGGTCCACTCACACAAAAATACACAAAGACACACATATCGGTATACGCATACTAAAATAAAAGACATACACAGGATAGTACACATACTATTTGCAGCAAAATATTCTTCTGTGAAATATAACTCGATACATAGACAACCAGGTTTGAAACTAATCAAACTGGGAGATAATCAATGATGCTAGTATTGATAATTATAATTCAATGACATACGTTTCAATGATTTGCGTGTTCTGAACACAGACGTGATTCGGAAATATCCAAGCATGCAGGTGAAACAACTCTATGCTACACAGGATAGCAAAACATTATTGCGTGTCATATATCAGAAAAGATAGATAGCTATGTTTGTATGATGAAACTGCACAACTAGATCTCTGATTGATCAACTGAATGACCTGTGGGTTGTCCAACGAGAAATCTTGATTTTAACTTTAGATCTTCTAGGTTATTATATACATAAGAACGGAGATCGTCTGATCAATATAGTACAATCTATATCTCATACGTTTAGAAAATATGTATTATGGAGATTATATTATCAGTAAAATTCTAAAGAAAATGGTCGGCATTGGAATTGGCAGCAATATCCGATAGAGACAATTCTATATCTAGATCTACATTGTGTTCCTTCAACACGAAGATCGTACTGGGTGGGTAGTTTGCTGATTTGTGTATAACACCTCACTGTGTTTCATACCTCATATACCTTCGTTTAACAAAACTTTCTTTAAACAAAAATATAGAGGAATGTTATCTCTTTTGTTTTGAATTGATTATCCATAAAATATGATATATTTGAAATTGGTGATTTTTTTCCCCTCAAGCCAAGTTTGAAAATAATAATGTTTAATTAATGCAGTTTTTAGATTTTGCGAATATTTCATAGCTAATGAATTCGGTCATATTTAAAACACAAATGTGTGATTCATTAAAATGAACCAGGGTTCGGAACAAATGGAATGGTGTTCATACTCTCCTGGTATTCATCTCACAAATCAAACGTACATGATTTTACAATAGGTGGTCTCCATAAAAAAAGCACTGTCCTTCACCGAAATCGTTTTATAGATACTGTTATCCCCCATCGCACACGTATGTATGCATACATGTATATATTATAAATATGTACACACACGCATATATATAAATATGTATATATATGTATATATATATATATATGTATATATATATATATATATATATATATATATATATATTAAAATAACAGATTAAAGTGTAAGCAAAGAATCGCTGCTTTCACCCATAACGGGATCTTCTGAGAGTAGAAGAATCAATATGTGAACGCAGAAGTAAACATTTCGAAAAACGTTGCAACCAAAGGAAGGCAGGAAGACGATACTTTGCTTCGTGGAAACGTTCCCTGGCACTTTCTCTTTGACTTTTATTCTTATCTTATATATTATTTCATTAATTTTTCATATTTTATATTTTTATATCTATCGACCTTCAGTCTGACACTGCTTTGACTGATACACTCCCTTCCCTGTATATATCACATACATATATGTGGTTGCGTGTGTCTGTATGTTTATACGCGTGCATCCTTTCATCCTTGTATGTGTATATATTTCAATTCTTCGTCCCTGAGTCTGTATGTACGCTAACTCTATTATATTATCTTACAATTCCTTTTTCAACATATATTATATACGTATTTGTGGTCACACATACACTGATGTGATTGCCCTCATGTATGGACTTACACACACATTTTGGCACTATACACATGCATTTGTACATACTCACATATGTACATTGGTAGGTGCATATACACACATTTATACACATACCCTTACTATATTTCTTTATTTTATTTATATATATCTCTTGTATTTTTTTTGCCCGTTAAACTGTTGCCTTTCTTGAGTAGAATTTTCAAATATTTCACTATGTTTTAAATTGCCTTGTCTGACGAACGAATGCGGACGTTTCTCATATTCGTCTTATTCGGGAAACCTCTGGTAATGAGGTAATTATATTGTATTGTTTATTATATATAAGAAATAATCGAGAATCAGAACCTCGGCCCACGAAATAATGATAAACAATCTTCGACATGTGTGGCAGAGGGCTCAATAGTTTGGATGAACCAGAGCTATAACTATCGTTAAAGTACCAACACATAGAGACGATGCCTAAAATCAATCGCACAGCCGAAAAAAACGACCAGGAAAATTCGGGTCACTCAAATAATAAATTAATAAATTAATAAATTAAATTAATGTAAAAACACACCCGGACCCGCTTGAAGGATGTTAAATTCTAGCTTTTTGGGTTTCTGCAGTTCCTTAATCAATTACTGTCAGCCCACATAAATGAATATATATATACGTATATGTTAGCAGTAACACTTACTTGGCAAGGTGTATTTGGAAGAATTGTATGTGTTTATTTAGAATTAGCATATGGGAGTTTCTTAATAGATTGATAAGTGTTCGTTATAAAAATATTATATTTCTTTCTCTTTTGCTCTGTACTCGGTCACAATGTCACTAAAAACGAAGAATGACAGGTAGCGTTGTTTCAATTTATGTACATAAGCATATATATATTGTATATATATATGTATATATATTTGCTCCAGGGTTCTTATATATTTGATATATATTTATCCTTCTCGAGTCCTCTTTGAAATTTACACTTTACATTTAATATTTTTATTACTGCGGTGGATTGGCAGTATCGGTAGAGAGTCTGACGCCATGCTTTCCAGCATAGTTACGCCCCTTTACGGTCTAAGTTCTAATCCAGGCGAGGTTTAATTTGCCTTTCATCCTTACGGGGTCGTCAAAATAATGGACCAGTAATGGACTGGTGAATTGCTGGCCTTGTGCCAAAAAGTAGAAACAATTATTAATATATATATATATATATATGTGTGTGTGTGTGTGTGTGTGTGTGTGTGGGTGTGTTTGATTGTATGTATGTATATATATTTAATGTAGAAATGTCTTCTACAGGACTATAACTATTTAATTCGAAGGAAATCATCAGACGTGAACCCGTGATGCACCACCATCTCACACACACACACCGACATACACATATACACACACATAGATATACATATATATATATATATATATATATGTGTGTGTAATATAATTGAATATATGAGTTAGATAAACACAGATATAAGTATACATGTGTTCCAATTGCGAAGGACCAAGTTAACTAGGTTTTTCAACCTAGTTAACTTGGTCCTTTGCAATTGTGACACATGTATACTTATATCTGTGTTTATCTAACTCATATATT
>OZ024750.1:47952174-47954674 GCA_964016885.1 Eledone cirrhosa
ACAGCTCCACCACTATTGAGCTAACATACTATCAATTATCAGTATGCTGATCAAAGACCAACTCCCTATGTCGACCAAGAACATACCAATACCATCCAAGAATACATACGAGAAATGATTGATCAACAGTGTCAACTCCTTTATTAATAGAGTGAGATGGAGGACATTCCATTATGATAAAAACAAATCTAACAAAGTTGATAATACTAACAAATTCGACTCCATCTGCTTTAAAACTTTTAGAAGCCCCCCCCCCTCACAACACACTACTAAACTCCTTTGAAAATGACCTAATTAAATTAGTTAAGAACATTGAATACAAAAAGCATTGTAATAAAAACAACACCTTCTTAACTTAACTCCTCTATTAATGAATTCAAAACAAGTAGTAAAATTATTGTGCATGCGGACAAAACTAATAACATATACAGCCTAGATTATGATACGTATAGAAAGTTTATATATAATGAACTACATAAGAGCTACAAGAAAACTAATATGAAAAACTTAGAAGAAAATAATATAGAAGGCCGTAGTATAGTGTCCAAACTAGGACTTCAGAGACATACACAACCATACACCCCAAACCCACCTAGATTCTCTCTGAAGGACCATAAGGAGGATTTCATTAGCAACCCCTCGATTAGACTAATCTGCCCTTCCAAGTCTGACATTGGCATTATCAGTAAGAACACTTTTGATAAAATCATCCCACAGATTAAACACAAAATATACCTTAAACAATGGGGAAATACAGGTGAAGTTATTGAATGGTTTAAAGATATCAAGGAAAACAAAGATAAAAAATGTATTCAATTTGATATCAATTCATACTACAACTCTCTTTCCCCTATACTATTAAATAAGGCACTAATTATGGCCATGAACAATAGGGACCTGACTAGACCCAGATTGATGTCATACTTGCGGCCCGTAAAACCGTAATCACTTTTGAAGACCAGTTATGGACCGCAAGGATACGCAAAACAACTTCGACATAACCATGGGATCTAGTGACCCGGCGCAGGTCACTGATTTGGTGGGCCTATACTTACTAAACGAAATCAATAAGGACCTTCCATACCTCAACGGTGGTTTGTACCGGGATGATACACTTCTCCTTATAGACTATAAAACATTTAATATAGAAAGAACTAGAAAACTATTACACAAGACTTTCAAAAATTATAACCTAAGTATCACCATAGACAAAAACACTAAAAACGTTAACTTCCTAGATGCCACCTTCTACCTAGACTATAGGATATATACACCATTCCATAAACCTAACGAAAACATGATTTACGTAGATATCAAGTCTAACCACCCTAGATCAATAAATATTAAAATCTATCTCTAAGGGAATATCCAATAGAATCTCTAATCTATCTTATGTCGAAAACATATTTAACAAAAACTCACAATATTATAATCAGGCATTAGCTAGATCAGGCCATAATAATGAGATCGAGTTCCTACCTACAAAAACACATAGTTATAACATTATTTCGCACAATATGTCCATGATGAAAAATAGTAATAAGAATAATAACCACACACCCACTAGTACGAAGGGTGGCAACAAACGTAACCAACACCAGGGATGTCACCAACATACCATAAACGGAAGCATCTCACCAGACATAAAACACAAAAATAGAAGAAGAAATAATACATTTTCCAACACACCTTTCAATCTAAACGTCTCTACCAACCTACCTAAGGCTTTCTTCTCACTCCTGGATAAAAACTTCCCATCGGGCCACAATTACCATAGTCTTATAAACAAAAACACAATTAAAATCTCCTACTCTACCATGCCTAACATAGCATACCACATAGCTAGTAGCAATAAAAGAAAAAATAATACTTAGCCCCAAGAAACTAAACAACGTTATATCTGCAAACACTGAAATCAATAGTAATAATAGTAATAGCACGAGCGTAAGCAATAATGCTGGGAGGGACAATCCCCATAGCCATAGTGCAATAACTAGCAACCAGATTTCTACTCAACATAATAACCGGCAAGTTAACATCCAAAATAATTGTAACTCTAGATCTAATAGAACCTGCCCTTTAGATAAAAACTGCTTAATCAAGGACATCATATACTCATGCACCGTCATAACTAGCAACTCTTCTGAAACCTATATAGGCTCTACTTCGAACTCCTTTAAAACTAGATACAATTCACACATCCATTCTTTCAAAAAACACAGTCTAGCGAACTCCACTTCACTATCTAGCTACATACACTATCTAAAAATAGATCTTATACACTTATATGGGATGTGATAGGTAAGGCGGCATCCTACAAACCACCTAATAAATTCTGTACCCTCTGTACTATAATCGTTTCAAACAATAACCTCCATAATAAAAAATCGGAGGTGTTTGCGTCGTGCCAGTACCGCTTCCGGAACTCCTTCCAAAACTTTAAACCCAATATATAACAAAGTCAGACTTGAACCCATCACCACTTCTAACACTACACCTC
>OZ024750.1:47959674-47962174 GCA_964016885.1 Eledone cirrhosa
AGGGGTTGGAGAAGTAGGAGAGAGTGGCTTGTAGATATCATAATCAAAATGTTATGGTAGGGGTTTTATTAGTTACTTTTGGAGAGATGCGTAGATAGTTGAGGTCGGAATTATTTATTGCCCCAGAGGTCAAGTTCATAGATGTTGAGAGGGAGGTAGGTCAAAGGTGAGAGAGAGAGAGTGTAATGGATGTAGAGTGAGATATATAGGTAGAGAGGGGACAGATAAAGTATATGTGGTGAGTGAACTTTTGGTTTTGTAGTAGTAATCTAGGAATTGTACTGAGTTACCATGTATAGTGATAAGCAGTGTATTGTCTTGTAGTGTGGGGGAGAAGAGAAGGTTGTTAGCTAGAAAGTGGTGTTGTAGTTACGGGTTCGAATGTTAAGTTATTTTATAGTGAGAGAATTTAGCTTTTAGTTTGTGGTTGCAGTATAATGATCGTTCAATTCTATCGTTAAGTAGTTTGTTTTTGGATTTTAGTATGTAAAATAGCTCAAGGTTACATAACCTGCAGTACTTCAAACCACTCCGATACTAAAATACTAAAATACTAAAATACTAAAATCCAAAAACAAATTACTTAACGATAGAATTGAACGATCATTATACTGCAACCACAAACTAAAAGCTAAATTCTCTCACTATAAAATAACTTAACATTCGAACCCGAAACTACAACACCACTTTCTAGCTAACAACCTTCTCTTCTCCCCCACACTACAAGACAATACACTGCTTATCACTATACATGGTAACTCAGTACAATTCCTAGATTACTACTACAAAACCAAAAGTTCACTCACCACATATACTTTATCTGTCCCCTCTCTACCTATATATCTCTCTCTACATCCATTACACTCTCTCTCTCTCACCTTTGACCTACCTCCCTCTCAGCATCTATGAACTTGACCTCTGGGGCAATAAATAATTCCGACCTCAACTATCTACGCATCTCTCCAAAAGTAACTAATAAAACCCCTACCATAACATTTTGATTATGATATCTACAAGCCACTCTCTCCTACTTCTCCAACCCCTGCATATCTTTCCTTCTCTCTCCATCTTCCCTACTTTTCTCTCTTCCTGTTCCACTCTATCTTCCCCAACAACCCACTTAAGGGTTTTTACATTGTATATTTACCATTCTGCTCTGAGGAAACAGTGGTCACAGCATTGGATATTCGAGTTCTGCAAATACTTGTGAATTTGCACGTAGCGGAACTAGGCTGCAGTACCACCGTGGAAA
The DNA here is from genome assembly GCA_964016885.1 of Eledone cirrhosa. Lineage (NCBI taxonomy): Eukaryota > Metazoa > Mollusca > Cephalopoda > Octopoda > Eledonidae > Eledone > Eledone cirrhosa. Next base: position 47,960,927 of record OZ024750.1, read on the forward strand.
CACTTGTAAGCACACGGAATAAACTACCATTTTATGATGTCTACCTGTTATTATTCATTCTTTATATACACTCCGGAATACTGAAGGATCAGGAACTAAGTTTCTTGAACAATTCTTCCATAACTCGTAGAGTAACCTCTTACCGTACGTCAACCATATCCAGTGTAGTAATTAACCATCACTGCATCTTGGATAATCCTATACCTAATATATATATATATATGTATATATACATATATATATATATATGTACATATATATGTATATATATGTATATATATATATGTACATATATATGTATATACATGTACACATATCTGTATATATATGTATATATATATATATATATATATATTATATGTATAAAAGTTTACATATATATATACATACACATACATATACGTGTTTTGCAACTGGTAACTTTTTGGCTCAATGAAAAATTAATAAATTAAACAATCAGAGCTATATACCATAAAATATGTCTATAGAATCACAAGATAAAATATATACTATTTCCTCTCCCAATTAGCATAATGATCTATATAAAAAATCGAATAGACCAGGCTATACGAATGAGGCTTCTATGAAGGAATCTCCAACAAATAACCAAAACTAGCGCTTCGCGTCGGCCGTATTGGAATATTTATCGAATATTTCGACAGCGTAATCACCTAGATACAGTCAACTAAGTAGAATTAGGTTTAAAATAAACTAGGAGGAAATAGAATACACTTACATACCTCTACCATGGTTTGGTCCGTGTTTTGAGTTATGCAATAATTATGTAATAATTATATTAACTCGAGCGCCAGATTATTCAGGAAGCTCGCTCGTATCTAGACATTAAATTTTCCAAAACGATCTCGCCAAGAATTCATTTCAAAATGGCTAAAAATCGTGACGTAGTCGCGGTCAAGTTGGAAGAGGTGTGGTAGTTGCTTACGACTGATGGCATTTTTGCTAGAAAGCACAGCACAATACAGCCAAATTTGTGTCTCAACCTAGTGGGAGATTATTACATATAAAAGTTTATATATCATAGGAGCTATATATCATAAAACATGTCTATAGAATCACAAGATAAATATATACTATTTCCTCCCCCAATTAGCATAATTAACTATATAAAATGTCTAGATATGAGCGAGCTTCCTGAAGAATCCGGCGCTCGAGTTTATATAATTATTACATAATTATTGGATAACTCAAAACACGGACGAAACCATGGTAGAGGTATTTAATTGTATT
>OZ024750.1:47977174-47982174 GCA_964016885.1 Eledone cirrhosa
AGGACGCCGTCCGTGCAATTTATGCTCGGAGAAAACATTACAAATGCTGTTTTCGACGGACCAACTCCTAGACAAGAAAGATGGCTGGTTACTGCATGTAAACACCGATTACGTAGGACTTACCTCGCCCTCAAACCCCATAATGACCCGTGGGGGGGGGGGGGGTAGACTAGGGCTATAACACCCCACTTGCCTATTTTGTAAGGGGTAACCCCTGCTTGCCAATGGAGACGTAAGATATTTTACTTTTTTTATCGCTTCCTCTATATTTCCTCCTTCCCCCCATCCCTCCCTAGTCCTTCTACCCCAGTTCCCTTTCTTTGTCGTCGTCTTTTTCTCGCCCACCCGAGGTAGCCCCGAGGTCCCTTGTAGCTTCAGAACCACCACCCCCTCCCCTATTCTATGATAGATTTGGCTGACTCCGCTTTTTATAGCAGAGGTGCTAGACCTCGGATACTTGCCTCCTTCTCCGACCGCTGTCCCTTTTTTCCGTGCACTTTATATTTCTTAGTGGCATCTTTGCTTTAATTTCTCGTTTATCCAGTATTTCTTTCCTCTCTTTCCCTTTTTCTCTTTTTTTTGGGGGGGTGTGGGTGGGGTGGGGGTGCTGCATTAATTTTCCGTTCTTTACTTTTTTTACTGGTGTGACTTTTGGAGTGCTAGCAATGGCTGTAGGTATGGTACCTGGCCTGGTGTCAAGGCGACCACTCTTGGTCCCTTAATTACGGTGGTCTCCAGTGTTGGTGTGGGTGATCCTGGCTCTGAAAAGTATGCAACTAGGTCAGCTGTCCCACACTCTTCTCTGCTATCACTTAAACATGTTCTGCTCTGCTGCTGCCATCTGTATCTCGTCGGCATGTGCGTGCCTTCTCCTTGTTGGTACAGCCCCCGCGACATAAGCATACTTCTGGAGCGGTTTGTTTTGGCTTTGGCTGGGGCATGTTGCGGGAGTAGGATCGCCATAGTTCGTTTGGGGCCAGGAGTGAACACATATGCACCCATCCTAGTCTCTCCATGCCAGCAGGTCCCGTTCCTGAAGAACTTTCACATACCTGGGTTTTCTTGCTCCCAGTGTCTCGGTGATTTCTGTTCTTCCTTTGGACAGTTGTCCACTGGTCCATCTGCGCTTCGTTCTCCTTCGGAAGGTGATTTCGCTTCTCACCTTTACCATTTGCTTGTTGGTTGCTCGACCTGCCATCCCAGACTGTGGCGGCGGGAATCTTATTTTCTTTCAGGTCCGTGCTTGTGCTGTCTTCCTTTTTTTTTCCTTTCCTCACTCTTTCTCCCCGTTTTTCTCCTCCTTGAGAGCACGGCTTAGCATCGCCATATGTGGCGCTATAACGTTGTAGGCCTTCTCAATTTATTTTCCTTTTCTTTCTATCTGCGCCAGAGTCCTCAGGAAGCCATGCTTCCTCAGGGTCTCCGCAATCTTTTGACTTGGTGGTGACCCATCAGCCAGGCTCCACCCTTTGATCGAAACCGCTAGTTCCATCTTTGACCAGTTTCGCTGGCTTTTAATTTAACCTTTTCCCTGCATGCAATTCATTTCTCTGTAGAGGGGAGAAAGAGAGAGATAGCGGCAAAGGTAGGGAAAATATTACAAAGGGAAAGAGAGATAACTCCAGTGAGAAATTCAAGGTGCGATTTAGAGGGGAAGAGAGAGAGTGTGTGTGTGTGTGTGTGTGTGTGTGTGTGTGTGTGTGTGTGTGTGTGTGTGTGTGTGTGTGTGTGTGTGTGTGTGTGTGTGTGTGTGTGTGTGTGTGTGTGTGTGTGTGTGTGAGAGAGAGAGAGATATAGAGATAGATAGAGAGGGCTTGTACGATCTAGCGAGAGATAGAGAGAAAGAAAGAAGGAGGGAGACACCATGAAAGTTAGCAGCGTTTAAATATCAATGATTAATGTTCGAAAAACAATAATATTTCGCGGTTAAAACACCAAAACAAAGTGAAAACAAATATCAACATGAAATATAAAAGGAGAGGAGAAGAGGCAAAATAAATAAATTAAAATAAGTTAATGAAACCCAAATAAGTTAAAGATATCGAATCACGAAGGATTTATATAAGTTGTTTTAACTCCAGTTATCGGTTTGTTTACAAATATAAACACCAGACACGGTATATATACATCGTAACCCTTAGTTATCACAATATCATTATATCAAAAACAATAACAAATATATATGCTCAATGAGTTAAAAATAAAAATAAAATTATATTAAATTATATTAAATCACGTTACACAAAATAGAATAAAATAAAGTTGAATTAAAATTAGATTACGTTACTTAACTAGCTTTCTATATTCTGTATGGCAGACAAAGAGAGCACAAAGAATATATGAAACAGCGAAAATAAACCCATTAAACACGCTAAGATACGTAAAATAATCGAGTCAAAACATAGAAACTCATCTGATAAAGAGGTTTTTGTTAATTTTTAAAAGTTAATATATATATATATATATATATATATATATATATATATATATATATATATATATATATATATATATATATAAGAGAGTATTGAAGTTTGCTTGAAGCATTGTGGAATAATAAGTAAATATCTTTAAGTCGTTTGGAAGCCTCGACAATGCAAATTAGTAAATCTCCCGGTAACAAGATCCGGTGGTGGAGAGAGAGATGTAAGTGGGTGTACGTTGAGATGCGTGGTGTGTATAAGATGTGTAGAAGAATGAAGGAAAGAGTATAAAGGATAAAATTAAAATAACAACAAAAGAGAGAGTTACCTTGGGAGAGATTTAATTGTCCCTATATATTTCGGATTCACATCCATCAACTGGGGTTTTTTTCCGGGGTGGGGGAAAGGTTGTCTGTCGGAAAGGTGCGAAACGCGTCCTCCGGTGTTTGTTGTTTTGAATATCTGAGGTATTCAGCAGAGCGCGCGTGCGCGTGAAATGGGGTCGGTCGGGCAGAGGTCAGCGGCCGAATGAGGGAGTGGAGTGGCGCTAGCTGTCAGTCCATTCTCTGCCTGTTTGTTAAATGTTACTGTGTGTGTGTGCCTGTGTTGTTGTCTCGCTTGAGTGTGTGTGTGTGTGTGCGTGTGTTGTTGCCTTGTTCCTCTGTATTGGCAGTGTAGTATGTTCGTATGCTGGAATGCTACTGCGTGTGTGTGCGTGTGTGTGTGTAGTTGTCTCGTTTGTGTGTGTGTGTGTGCGTGTCTTGCTGCATCGTTTGTTAACTTAAACCAGCCATCTCATTTCGCTTCTCTCGGATCGATTGTATATTTGCGGTTGTAGGCGTTTGATAAAAAGCGCTTCCTTGATACGTAACGTGCCGACGTTTCTTTCTGTCGCTAGGATTGTGACAATGGGCCTTCCGTCTTTGTTTCCGCATTTGTCTATGTGTTTCCGGAAAGACGAGGCCCTGGTTTTAGTGTGTTCCTTGATCCGGATGTGCATATATATATTATATATATATACAAATATAAATTAGCGAGAATCGTATTTCGGCTATTGGAAATTAGTGAAAAACAACTTCCGAGATGTGTGGCAAGCGCTCAATAAATTCTAACGAACCAGAGCTACCACATACGTTAAAAGGACAAACACACTAAGGCGATGGTTAAACCATTATCCGCACAGCCATAGAAACGACCAAATAAGTTGGGTCAAACAAATTAAAAAAAATATGATTGAAAAATATACCCCGAACCCTGGATTTGAGTTTCTGCGTCACCTAAATCAAGTACTGTCCGCTTAGACAAATAATGTTAAGCTTTTGGTAAGATGATTGAATAAGGACGTCACTTTCTCAACTGGGTTTTAGTTCAAGTGCCAGGCCAAGGATTGACCGTTACGAATACCCACGTGGGGCTCGACAAGAAGGCAACCCTTATATTTGTCGGATGAAATCAGTATGTGTATTATTATTGCAAAATTGCAAAATATCACAAAACGAATTTAGTTCTCAACTGAATGGTTTTAATATATATATATATATATATTTATTAAAATAACAGATTAAAGTTTAATCAACGAATCGCTGCTTTCACCCTTAACGTTACTTTGGTATTGTGTGTTAGATTTTTCCTACCTCAATGTTCAATTCGTCAAACTATTTAAACGTATGTTATTACCTTTGCTAACTCATTCATATAGTAGGTCGAATTTGCTTGCACACCGCCAAAGATTCGATTATACTAAGCCTCCAATTATATTATTTTCTCCTAGATTTAATATTTAAGTAATTAATTTAATTAGACAATGCTGTTGATTGATTAATTATTTGTGTTTGTTTAATAACATCTGGTCAACAGCTTATTCTGAAAGTTACCGGAAATAACATTATTTCCTTTGTATGACATATTGAATGACCCGCACAAAATCGGGGGTTATTTACCTTAGTGGAAATAACACGTGACAACTAAATATACGATTCGCTGCTGTTAGCTGCAGCATTTAGTATCTCGCCCCGTTCTTTGGTAGAACGAAAACCTGTTGATGAAATTAATCCTCTGTTCGATGATGAATACCACGAGCTTGCCAGGTACGTAAGTCTGATATTTGATTTCGGATTCATAGAAACACTATAAACGTATAACGTTTGATTTGTCCAGGTGTATTTTTTCTCAACTTGTTAGTTCTTTCTTTATTTGGTACTGTGTGTTAGATTTTGCCTACCACCATGTTCAATTTTTCAAGCTATTTAAACGTATGTTATTACTCTAAGGACCTAATCTGTCGAGTGCTTTGCTAACTCATTCATATAGTAGGTCGAATTTGCTTGCACACCGCCAAAGATTCTATTTTACTAATTCTACAATTATATATATATATATATATATATATATATATATATATATATATATATATATATATATATATGCATGTATATATAGTGTATTTTGCAATACACTCTATGTTTAATTAAACGCATTTCGAAGACCTTATGCCATTGTTTTAGAGTAGAGACATACTTACTTACTTTAATTTTCAGCAAACATGGGATATAAAGCTGACAAGGCCCTGTTTCGCAT
>OZ024750.1:47987174-48002174 GCA_964016885.1 Eledone cirrhosa
TATTGTCGTGGATAAATAGCCTATAATTAGATGATGCAAAAATATATATATAAATATATATTTGGGCATAGCTTTGTGAATGAATAATTTCGAATCGTTAAATTATCTAGAAATAATCAATCAATCAAAATATCAAATATATATATGGGTGTAGTTATATCACGGTTTATTTTCGAAACCTTAAGTTAATTAGAAATAGTCAATTAATCAAATATATATATCCTAGCGCATCCGGATGACCGATAAATTTAGAATATTTATGTTACTTAGAAATAGTCAATTAGTCTAATGGCATAATATTTCTGACTATAACATTCATACGGATTTATATTATAGTATAATATCATATTTAAAGTATTTGCAAACATGAGAAAGAAGAGACTTAAGATTTTCTTCATCCCGAAGGTAATCCAAATTAAATTATATTAACAAAATTTGTTTATATTAAAGAAATTTTATATTAAAAAATAATCATTGTATAATTTAGAAAATAATTACAATTATACATTTTAAATTAGAATGCCCTTAAGTATCCAAAGGCCATACAAGTGTACTTTAAATGTATATTATTAAACTAGATATACGCATTTGTCTAAATGTATACAAATAATACATTGTTTAAAGTTTAAGACGATATTAGTCAGTTATGTATAATATAATAAATATAATTACTGTTAATAGTGTTAAAAATAAAGTTTTACGTCAAGTATTAAAAAAACAATTCAACTAGGATCATGTAATACATATATACTATAAATATACAAATCAAATTTCATGAATCATAAAACACAGATTCATAATAAATAAATGAATGGTTTGCGATCCTATAAGTGTCAAATATATAAGCTATATAATTTAAATATACAAGAAAATGTTTAAGGATTTATATTATAGTTTAATATCATATTTAAAGTATAATTTATAATGAATTATACTTGATCACACGAATGTCTATATTTGTTAATATTTTGAATTAATATATATATAGAGAGAGAGAGAGAGAGTGTGAGAGTGTGAGAGAGAGAGATATATAGAGAGAGAGTGAGAGTGAGAAGTTGTTACACAACAGTCAGTTCACCATACTGACATCAATGTTTCCGCTAAGGTGAAACAATTGTTCTCGGTATGGCGAACTAACTCGTCCATGGACTGAGTGCTCTGCCACTACGTATATTACCTTCCAGTGTTCTACCACTATATATATATATATATATATATATATATATATATATATATATATAATAATACTATTTATAGTTATGTATATGGTATAAACAACTATAAAGAGGAAGGTCAGATGTATAAACATCAGTTGTTTTACAGAGCAGGAAAATAATTAATAAATAAATAAATTATACAATTATCAAAGTTGTGTTCAAATCATTTAATAGCTGACAATCGTTTCTTCCAAACTCTCGTTTGGAGTCGTCGGAGCATTGTCAATGTTTGCACATAGAATTAACCTCCTATTCAACTGAACAATAATATAGATACATATAAATTGATGTCGTGAACAATAGTTTTGACAGGGCGGAATGGATGTGAGCTATATTTTACGAGAATTGTACAATAATTGTAGCAACATTCAAGTTCAAATTCAAATTCAAATTAATCTAAAATCAAAATCAAAATCAATTATTGTTCAGTTGAATAGGAGGTTAATTATATTATATATATATACGCCCTCATCAGATAAAATATAACTCAATTCCAGGACTGCCAATACTGGAATTGAACCATCAATCAATTGAGCTATGTAATACATTGAGGGCGTATTGCAAAAACAGCACAGTACCTCTGAAATATATATAATAAAACACATATTTTGATTATGTGAACGTATTCATTTATTAATATTTTGTATAATACAATATATATACATACATATATATAAAATTATATATATATATGCACACACACACACATATCTATATATGTATACATACATATATATATATATATATATATATATATGCGGGCCCTCCAGTTTTTTTCCCATTATATACATGTTTGTGTATATTTTAATTATCCCAAAATTATTCTTTGGTGAACGTGACCCAACGTATGATTTAGTATATATATGAAATTATAAACTTACACATATATATTTATATATACATATATATATATACACTCACAAACACACACACACACACACACGCGCATCGATCTCAGCTTAACTTGGAAATATATGCAATCATATTGCTAAAACTAAAACCTTTTATCCTGTGCACGGCGGATGACTTTCGAATTATTTTTGTTAAAGACTACGTAATTAAAAATACCATTTGAAAAGATTAATTCATCTGAAACATAGAAACTACAAAATACAAAACGTCTTTTACTCTGTTCTCGTAACCTTGACATTAATACATTAATCTCTTCCATCGATTGCTGTTGGTGCTTTCATCTTTTTAGACCTTAAGTGTAACACTATATTTTTACCTTGTAACTTATTGATAATTGCAATAAATTCTCTCTAATTAATTTTAATTATTGATATTCTTCCTTACACTTAATTAGTGTTATCGACTAATTCTATCTTCTTTGTAAATGATTCCCTAGTGTGAAAATGTTGATGTAAACATTCACTTCTAACAATCTTTAGCCTTCTCAAGTTTAGCTATACCATTTTTAATCCATGTAATGTACTTCAACAGAGTTTTTAACTAGAGGAATATCACACTTGCATATCTTTACCTTATCAATTAATAATCTAGAGCATATTAGCTTGTTTTGTTTTGGTCTTTCGAATTCATCACTTGTTTTCTAATCTACCATGAAGATTATATATTTAATATTTTAAATTCGACACACACTTATATATTTTTATAAATAAATGTGTCTGTATATATATTTATATATTTTTGTATGTAGTTATCTTTCTAATTGTATATATATATATATATATATATATATATATATTTAAAAGTTAAACAAGGTTCAATGAATACATCAAAGAATGAGTTTTACAATAGATTGGAAGCACTCAACATTTATTGTTTTCCAGAGTGTTTAATATTAATTCAAAATATTAACAAAATAGATATTCTTGTGATCAAGTATATGTTATTATTTAATAACATATACTTGATCACAAGAATATCTATGTTGTTAATATTTTGAATTAATATATATATATATATATATATATATATATATATATATATATATATATATATATATATACAGGCATACATGAAGCATTGTTGAATAGGAAACACAACCATTAAATAAATTTGGAAATCATACGATGCACTAGAAATAAAATCAAGATTTCTAAAATGACAATAGAATCTTACCTTAGCAAAGTTGATAATCCCAATTATTTTCGGATTTAAAAATCCATCATGAAGGGAGTTACCACATGAACGATTTAAAATATCGATCAGAGTTGCCTTGTTTGTTTGTAAAACTCATTTATGTTAAATCTGCTATCAGTGCATTGTATGGTGTTCAAAATTATTTTAATTTGTTTCCTGTAAATATATATATATATATATATATATATATATAGTTAAAAGAATAGAGGTGGAACACACAAGTTATTATATATGGTAAACGGAATAGAAAATGCTGACAAATTGTTCACAGTTGAAAAATGGTTTAATTAGGAATAAAAGAGTATTAGTGATAGTATGGGTTAGTATTCAGTTGTGGTTTTACGTTTTTAAGTTTTTACCGGTTGCGCATTTCTAAATGCTTTTCAAAAATAATTTTGAGATAGAGTGTCCGTGCTGTTTGCTCTGATCTGATTAGTTTTGGGAATTCTACCTGTTTTTCTGTTAAAAAAGTGGCTCCAGCTTTATTTTTGTGTTGCAAAAATGCTTGTGGTCAAAACAATTTTGATTGGTCGGTAGAGGTCATGTGAATGGAAAAAGTTGATTTTGCGCCAAGACTGTTTTTATGTTAAAAATGTTAAAAAAGTGGCTCCAGCAAAAATTATTGGTCAAAACAATTTTGATTCGTCGGTAGAGGTCATGTGGATAAAAAATTGGTTTTGCGCCAAGATTGAGAAATGACTCTTTCACAACAAATATGTGTGTGTGTGTGTGTGTGTGTGTGTGTGTGTGTGTGTGTGTGTGTGTGTGTGTGTAGTAGTAGTAGTAGTAAGGTGTTCGATGCTGCGACAATGGCCAGCAGCGATGAGTGTCAAATGGCTATTAAGATAAGTGTGTGTGTGTGAGTGTGTGTGTGTGTGTGTGTGCATATATATAGCAGAGTCATTCGAAGGTCAAAAGATATTTTTCAGCTTTTGTCTTATATGGAGAAGTGCGTGTGTGTGTGTGTGTATAAGTCTCTTTGTATGTTGATGTACGCGTGTGTATGTGTTTGTGTATATATGTGTGTGTGTGTGTGTGTGTGTATGTGTGGGTGGACCAGTATTTTTTCCCCCTGGTAAAATGGTGTACATTATTCGATTTTTTCAGTAAAATCGGTTCTCTTAATAGAACATCAAAAATCTTAACAATAAAAGGTGTGAAATGATATTCACTATATATATACACACACACACATACATTCACTACATATATATATATATATACATATATACATATATACATACATATATATGCACATATATTTTTTTTTTTGCACCATAGAGCATGTGTGTTTACGTGTGTCATTGTGTTTATATGTGGGTAGAGATGTGTGCTGATGTAGGTATGTATGTTGACGTGTGTATGTTGTGGGTTCGTCTTAGGGAGAAGTGTTTAGACGGGGTCCGTATTTTTTAATGAAGTAAGATTCCTTGCTGATGCGCTGGGTGTGGGTGGCATTATCTTTAAATTTGTAGAGGGGAGAGATTCTGGAGTTGGGATGATTTTGGGCGGCACAGGTATCAATGTGTTCACTCAGTGGTATTTTCCTGTATTCCCGTATTTTAATTTGGGATCTATGGACAGTCATGCGTTGGCGGAGGCTGTTTTTGGTCTGGCCTATGTATTGTTCTCGACAACCTGAACAAGTTAATACATATATTTGATTTTCCGATGCACATGTGAAATTGTGTTTTACTATAAAACGTTGTCCATCCTTGAAATAGAATTCCGAACCCTCTATTAGGTTGATGCAAATGCCACAGTTGGGTCTATCGCATTTTTTTACTGTGGGTTTCGTTGTTGTGGTTGGCAGTACTTTGGCATGTGTTAAGATGTTTTTCATTGACTTGGATTGTCTTTTGCTCTTTATGATATCGTGTGTTCGTAGAATTTGGTTCATTCTATGGTCCTTTTTCAATACAGGGATGTTCTGGAGGATGGTGTCAAAGACCTCATTGTTGAGGGGGTTGTGTGTGGAGATGTATGGAAGAGCTTTTAGTTTTGGTTGATTTACTTTAGGGTGTCTAAGGTCCTGGGTACTGAGTTTTAGGGCACGTTGGATTACATTGTCAATTAGTGATGCAGGGTAGTCCCTGCCTATGAGTGTGTCCTTTAGTTCTTGTAGCCGTAAGTAGCAGATGTTTTTATTGGAGACTATAGTACAGATTCTCTTGGCTAAGTTGTAGGGAATATTAATTTTAACGTGTCTAGGGTGGCAAGACTTGAAGGGGAGGTATTGCTTGGAGTCTGTGGGCTTGTAGTATATGTCTGTTTCTATTTTTTTGTTATGGATCTTAATGAGGATGTCGAGGAAGGGGAGTTGTTGATGGCTGTATTCCATCGTGAAGTTAATATTTGTGTTGAGCCCATTTATAAGGGTGTAAAATTCTTTAAGTTTTTCGATGTGTTCGTGCCAAAGAATGAAGCAGTCATCTAGATATCGCTTCCAGTTCCTTTAAATGTGTAAGTGGAGGGTGTTTCCAAATTTGTTTAGGACTTTAGTGTAGAGGGTGATTTCCAGGTATCCCATGACTAGGTTGGCATAAGTAGGGGCTGTTTTCGTTCCCATAGCGGTCCCAGATTTCTGCCTGTAGGGTTTGTTATTGAAAACGAAGTAAATGTTCTCCAAGATAAATTTGAGTCCCTCTATCACGAATTCTTTTTTGATGCGTTGTGGGAGTTCATCGTGGTAAAAACTTAAAAACTTAAAACCACAACTGAATACTAACCCATACAATCACTAATACTCTTTTATTCCTAATTAAACCATTTTTCAACTGTGAACAATTTGTCAGCATTTTCTATTCCGTTTACCAATATATAATAACTTGTGTGTTACACCTCTATTCTTTTAACTATGTATATATATATATATATATATATATATTTATATATATATATTTATATATATATATATATATATATATATATATATATATATATATATATACGTATATATGTACATAAATCTACCAAAATATACGGTAGTGTCTAATCCGTATGAAGAACTCATTGTAATCCAAATATCATGAAAAGAGAAGATGCATTCAGAAATGTTTGATGAAAATTCTAGAAACGATCGTAAAATGCTGAAAGTTTTAATAGGAGGAACCTGTTCTTTGCTTTTATTTCATTCATTGTTTTTATTAATTTATATATTTACATATATATATATACTGTATATATATATATATATATATATATATATATATATATATATATATATACTGTATATATATATATATATATATATATATATATATATATATATATATATATATATATACAGTTCAAGAGTAAACAATCTTAAAGAGAGAGATGGAGATAGGAGAGGAGATAGGAGAGGAGAGATTGGTGAATTAGTTAGAAGCCAAAGCGTAAAGGCATGTGCTCAACGTGCAATATGCAGTAGAAAGCAGCTATTTATGCAGAAGTTAGGCGCGCAGAGCTGGAAATATTCATTAGTTAAGCAAAACAAGACCACAAATTTCACAATGGAAACATTATTAAAAGATTGTCAACATATTTCATTAGCTGATAGCATGGAGATCCTCTACGAGATAGATTTGATTACTGCTCTGATGAATGCAGGTGGGTGGTTAGAGTGTGGGCTAATATATGTGAGTATTTCACCTGGTTTATGGTAAGGTTAATATAGGTTATTGTTGAGATCCAGGGTGACGTCTAGGAAGTTTACTACTTTATGGTTCGACTCGATGGAGATAGAGAGACTTTTATTTTTAAAGAATCTATGTAATTGTTTTTTTATCAAATCAATGCCCCGATTAGTGCAATTGTATATTCGTCCCTGTATATTCCGCCTTGCAGGGGTTGGATTTCGGCTCTGATGTTATGTAATAGTTAAATTCCAACTAAATCGGTTATTTGCGTAGAGTCACTTGAGCCGATCGTGATGTCAAAGTCGTCTGTTCTATCTTTTCTAGTCCAGAGTGCTCCGTTGAATTCAATGATGGTCTGTCTAGCCATAAGTATGATGTTAATCTCATTACTGGTTATGTCCGAGTTGGTGCTGGCTAGGGTTAATGCTTTCTTGAGCAGTTCCGGGGTTATTGAAGCGTAATAGCTGTCTATGTCAAATTGGATGAACCTCATAGATTGCCTGGATCTTAGATCGGAGAACCATCTAATGACTTGGCAGGTGTTGGACCACAACTTGTAGGTGATATCATCCCGTAGCTCAGGGATTATCCAATCAAGGATGTTCTTACTGATACGACCAAGGTAGGATGTAGTTGGGCTTATATGTATAATAGATGGGTTCTCTATAAAGTTTGGCTTATGATCCTTGAGAGAGAACCTTGGGGTTGTTGGTACATAAGGGTGGGTAAATCTATCCAGATGCAAGTCCTTAACCAAAGCCAGGGCTTTTCGGTTAAGTGCGTTTACACTGGAGGGTATGGTTATTTCATAGTTTTTATTAAGTTCCTTAAGAAGGATGGAGTTGTAAGTTTCAGGAGTCATGGTGTATAGATTTCTAGTTTTGTCAGACATAACTTGTAAGAGGTGGTTATCATTAAATTTGTTTATAGTTGTTGCTAAGTTAGTGAGGAAATTATTATTGTGTCTATAATGCTTTTAGAATTTAATGCTCTTGGCGAAGTTGAATAGATCTTTCTCAAAAGGGTCCAGCAGGATGTTGTGTGAGGGGTTTTTGCAGGAGGTAAATCCATATATATTTGCTGTACTTCCGGCATCAACAGCACCTGCACGGTCATTCTGGAAGGCTTTCCATCTTATTCTTCGGATGAAAGAGTTGTCACTCTGTATTAGGAGTTTGGGGTATGTTTTCCTGTCCGGGATTCTGTGAGATTCTGAGTTCCTGCTTGCTCAACATGGTGACTTCTAACAGTAAATCGCTCAACTAGGGGAGCTCAAGTATAGACAGTTCAAGAGTAACCAATCTTAAAGAGAAAGATGGAGATAGGAGAGGAGAGATTGGTGAATTAGTTAGAAGCCAAAGTGTAAAGGCATGTTCTCAATGTGTAATATGCAGTATAAAGCAGCTGGGTGGCTGGGTTCATGCAGAAGTTACGCACGCAGAGCTGGAACTATTCATTAGTTAAGCAAAACAGATACACAAATTTCACAAGGAAGACATTATTAAAAGATTTTCAACATGTTTTAGTTTGATGTAAGGAATGTAGAGAATAATAATAATAATATTAATAATAATTATTTCTACTTTAGGCACAAGGCCAGCAATTACCCAGTGCATTACTGGTACTTTATTTTATCGACCCCCGTAAGGATGAAAAGCAAAGTCAACCTAGGCGGAATTTGAACTCATATCGTAAAGGGACGTAACTATGCTGGAAAGCATGGCATCCGACCCTCTACCGATACTGCCAATCCACCGCCTTTATAATAGTAATAATAATAATATTAATAATAATATTAATAATATTTATAATAATATTAATAATATTAATATTAATTGTTTCTACTTTAGGCACAAGGCCAGCAATTACCCAGTGCATTACTGGTACTTTATTTTATCGACCCCGTAAGGATGAAAGGCAAAGTCAACCTCGGCGGGATTTGAACTCAGATCGTAAAGGGACGTAACTAACCTGGAAAGCATGGCGTCCGACCCTCTACCGACACTGCCAATCCTCCTGTCCATTTACAATTGTTTCGCTACTCCATATAATATTTCTGGATCAGATGACTACATATCATTATTGATCTGGTTGAGTTGAAAGTAATTAACATATTTAAAAAGAGAGCGGCTCATCGGAACTTCAAAGGAATATAAATTCAAATAAGGAGAGAATGTTACATTATGTAATGTTGCATATACTGGAATTAGGACTTCACTATGAACTACCCACAATTTCTAATCTCTCGAGGAGTTGCTTCCTGTTAAACCACCCTCTAATTAGTAAGATAAATATGTCATTTGGCGGCCATCTTGCTACCCATAGGCAGATCTCACACAATGCAGCCTCGACAGATGAATACTGATTGATATGGCTGAAATAGTGAAATACCAATATATGGAACATTACATTATGTAGCATTCTCTCCTTATTTTAATTTATATTCCTTTGAAGTTCCGATGAGCCGATCTGTTTTTAAAAATGTTAATTATTTTCAACTGAACCAGATCAATTATGATATATAGTCATCTGATCCAGAAATTTTATATGTAGTAGCGAAACAATTGTACACGGACATTATTATTATTAATATTATTATTATTATATAAGGGCGGTGGATTGGCAGTATCGGTAGAGGGTCGGACCCCATGATTTCCAGCATAGTCACGTCCCTTTACGATCTGAGTTCAAATCCCGCCGAGGTTGACTTTGCCTTTCATCCTTACGAGGTCGATAAAATAAAGTACCAGTAATGCACTGGGTAATTACTGGCCTTGTGCCTAAAGTAGAAGCAATTATTATTAATATTATTACATCAAACTACATCAAACTTACATCAAACTAAATTATCTTGACAATCTTTCAATAATGTCTTACTTGTGAAATTCGTGCTCTTGTTTTGGTTAACTAATGAATATGTATATATATATATATATATATATATATATATATATATATATATATATCAGCCCTATACCTCAACCCCATTTGCATATTCATCTTAAAATATTTGAAATATTTGACTTTTCCTC
This sequence comes from Eledone cirrhosa, assembly GCA_964016885.1. NCBI lineage: Eukaryota > Metazoa > Mollusca > Cephalopoda > Octopoda > Eledonidae > Eledone > Eledone cirrhosa. Next base: position 47,997,150 of record OZ024750.1, read on the forward strand.
TCTTTCCCCTTTCTCCTTTTATTATCCGGGAAAAACTTGAAACGTTAAGATCTCCTTCCTGGATATGTCAATATTTGTAAAACAAACTGATGAGGGCGTACCACAGTTTTGGTACCCTTGAAATATATATAATAGAATAAATATGGTTTTATAAATATAGTACCCATTTATTAAAATCATTGATATTATACTCCAGATTCTGCGGAGTGCTTTGAATCAGTTATAAACATATAATTGTTGAATTACCAAATTAAGAATCCCTTTTGCTTATATATAAAAACCACAGACCCTCCATCTCAACTCTATTTTTGAAAAGCAGAAGAACGGCGAAACCGGTAAAGGAACCAAATAATAAATATATATATATTTTTAAAAATAAGACTCCAGTTGCATTTTCGATTTCATCTTTTTTTCTTTATACTTTCACTCGTGTAGGACAGCTCGGTTATTTTTCATTTTGTAAAAAAAACCTCACTTTCTAATATATATATATATATATATATATATATATATATATATATATATATATATATATATATATATATATATGTCTCTTATTCTTGTTTTATATTCCGGTATATCTCTATATATCTATATAGTCCAACATATCTTTCTCTAAGTAATATTAACTCATATGTACTCGCTGACCGGTTCATTTCGACACTGTTTTGTCACGGAGCGATATTCCAGAAAAAATGATCGATAATAAAGTCTATTGATAACAAGTATTCGTCTATAACACGCAAACAACACAGAAACGCGCGCACACATACACACACTCACACATGTATATATATATATATATATATACATGTATATATATATCTATATGCGTGCGTGTGAGTGTGTATTTGTGTGTTTGTTTGTTTGTTTGTGTGTTTATGCATCTATATGTATGTATCTATTTATGATTATATATGTATGCTTGTGTATATTTAAGTATGTATATATATATATATATATATATATATATATACATATATATATATATATATATATATATATATATATATATATATACATATATATATATATATATATATATATACATATATATATATATATATATATACATATATATATATATATATATATATATACATATATATATATATACATATATATATATATATATACATATATATATATATATATACATACATATATATATATATACATACATATATATATATATATATATTTATATATATATATATACATATATGTATACGTACATACATATATGTATACAGACGTACAGTAGTATGTATATATATATATATATATATATATATATATATATATACATATATGTATACGTACATACATATATGTATACAGACGTACAGTAGTATGTATATATATATACATATATGTATACGTACATACATACATGTATACAGACGTACAGTAGTATGTATATATATATACATACATGCACACACATATATATGTACGTATGGATTCACCGAACATTTATTATAATGCTCGGCGCGTTTGTAAACAAACATCCCGTATTAAGCCGTAGTGTCTAGAGACCACCGTTGCTCGTGTGTTCAACACTGACAAAGGAACGCTGTACTAGTTTCAAGCTTATTAGCTATCGTCAGCAATGTATACCTTCCTGCCAGATGGTTGAACGTCTGAAAGTATATACTTTCCTTATGCATATTAACGGCTGAGCAGCCTAATTTGCATATCGACTGAGTTAATCGGCCGGGGTACCGAAAATGATAAACGGAAAAAATGAAACGAAATTTCATTTCTCACTCTTTGTTCGTCAGTTACTTAAATATAAGTATGTATACGTACATACATATATCTATAGAGACGTACAGTAGTATGTATATATATATATATATATATATACATACATGCACACGTATATATAGGTACGTATGGATTCACTGAACATTTATTAAAATGCACGGCGTGTTTGTAAACAAACATCCCGTATTAAGCCGTACAGTGTCTAGCAACCATCGTTGCTGATTTGTTATGTCAGGTCACCAGTTGTTGCTACTGGTAACATGTATCCCAGTACAACCTGTCCCATGATCGTGTCGTTGGCGACTAAAGTGGCAACCCCACCAATGTTTCTTGGTGAGGAGGGTGACTTTGGACATCCCGCAGGACTAAAAACAAAACATGTCAAAGGGCAGAGGAGCTCTTAAGAGTCAATGGCCATCCAAAATCACAGGGAGTGATGACCCCTTAGCCTTTGTCAAGGCAGAATTCTAGGAGAAGGAAACCTCTTATATAACACCTGCAGCCCTGATGGTATCCAATGATGTTGACTTGCTCTTCTTTTTGGTAAATATCATCTTGGTTAAGAGAGTGGGGCTGGCTTTGTGCAGTGCCTTTGCTCACTATAAAAGCTTCACGGCAGAGGCATTGCTTTATATCTGAAGATCTCTCTGCACTTGTCGTCACATGGTACGATGGGCCCAGCACAATGTGTCAATAATTGTCACAAGTTTAGTGTTTGTACCAGAGTTTTCAAGTTGCTGGCTGGACTAAAAGGTCACACTCGTTCAGCGCATCGGTAGGGTTTTCCTACATGGATATAAAGTAGTGGCCGTACCCCAAAACGAGTTGGCAGCCACCATGTATATATATATTTGTGTGGTTTAATATGTTTATGTATATATATGTATTAGAATTGGAGCTCTGAAATAGCAATATATATATGGATGTATATATAATGTATTTTGCAATACACTTTATGCTTAATTAAAAGCATTTTGAAGACCGTAAGCTATTGTTTTAAAGTAGTGACAACTTAACTCACTTTGATCTTAGCAAATAGGGGAGATAAACCGATAAGACTTGCTTCGCTTTGGTTGAAGCTTATCAAGGCCAACTACCCCACCTGTCTGCTGAGATCAATGATGTTATATTCTTATAGAAATCTAGTAAATAATCAGGAGCTGATTATGCAGAACAGTTGTTGGTCAGGCAGAAATTAAAAATTAGAATTGGAGCTCTGAAATAGCAATATATATATGGATGAATATATAATGTATTTAGCAATACACTTTATGCTTAATTAAAAGCATTTTGAAGACCGTAAGCTATTGCTTTAATGTAGTGACAAATTCACTCACTTCGATCTCAGCAAACAAGGGAGATAAGCCGACAAGACTTGTTTCGCTTTGGTTATTTTCTCAAAGGCTAGGAATTCAGTCCACGCTTTGCTATTTCCTATCCAATGAATTATTTTTTAATAAGTTTCCAGAGTCCTCGCTTTGCCTGGAAACTTAGCTGAGAATAGACTTCCCGACGACGGAATGTTTCTCTATATCTTCTTCGGAAAATATATTTACTCCATTCCAGAAACTAATCAGTTGGAAGTGATATTTTAGTAAGTAAGTTAATTTTATAATTTTCTTATTTTACGTCTCTCATATTATTGTTCTGCAACCCATGCATTGAACCACAATGTTAATAAGACAAAACCTATATATTTGCTAGCATTGATATGCATCTGTATGTATATAAATGTTACTAGATATAAATTCCTTATAATTAACTCCAATTCATTTGTCGAGCAATATTTGGCCATGACTGCTACTATGGTAGTAGGCTGGCCGCTGTCTTATTAACCATTCACTTTCCACTGATTGACCTCGATGTCACGTGATTGATTATTTTTGAATTTGCCACAGACGAAGAGGCAGTGACTTTATCAATTGCTAGGAATCCAGTCCACGCTTCGCTATTTCTTTCCACTGAATTTTTTTAATAAGTTTCCAGAGTCCTCGCTATGCCTCGAGACTTACACGGAAAAAGACTTTCCTGATGACGGAATGATTTTCTATACGTTTCTTCGGAAAATATATTTACTCCATTCCAGAAACTAATTAGTTGGAAGTGATTTTTTAGTAAGTAAGTTAATTTTATAATTTTCTTATTTTACGTCTCTCATATTATTGTTCTGCAACCCCATGCATTGAACCACAATGTTAATAAGACAAAACCTATATATTTGCTAGCATTGATATGCATCTGTGTGTATATAAATGTTACTAGATATAAATTCCTTATAATTATCTCCAATTCATTTGTCGAGCAATATTTGGCCATGACCTGCTACTATGGTAGTAGGCTGGCCGCTGTCTTATTAACCATTTGCTTTCCACTGATAGACCTCGATGTCACGTGATTGATTCTTTTTGAATTTGCCACAGACGAAGAGGCAGTGACTTTATCAATGGCTAGGAATCCAGTCCACGCTTCGCTATTTCCTTTCCACTGAATGTTTTTAATAAGTTTCCAGAGTCCTCGCTATGCCTGGTGACTTACACGGAAAAAGACTTTCCTGATAACGGAATGATTTTCTATATGTTTCTTCGGAAAATACATTTACTCCATTCCAGAAACTAATTAGTTGTAAGTGATTTTTTAGTAAGTAAGTTAATTTTATAATTTTCTTATTTTACGTCTCTCATATATATATATATATATATATATATATATATATATATATATATATATATATATATATATATATATATATATATATATATATATATATATGTGTGTGTGTGTGTGTGTGGATATATATGTATATATAGCTGTCGAAGCGGCCGGAGCTCAACTGTCGGGTCCTGTTTACGTATATATACGAGGTGTGTCAGAAACTTTCCAGGACTGATGTCACAAATGATTTATTTCAAACCCAAACTTAACACTAAAGGTTTTCTCTTTCAAAGTAATCCCTCTGGAGACTAATGCACCTTTCCATCCTTTTCTGCAACACTTGCATGCTTTCCTGGAAGGATTCTCTCTATCATAGAATTCTACATCTGAATATTCCATACAAAGAACCACATCTTTACATCAAAGATCTTTGCCAATGTAGTCTACTCACAGTACCTGTCAGGGGACCTATTAGAACTACGTCTATATAACCCCTAGTAAACTCTGGAATAATAAATTTAGTTATAGAAATCAGCTAGTTACCTCCCCTTATGCATTAACACCCCTTAATCACACACATACTTCCGGATAATAAACCGATGT
>OZ024750.1:48007174-48072174 GCA_964016885.1 Eledone cirrhosa
GAATCCTTTCCGTTCTGTTGTTGAGAAGAGTATAATTCGATTTTAGTATGTAAAATAGCTCCATATTGCATAATCGGCAGTAAGGCTGGCCTGCACGATATGCGGAAGCACTAGAGAGTTTTGTCCATTTCAAAGTGTATTGCAGGTTACTTTCGCGCAACTGCCAAATTGTATTGGCTAAGGTAGTTACGGAACGGTATTTGATGTTCTTCATCGAACTACGGTGTTGGTACCAACGAGATTTAAAAGTGGTAGAGGTACAGCCGATATAGTGCCATCTCCGGTTATCCGATTCAACGGTGCATTGATACACCGTATTGGATTCCATGCATTTGTTATTCAGAGGGCAACGATCAGGTAGGTTGCAGTTGCACTTATCAGCTCTTGTAGTATTATTATCTTGTACAGGTTGCGTTAGGTTTATATGTGTTTCTGCTGCAGGAGGGTTTACATTCAGTGGTTGAGAGTTTGAGGAAGTATTAATGTAGTTTGGGGTGCTTCGTGTGGATGTGCTGACTAATCGTTTGGAGTTAAGTTTTTTAATAATTAGATCGAGATTGGGTGCTGTAGAATATGAAAGCTTAATGGACCTTAGATTTAGTATTTTAGCGTATCGATGTGCAGGAGGAAAATGTGTTTTGATTATATTGAAGAAAAGTGAAGAAATTTTAGGAGATGTTGAGGCATTGTATATTGGGTTGTACCAAAGGTAGCTACGATTCCGCTTTCTAGCCAGGTTGCGTTGTGTGCTTCTATTTCGACTATGCCTGTGCGGAAAGTGTATGTTGTGCATCGTACCTATATTATTGTTTATGCTAGTGCGTTGTGAGCCCTTATTTCTATATTGGTGTGCTGGATCTATGTACTCTATTTTGTCTTGGTATCCAGCCGCCTTAAGCGCGTTATTATAGTAGTAAGCGTGCTCACTAAAGACCTGGGGGATAGATGACAGGCGTGATATTCTAAGGGAGATGCCCCGAGTGATAGACCGTATAACCGAGGGTGGATGATTAGATTTATGGTCAACATACATAATATTTTCATTAGATTTATGGAATGGGCGGATTTCCCCCGTCTCTAGATTAAATGTTACATCCAAGAAATTTGTTTCAGTCAGTTGTACTCAAATATGCTGCTAAAACCAAGACTGTTTAAAAATTCGATAACTTGGTTACGTAATCTTTCTATTTTCTGGTTGTTTAGGTGTTTAGCTAAAAGGAGCGCATCGTCGCGGTAGATTCCCCCTTGTTGATTGCGGAATTTTTTCTCTAGTGCTTGAGCGATGAAGATGCCCACTACGTCTGTAACTTCGGTCGAATCGTTTGAGCCCATCGTGATATCAAAGAAAGATGGTCGATCTTTGCGCACCCAGTAGCTATCATCGAACTTAATTATGGTTTTTCTGGCCTCAAGGATGATGCCTATTTCCGCGTCGGGTAGGCCAGAATTCTCTCCGGCAAACATTAGGGTCTTATGCAGGGTATCGGGTGATATGGAAGAGTATTAGTCGTTTATGTCGAATTGGATAAATTTTGATTCATCCCTATCCTTGATATTACTAAACCAACATACCGCCTCCTCAGTATTTGCCCAGAGTTTTATGCCAGTTATCCGTTTTAACTGGGGGATTACTCTATCTAATATATATTTACTTACTCTACCTATGTCCGATTTCGATGGGCATATTAGTCTAATCTGGGGGTTTGCATGGAATTTGACTTTGTGGTCCTTTAAATTAAAGGATGGGGTCGCTGGATTTATTGGTTCTGTCCTGTCATCTATACCCAGGTTCTTAACTATTTTGTGTGCCTCATTGGTAATATGTATAAGAGTAGATTTACCTGTTTTTTTGTACTTCTTGTGTAGTTCAGTACGGATGAGGTTATTATAGGTGTTTACATCTAGGGTGTACACGTTGGATGTTTTATCGGCCTTAATGATAATCATACTGGTATATTTGTGGAGCAGAGGTTTGATGTTCTTTTGTAGTGTATTTTCCTTTCGGCGGTAAAATTTCAAAATCTTAGAATATCACGCCTGTCATCTACCCCCAGGTCTTTAGTGAGCACGCTTACTACTATAACAACGCGCTTAAGGCGGCTGGATACCAAGACAAAATAGAGTACATAGATCCAGCACACCAATATAGAAATAAGGGCTCACAACGCACTAGCATAAACAATAATATAGGTACGATGCACAACATACACTTTCCGCACAGGCATAGTCGAAATAGAAGCACACAACGCAACCTGGCTAGAAAGCGGAATCGTAGCTACCTTTGGTACAACCCAATATACAATGCCTCAACATCTCCTAAAATTTCTTCACTTTTCTTCAATATAATCAAAACACATTTTCCTCCTGCACATCGATACGCTAAAATACTAAATCTAAGGTCCATTAAGCTTTCATATTCTACAGCACCCAATCTCGATCTAATTATTAAAACACTTAACTCCAAACGATTAGTCAGCACATCCACACGAAGCACCCCAAACTACATTAACACTTACTCAAACTCTCAACCACTGAATGTAAACCCTCCTGCAGCAGAAACACATATAAACCTAACGCAACCTGTACAAGATAATAATACTACAAGAGCTGATAAGTGCAACTGCAACCTACCTGATCGTTGCCCTCTGAATAACAAATGCATGGAATCCAATATGGTGTATCAATGCACCGTTGAATTATACTCTTCTCAACAACAGAACAGAAAGGACTCTATATTACAATCACAGACTCAATGCTACGTTCTCGAAATACAAACCTGGCTTCATTTGATCCTGCGACTTCTGCTTTCCTCTATCTTCCTTCTATCTCCTCTATCTGTCCCCATGGATTATTGCTATGCCTTCTATTGACCACAACTCCTCTATTCAACATCTCCTCCTACATACTTTACAAGTCACTAATCTCCCCTGCCTCCATCTATCATATATCATAAACCTATCAACCTCTACCATCTCCCACGCACACACACAGTTGGACTAGTCCATATCTCGACTTCATTATCGTATTTTATCCTCCCCTTTGTTTTACTTCAACAACCATGAAAAAAACCCCTATCTCTCTCGTCTTTGTCACATCCTCTTTCTTCTCTACTTCAACTTCAAATGAATTCCTATAAAAACCTGAACATTCTGGTACGGTAAACATAATCTCTGATGATACGGAATCGATTGTGCATGGGATGTCGAATGCTCTACTAACTATATAATATTATAGATGCAACGAGATTCTTTATACACGCCCCGGAGTATAGCTAAACTGGAATATACACCTATTTTCTACATTTCGTTGAGCACCACTCTGTTGTAGGCTGACCTTCCCCTACACGGTACATAACACTGTGTCCTGGAAAACCTTGATGCACTCGTGCATATATATATATATATATATACATATATATATATATATATAATTAACATTTGTCGGAGATTAGTTCATAGGAGCCTTTATTCTTATAGCTTGGTCTAATTGATTTTTTTATATGGTTAATTATGCTAATTGGGCGAGGAAAAGGTATATATGTTATCTAGTGATTCTATAGACATGTTTTATGATATATATATATATATATATATATATATATATAGTGAGAGGGAGAGAGAGAACACATATCGAGGACATCCCGATTACAGAATCAGGATCGATCGTTCCTCGTGCCGATCGCCACAGAAACGTGTATATGTAATTATTAAATATGAGTCTTTGTTCCCAATTATTATTATCACCACTATTATATATATATATATATATATATATATATATATATATATATATATATATATATATGTATATATATTTATATATATATACAATATTAATAAATGGAAACTATATTTATAAAACCATATTTATTTAATTTACAGGAACTGTTCTCCTAATGAGTCTGTACATGTATCATTTAGTTATGGGGTTCTTATTTTCCTTTTCCTTTCAATTATAATATATTTCCCTAATCTTACGTAGATTATATGTTCTTCACGCTAGTGGTCTTATACCCCTGTAAATGAAAACAGACTCTCTTGTTTTGTTCCTCACTATATTGTATTTTGAAGTGCCCAGGAAAACCTTTTCCTTTGAGCTCATTAAATCACAGGGTTATACGCGAGTACTTTACTCCGTTGTATCATTTGATATTAGCTCCGTGCGTTTCTGCTTGTCGAGCACTATACATTGAATGGTTATAAGCTGCACTTCCTAGCGGCTTCTTGTTCTATTCTTACCACAAGTCACCTCCGCACGCACGTATTCTCTTTCCATTTACACCTGGTAGAGGTCAGCTATTTTAGGTCTTCTTAAATGATCGATGGACACCTCATGGTTGTCCCGGTGAGCCTATACTAATCTCCTCGTATTTGCACTTTGATAGATTATGGTAATTCGAAATCATTCAATCTGGGAATCGAACTTTGACAAGATTTGCCTCTCCCTGTCATAATCTTCATTGACACATTGTGAAGTGATATCGAGACTAGCGAGTGTAGGGTCAGTCGGCTGGAATTTGCGGATGACAAGCTATTACTTAAATCGTCACAAGGGGATCTGCGACATGTAGTTGTAGGATGCTACGGGTTGCTGCACCTGGGATAGAAATCAGTGCTTCTATGACTGAGACATTCACCCTACCAAGAAAGCTTGCGCAGTGAACTATACATATGACTGTAGCTTCGCTGAAGCATGTGTATATGAACAAGTATTCCCGGGCCGTCATGCGGAGGTATGGAAATCAGGAGTCTGAATTAAATGAAATAATGTAGAAGTTGTTGCAATAAAGCCCTAGCTTGGCATTTGGTCATCAGAAGAAGGGGGTAGATGTAAAACCCAAATTCACTTTCTTCAATTCGGTATTCGTACCAATCCTTACCTCTGGTCAAGAAATTGTGTAATGACCAACATAATACAAGCATCAAAATTGGGTATCTTTGGAGCAACGTGACCCTGATAAGGTAAGTAGCTCGGAGACCTTTGTCTCGCCATCAGAAATCACAGTTCCCATATTACGAACAAGCATGTAGAATTTTTCAGAAAAATATCCTTGAAGAGATATTATTGGCAAACCAACCAGCAGTAGACCCCCACCATGGTGTAATAACATACATGTCATCGGCTGTTCTCTATTACAGATATAGCTGGAACAATGATGAGGATTGGTACTAATAGGAGCCACTGGAAGGCGTGTTTGAGGTCTGTGCCCCAACGATATTCTCAGGAATAAGTGGGTGAAAATGAAGAATAGACTAATATGACGACCTCTTTAAAAGACACCACGAAGTAAGTTAATGATAACGTATTGTATCTCTCACAACAAAGAGATTCCATCTAAAGCCGTTTACTTGGTTGATAGATGATTTCCATCACGGAAATCATCAGCTGTGGACGAGAAAAAACTTTGAATGATAAGAAAAGCTAAAACCAAAATATAGAAGACTAAAGAAAAAAAGGAATATTTCTACGTTATTTGATACAATTCATGAATAAATTCATTTTAAATGAGAAATGCGCATTTTCGAGTCAGAGGTTAAAAGAATAAAAGATAAATGTTGAAAGCAACATTTCATTGAGCTCAAAGAACAAGAAAATTAAAGCGATATGCCTTTGTTGTTTACCTTCCTTCTCTCCAACTTTTGTTCACATTGCACTGCATTTAAGTTAGGTTTGATGCCTGCCAAGTCGAAAGATGGTCTCCCTGCTTTTGAGAAGAGTAAAATACCATTAAGATAACAAGCAGCCTTGCTCACATCTTTGGATCACTCGAGTGTAAAATGTCGATTTGCATGAATGTCTCAGTTAAACAGGAATAAACTGATTCTGTCAACAGTGACCTATTTTCTGTTTCCTTTTCTTCTATTATTTCTACAATGTTATATATTACTTCATTGTAGTAATGCAAAATTCCACACACACATACACAGACACATACTTCATTGAACAAATGTATTATGAGAAAAGTAGAAGCTTTCAATATTATATTTACATGGGATGTGATAGCACGTGGACTAATGGTGAGGTTGGTGGACTCTCGATTAAAATAACTGGAGTTCGAGTAATGGGCATGGAAAGTGGGCAGAATGACTAGTTTCACACTATTTTCCTGATTCTATTGCAGACTCTATGATGTTAAAACACAAGTAACCTCATTTGAGATACAACTCCATGGAAAACGAGATAAGTATTCGTAGAATGTGCATTGCCAACACTGCAAAACTGGGAAAGTATTATATAGCATAAGATGGGCTGAGGGACATTGTAAAAACAGAACACAACTTACATGGGTGAGGCAGCCCGTAGCATAGAATAAATAATAAATGAATACTGGTGACAAGATGAGAATAACTGATCAGTACTCTACCAACATGCACATTTGGAACATGGGGGCATACTAGAAAACATAGAAATAAAAAGTATATCCACACAAAGAAAAGACGTAATGCTAAGACAAATTACAGAAGCAACAAACCAACATTAAACAGAAAACATGAGTGCAATAGCAACATCACAACTAGTAATTGAGAAGAAATCGAAGACCTACAGATACACACAAAATAACAAATCAGTCACTGAAGGTATCACATATTGAGTGACGAAAGAGCTTTAACAATATATAAAGAACAATCCCGTTATTGAACCAACCAACCGGACATTTGTAAAAAGTTGAAGTGAAAATCAACAGATGCGTGGGTTTATTTATTGGTGCATGACTCTCCGAAAGTATAACACATTACCTATATATTATATACATATATATATTATATACATATATATATTATATACATATATATATTATATATATATATATATATATATATATATATATATATATATATATATATATATATATATATATATATATATATATAATATTGTAAACTCACACCACACACTCTCTCTCCCTGACACACACACTTATTATTTATAAATATATATATACATATATATATATATATATAAATATATGAAAATAGGGAGAAAGAAGAGATGATTATTAGGAAGAACATATATTTCTTTCCCTTTATATTTTTCTCTTTTTTTCCGGGTTAGAAAATGTTTAAAACAAAATATTAATATTTTACTGTGTGTGAAGTGGTAAGGTATTACTTAATTTATTTATGAATTAACAATGGCATATATTTATTTATTTATATATTACTAATTGTCTATTACTGGTTTCAGCATTTTATGCATTACCAAAGGGCGGAATTTGTATGGGTATAAAATGTTGGAGAGAAAATAATGTGATGTTGAACAGAATAATATGATTTACAAACCAGGTTTTTGATGTAAAATAAAAAATAAGAAATAGGGGGGTGATGTGGAACATGATAAGGTAATGGGAAAGAAGAAATAATATTATTTACAGGCATAGTTCTTGAGGATAAGCAGTTCAAAATGTGTTATTATGGCAAGAGCGTTTGGTTGGTCCATAATGGAGGCAAATGGTAGTCTGGGGTTTTATATGATTTTCCTTTTTAGAGAGTTAATATGCAGTGGGGGGGGGGGTAATTCAGCGTGGTCAGATAGGGGAGAGAGAAATGAGACCGGGTAATTCATTTATATAAGAAAAAGGATTATGTAGGGTGTAAGGGAGGTAACTACTTATAGAGCATAGGAATTGTTCGTTCCTGTTTTAGTTTAGTCCGAAGCTTAGCCCACTAAGTAGCGGTTGGCTGAAAATCATGAATGTTTGATACTTATAGAATTCTAGTAATAATCAGGAACTGCTTGACCGGCAACCGCTCTGTATAATCAGCTCCTGATTATTACTAGAATTATATAAGAATCAAACACTCATGATTTTCAGCGAACAGGCGGAGTACTTAGCTTTGATAAGCACCAACAAGTGCGAAACAGAGCACTGTCAGCTTTATCTCCCTTGTTTGTTGAAAATTAAAGTAAGTGAGACTGTCACTACTCTAAAACAATAGCGTAAGTTCTTCGAAATGCTTTTAATTAAACATACAGTGTATTGCAAAATACACTATATATACATTCATATATATATATCGCTATTTCAGAGAGCACCAATTCTAATTGTATATATATATATATATATTATATTCTCCGAGGGTTCTTAAATAATTTTCTTTACTTTCTTTTGTCAAAATACGGCGATAGCTTATATTTATAATTTCAAACTCACTCGCTGGTTCGAAAATATTCTTACATATATAAATATATATATTTTTATATTTATATATGTATATATATAATATATATATATATATATATATATATATATATATATATATATATATATATATATATATATATATATATATATACGAGGGAAAGATATATATCAAATGTAGACAGAGGATGAAAGAGGGACAGTCAAATAGTTAAACATTGAAAAGTGAGGAAGCGATCAAAAAATAGATATTAACTGAAGAATGACGCAAGAAGGAAAAACAAAGTGCATAAAGCTGGCTGCGAAGCCGAAAGAAATGAATGAGACAATCTGAGATATGTCGTTGTTGTGGGTGTAAGGTTGGTTAGTTTAAAGCATCTCAAAAGAAATGAATTTCAGTGTGTGAACTATGTACATTGTTTTATAGTAAGACATGGATTTAAATCAATATTTGAAAAGAACTAAGAAACGAAATAGCTAGACACACACGCACTTGCACACATACATAAACACTCTCTCTCTCTCTCTCCTTCTCTCTCTCTCCCTATATCTCGCTTTCTCTCTCTCTCTCTCTCACTATATATATATATATATATATATATATATATATATATATTTATTAAAATAACAGATTAAAGTTTAAGCAAATAATCGCTGCTTTCACCCTTAACGGGATCTTCTGAAACTAAATATTTGCTCTACGGTTCTTATATATTTGATATATATTTATCCTCTTTGGACTTTAGTCTTCAAGTTTATTATTATTACTATATATATATATATATATATATATATATATATATATATATATATATGTGTGTGTGTGTGTGTGTGTGTGTGTGTGTGTGTGTGTGTGTGAGAGAGAGTGTATGCCTGTTTGTTTGTGTGTGTGAGTGTGTATAAATATATTTACATAAGTCAATCGTTTTATAGTTATATATATATATAAAACTGGAAATACAAGTGTTATTGTTGTGTGTTATTGGAACAGAAAATATACGAGATAATTGCCATGGAAATGATGTTGATAATCGAAATGATGGCAATGTGGTTATTAGTGACGAGGATGTAGATATTGATAATGGTGTCTATAGTGTTAATGGCAGCTATATTTAAGATGTTGATAATTGTGCCGTTGTTGATAATGTCAATGCTGTGTTGACGTAGGCATTGCAGCCTGCCTATATTGAAAATATGTGTTAGTTGGTTGATTAGAAATATTGTGATGGTGGTATTGACTGCTGGGTTGGCGTAGCGTTATAGTGAACTATTAAACTGTTTGTATGAGTTATCTGTCACTGAAGATTAAGATTGTAGGATATATAAATGAATAATCATAATAGAAATAGAAGTTGTACCTATTGATAAGCTTCAGCAGTACATGTCATGAAAAGATCTTGACACTTGAATAACTGTTTGCTGATAACGTTTGTAGTAAATAAACAAATGAATAATACAATATTACAAAATTGCTCATCACTACTAGTAATAATAAAGATGATTTCGTGATTTGAAATGCTTAAGCTATGTAGGAAATCTTAAACTCGGGAAACAACTATTATTAACACACAATAGCATAAAAATCTGGTAAAATGATTCTATGAATGCAAAAGGTTTGCAGCAGACGCTACAGAAAATGGAAAGCCAATTTCGAATTTTGTGTGATACAGAATTAGATCCTCTGTCTCGACAGCTGCCCACTGCCTGCGTTTCTAAACTATTGTTTATGGCAATCAACCGTGTTAAAATTGACTTTCTTTGTTCAAGATTTTCTAAATAATTATTTCATTTAATTGTGAAAGTATGATCAGATACGCTAAGCATTACAATGACTACAATACGAAATTAGATGCTTACATAGAAAGTGGAAGAAACAAAAATAGGAATTTTAATTTACTAGACCTTTTTTCAAAACTCTGAGACCTGTGTGCGTATATTGTTGTAAACGTGCAAACACACATACACTCACACACAAGTGTAATGAATGTTAGACGTTGTTCTCCGTAGATTGTCATTAGCCTTTCCTTAATCATCTTTAGTGCGTGACGTCATTACCCTTCCTTCCTCAATCATCTCTTGTATGTGACGTCATCACCCTTCCTTCCTCAATCATCTCTAGTGTTTGACGGAAGGTTTATATGTAAAAAAAGAAGTCCAACAATTTAAGGGAAGAAAAGATCTTTAGTATCGTCTCTAGTTATTGATTTTTACAGAGCAATTAGTTTATAATTTAGGCATAAAACGTAAGGTAAATTTGAACTTGCCGAGTGTTTTAGCTTAACGTAAAAAGCCAGAACAAAAGAGACAATATCTTTTTTCCGGGGAACAAACTATTTTGCCATCCACCGCCATCTGTATTTTATTTTAGGCACAACACTACAATTTTAAGAGAGAGAAAATTCGATTAAATTGACCCCAGTAATTCACTGGTATTTTTTTTTTATAGTACATGCAAGGATAAAAACAAAAATTGACCTCGATTGAATTTTCTCCAATGCACTAATGCTTCTACCAATTCATGATGCCTCATCATAAGAATAATGGTTTCTCAATTAAACACAAGACCAACAATTTATTGTTGAAGAGAAAATCAATTAAATGTCCCCAGTACGATACTGGTACTGTATTTTAGCGACTCCAGAAGGATGAAATGTTATGTTGAACTTAGTAGGATTTGAAAACAGAATGTGGATTCCTTCTCAATACCTATATAGAAGCTATCCACGCGTCTATTCACACATGTTCTATTCGGGTTGACTTTACACCATAGTGCAACCAATACCTCACGAGTCCATCTTTCATTATTCAACACATGAATTGTGTCCTTCCATAGTCGTGTTCCAAACTTCTTCCCGTTATTTTACTTCCAGAATGGTCAACATCTGGATATCCCTTCTTCGCACTTTTTTTCTGGCGTCATACATTTGCAGATGTTCTAGAAATATTTGAAACAATTCAATTTACTGACCTTTGAAACTTGAACATTTTGTTCCTGACAAACCCATTAAGAATGATTATAACCTTCTCTATATAATAGGTCAAAAACCCGGAATACATATGAACAAAACGCAAATTGCGTTGGCAACAATTAATCTGCAGGCAACGTCATAGACATTTCAATAAATTCATTTACAGTAAAGAAAGTATTTAAACTTTAAAGTTGTTGCCGTTGGAAAAATCGAACAAAAGCTATGGGCACATAAAATAATTCAATTGCCAGATAGCAGGTTGTTATTTGTTTTTGCAGAATAATTTATACGACCTCTATTTCAGAGTAGGTTCGGAGCAATTTATTGCAGATAATCTTTATATTTCTAACCTTCCTATTTTCTGCGGTAATCTAACGTTCATATTCGTACAAAATGTATATATCTTTGAAGCTATAACTGTAAACGGTATTCCTTCTATAATATTTATCTCCTTTGGCAGTTAATAAAAATTCTATCGCTGTTCGATATGATATTATGAGAATTGGTTGTCTTTCGTTTCCGTTGTTGTTACTGCAGCTGTTATTCAGCAAAATGTTGTTTCATTTCTCCCAACTTGTTCTATATCTCCATCATATGCTCATGCTTTGCGACAGATAAGTTTCTGCTATGATAAATACACATCTTAGCATTGCAGAGAAAGATAGGTTTAGGAGACATCAAGAGGACCATTTGTAATGTTTATTTTCATTCTATGAGACTACTTACTGACATGTTTCATAAAACAATACCTTATCATAATCATTCGTATCTTTTCCGCATGGTTATCATGTGTTGATGCTCCCTTTTCAAATAACAGTAGAACCTCCTTAGATGTAACGCATTTGTTAATGACGTGTAGACGTACCTCATACCACGATTTAAAAACACAATCTGAGCCTTTTGATTGTAGGCCATGCTATATAATGTCTAAAAATGAAAGAGAATGAGAACTTATGGAATTTCTTTGAACTTGTATGTCTTATAGATGCGAGAAGACAACCACTTGCAAATATATTCACACCGTCATATTCATTGTCACACAAGGTACACAGACACATATGGTATATATATATATACATATATGTATGTAATCTGCTGGCGAGTAATCCAGTAAAATCCATAGAAAGGTTCCGTGTTCCGCTAAGTTAATTCTTTAGATTGAGTGTCTGATATTCGGTATTAATTTAACAATGAATATAATAACAACAATAGGCAAGTTATTGTACCTATTGATATCATTGATGATCAAACCTCCGAAACCATCGTAACACAATAATATGAATAGGTTAAATAACTTGAATTGTTTTTATTATTTTCACTTTTAAATCAATACCTAATGTATATATATACGAGCAGAATGGCCCGACGTTGCTCGGGATTTGCTCTAGGGTTCCTATATATTTGATATATACTTATCACCTCGTGAAATAAATACGTTTGTTTATATTTTATTATTGTGTATGCAAACATATCTGCACACATGAACTTTGATTATTGTAATCTATATATATATATATATATATAACAGTACACAGAAGTACGGAATATCTCGGCCCGGCGATGTTGTCTGCACTTTAGGCGTATAAAAAAATGAATCGTAGATTACCAGGGGGTTTTTTCGTGCGAAGAAAATCCATATTTTATCGCGAAATAAATACGTTTGTTTATATATTGTTATTGTGTATGCAAAACTATCTGTACACATAAATATAATTATATATATATATATATATATATAACAGTACAGAGAAGTACGGAATGCCTCGGCCCGGCGATGTTGTCTACACTTTGTGCCTATAAAAAAAATTAATCGTAGATTACCAGTGTTTTTTTCCGTGCGAAGAAAATCAATATTTAATCGGGAAATAAATACGATTGTTTATATTTTGTTATTGTGTATGCAAACATATATGTACACGAATATATAATTATATAAATATATATATTAAAATAACAGATTAATGTTTAAGCAAAGAATCGCTGCTTTCACCCTTAACGGGATCTTCTGAAACTAAAAATATCAATCTGTGAATGCAGAAGTAAATATTTCGATAAAGGTTACACACTATATATATATATATAAACACACACCATATATATACATGTATACACGCACACACCCTCACACACATATAGCTACGTCATAATGTCGTAATGCAGACTGCTAGAGATACAAACAGATATTATAAGGGCGCATCGTTATATCAATGTATCTATCTAAAAAGAGAAAGACTAAGAATTATAGAGAAAGATCGCTAATTCGCCAAATGCCGTACACGAATATATAATTATATATATATATATATATTAAAATAACATATTAAAGTTTAAGCAAAGAATCGCTGCTTTCCCCCTTAACGGGATCTTCTGAAACTAAAATATTAAATCTGTGAATGCGGAAGTAAATATTTCGAAAATCGTTACACACACTATATATATATATATATATATATATATATATATATACACACACACACTATATATATACATATACACACACACATATATAGCGACGTCATATTGTCGTAATGCAGGCGGCTAGAGATACAGACAGATATACTAAGGGCGCTACGTTATATCAATGTATCTATCTAAAAAGAGAAAGACTAAGAATTATAGAGAGAGATCGCTAATTCGCCTAATGCCGACCCTAGGGCATTGAACATTTGAAATGTATTCGTCAAAACACTCACAGGACGATAAGTATTAAATGTGTATAGTTTGAAAACAACTGCGTCATAATGACGTAATGCAGATAGCCAAGCATACGGACATATATTATAAGAACGCAACGCAATATCCATGTATTATCTAAAAAGAGAAAGACCAAGGGAGAGAGAAAGAGAACGCTAAATCGCCTAATGCGGTCATTGAAAATTTGAATTTGTTTTTGCTCATTACACTCAATGGGACCATAAGTATTACATGTGTAAAGTTTGAAAACATTCAGTTGGGTGGTTCTCGAGCTTTAGTGATTTTACAGACAGACACACATACATGCTCTGTTTTAGTAATATATATATATAGATACACACCCTAAGCGCACTCACGCGTGTCTGTGTATGAACCTTTTGTGACAATGTATATTAGGGTGTGTATATATATATATATATATATATATATATATATATATATATATATATATATATATATATATATATATATAGAGAGAGAGAGAGAGAGAGAGAGAGAGAGAGAGAGAGAGACATATTTAACTTGGCAAACACCAACAAGTGAGAAACAAGTTGACGGTTGCTTCACCTGGTTTTGCTGAAAGTACAGATGTATCACGATGGATATTACCCTAAAACGATTCATAGTTGTAGACTGAAATATTTTTTTATAAAAATCCTACATAAATGTACATATGTGTGGGTAACGCTCAGATGGAGCAAGCACCAATAATAAGTTGTATATAGTGTATGTGATCCAGGAAATTCCTGGTGTTGGTACCATCATGAGCACTCGCTACACAGGCAGAACATCAATTTAAAATAAAAAAAACAGTTTTTTCTTCTTAAAGTATAGAATGGCAAACCTAATGATTTCATGATAATTTAAAAAATCTAGTCCAATTTAAAATATGTTTCTTCTCTTCTAAAGTATTGACAATTTTGTTTTAACTGCTCGTTGAACCTATGTAATACCACACCGGATGGTCACACTTAATAGTGCACATATATCCCATATTGGATTCCAGATATCTATTTTATAGTGGGCATTTATCCGGCAGATGGCTGTTACATTGAGAGGTCCTGCTATGTTCTGGCTCTTCGTTATAGTTCGATATGTGGCTTGAGTTAGGCCGAGATGCTGGTCTGTTGGTGTTTTGTTGTGGAATATATTGACGGACAGGCGGTTGCGATGCTGATATGCAGTGGCATTTTGTATATGATGTAGGTTTGTGAACTACAGTTTTTAGAGATTCTATGGAGTTCAGTTTTCTCTAGATGTGATTCGAAGTTCGCTATATTAGAGTCACAGTGCTTAATAGTGTCTCTATTGAAGATTCTATGTTATTTATTTGGTTTAAGGAAGTGCTTATCGATTAAATCAAAGAACCTAGATCGTAGGTTGGGCTTTATAGAATAGTTGAAAGTTGGATTACACCACAAATACCATTTATTTCTGGATTCCTGGAGTTTTCGGAGGTTGACATGCTCGTATTCTGTTCGGCAATTCTATGTGGCTGTTGTGTATTCTTATGTTTAGTCCTATATTTGTTACTCCTATTAGGGCGGCTGACATAGTTGTGCCTAGGTTTGTAGTTGAGACCCTCTTTATGTCCTACCTTCGGTAAAGCGGTGTTGCGGTGTTCCCCAAATATGAAACCTTTGTTAATACTTGGAACAAACCGTACTATGTACCCTACTCCTTTATTATTATATATATATATATATATATATATATATAAAAAATAAAGCAGTGACGAGGAACACACACATACACACACACACACATATATAAAGAGAGTAAATGAGTGAAGAAGTCACGGTTCGACTATAAGGTCGCGTTTATTCCGAGTATTATCAAATGTTTCATTAATCAGGTGTCTAAAAACCGCTGCTCGCCGAATGCTACGTCACTCTACTTGGTTTAACGTAAACGATAGCTCATTAACTTAAACACACACACACACACACATATATATATATATATATATATATATATATATATATATATATATGCAAAAGTTTTATTTAAAATTGTTGGGTTACAACAAGTAAATATTTTATAACTGATATAAAGCACTCGACAAGTTTTGGAGTAGATATACGATATTAAACAAATGGAAACTATATTTATAAAACCATATTTATTTCATTATATATATTTCGGGGATACCATATTAAAAATATGGCATGCCTTCTCCAGATAAAATATAAAATATATTTATAAGACTGTTTATATATTGTATCTTATCTGAAGAAGGCATGCCATATTTTTAATATGGTATCCCCGAAATATGTATAATGAAATAAATATGGTTTTATAAATATAGTTTCCATTTGTTTAATATCGTATATATATATATATATATATATCAGGGACTCTATGTCTTTATGATATATTGTTTTTGTTTATGCCACGAAACTACGTAGTCGAGGAATTAAGGAGCAGTTTAGGTATGATACATTTTATTACTAATTATATCTAAATGTTTCTTCTCTCTTCAAAATGTATTTTTAACTCTGATACTGGTTCAGTCTAGTTCAACTGAATTGGTCTGTCCCGGTCATTCATTGAGCAACATCGGTGAAGTTGGCACCCTTAACTCACAGTTAGGTGCTGATGCATTCATGTATATATGTGTGTGTCCGCATGTATCTGTGTGTTTCTAAATATATTGTTAATAACTCCCTCTGGTCGAGCAATCTTTGAAGTGTGGGGACAACTGGAAAGCTTCCATTACTCATACTTCTAGCCTTCTTCACCACCTCTTCTGCGGCCTCGATATGAATACCCCCTCCGCCTCCGTGGTATTTTCTTCGTGGTTATAAGAGGCTTAGTTCTGTTTCTCGACCGTTATATCGCGTGACTATCTCCCCCTCCGCCTTTTGGGATTCTTTCTCACGTCGTGTAGACGCGTTCTTGAGACTAGTAAAACGAGGTATCCTCTTGATAAGTCGGCAGACCTCGCAGGGACTCTATGTCTTTATGATATATTGTTTTTGTTTATGCCACGAAACTACGTAGTCAAGGAATTTAGGAGCAGTTTAGGTATGATACATTTTATTACTAATTATATCTAAATGTTTCTTCTCTCTTCATAATGTATATATATATATATATATATATATATATATATATATATATATATATATATATATATATATATATATGTAGAGGTTATATTTAATTTGTTGGGATTCAAAAACAAATATTTTTTATAACTGAATTAAAGCACTCACCACATTTTTGGAGTAAAGATACAATATATTAACAAATGGAAACTATATTTATAAAACCATTTTTATTTCATTATACATATTTCAAGCACACTAAAGCTTTCAACTGATTTGGTCGCATTCTTTAAGGGTACTTCAGTATTTGTTTATAAAAGTGATCTATATTATATTTTATCTGATGAAATCGCACCATAATTTGCTTTGGTGTCCTTGAAATATGTATAATAAAATAAATATGGTTTTATAAATATAGTTTCCATTTGATAATATATTATCTATCTATATATACATATATATATATATATTCCTTATTTTCAATATATATATATATATATTGAAAATAAGGAATGGCAGTCATTTTTATATGTATATATATATATATATATATATTTGCTGAAGTCCTGTTTGCTCACAATTTCTGAGATTGGTAAAAAAAAAAAAATGAGTATGTCTGTATTGGAGCAGTCGCATGTGGTTTTGACTCAGGCCACAATTTGCCAATCTTAGTAGCACTATACGTGCATCTATGCATGCCGTTTCTGCATGGCCTCATCAGAGGAAGTAACTAAAATAATGACGGATGCGAAGTTGTGCATCAAGGTTGTGCGTCCAAAACTTAATACCACAATGTCTATGACCTCCCATACTTGAAAAAGATCACATCTCACTCTTGTGGAACTTTAGCATCCAAACAGACCGAAAAATAGTTATAAATAGACCTGATATAATACTGAAGGACTTTGAAAAGTGGGTATGCCTGCTAATTGATATGTCTGTTCCAATAGACAAGAATGTATCTATAAAAACATTTGAAAAATTTAGCAAGTATAAGGACCTGAAGATAGAAATTGGAAAAATGTGGAAATTGATAACTAAAACAATACCAGTGCTTGTAGGCGCTCTAGGAATGATACCTAAGGGGTCTACTGATTACTTATCGCAAATCCCTGGACACCCGCGTATAGGAGATATACAAAAGATAGTACTAATGGGAACTGTCGATATACTAAGGAATATTCTGTCAATATAAGTACATCACAAGTCTAAACACGAAAAGATGCATGTGTGTGTATGTATGTTCTTTCTTGAACATGGCGGATCTTGTTGTCTCTTGAGGTCACTGGTTGTAACTTGGTGATAACTCGTATGAATATAAAGCAAGATAAATGCAAGGGTTGATACAAAGTATAATATTAAGGACAACAGAGGAAAATGCAAATGGGCATTTCTGCGTGTAAAACAAAAAACAGAGTCTGCGACAAAAATGAAACATTGAACAATTTCCGAATCACCTCCGACGGATTCTCGTGGAGAAAGCCCACAAGAAAAGTCACGGCTACCCTGACCACTATGGCAAATTTCCTCTTCCATGTTTCCTATTATAATGCTACAGGCACAGACTCATGCTAGACCCATTCACATGGGCCATTCTTGCCTCTCTCACCCACCTCTCAACAAACTGTGTGGAAGTGAGCACTTCCCTCTCCACCCTGATATTCCTTTACAGGTGAAAACTGGAAAAGTTAATGAGGGCGTCACCGAAGAGGAATGTACCCGTCTTCGACCCTTTCAGACGTGTCCACTATACAATCTCTTTTACCATGGCCACCAGGCAGATAAAAGCTGCCTGCCCTTCTCGGCTAAAGGAAGGCTGCGGGGCAATTTTCACGATGGACTCAGCTGATAGCCGGATCCCTTCTACACGTGACAGCAGGAGTTCGGCATAAACCCACAAGTCAGGAATGCTCGGACACTGGACGAGCGCGTGCAGGACGGTTTCATCGCCCCGCGCGCATCTCGGAGAGGCCCGGCTGACGGCAATTCCATGCCTGTAGAGTTTACCCTGAACTGGCAAGGCTCCTCGGTAGCACAACCAGTCCAGGGATTTCTGGAAGTTGTCCATGGGCCCCGGTCCGAAAGTTCTCCCGAAGAGATTGGCTAGTTGGTTTCGCTCGACGCCTAGGGTCTCCACAAGGATGTCATTGCTCTTTCCCTCCACTAACCCTCTATAGAAAGCCAAGGTGGAATTTCCAGCGATTATATTGCTCGACTGATCGAGGGTTGTAAGCGCCTCAAGACATTCCTGTTTCCAAGCGCTTCCTCTCGGTTTTCGCTTGATCCAGGACTGCAGCTCTCCCAAGGAAACACGATAGCGAAACATGTCTCTAGCAGAGGGCGACCACACCTGATCACCATCGACGAAGAGGTGGATATATCGTAGCCTGAGCGCATGTCTGCGCATAATCAGCAGGGCCATGTCCAGCCCTCCGCGTAGCGGGTGTTGACAGCAGATTAGGCGAGGCTTAGGGTAAGGCACGACGGTCAGGCGGTAATAGATGACGGACGCGATGTACGCATTCGCCAACTCCTCTCGACCTTTCAGGGATAGCTTCTACTCTGCCCTTTTCTGGGTGAGAGGAGTCACCTTGGTCGTGACCTCCTCCAAGTGTTTGTCTGTCTGGAGGTCCGGACCGAACCAGACCTCTAACAATTTAACCGGCCGTTGGTCCAGCACCCGACGACGCTGTTGGATGACATGGACATGCCTCTCCAGGTGCCGAGTTGCAGGCCTACTGATTTTTCCTGGTAGATCTTTGCTCCTGTTACTACCTCGTATTCTGTTAGAGTGGTGCCGATCGCCTCGATGTGTTTGGCGTTCGAGACGACTACGGTAACCTGGTCTGCATTTCTCCCGCATCCTAGTACCCGTGGGGTCCCCCTCAACGTCTCCTGTTTGTGCAGTAAAATTGTCAATACGTACAGCAAGGACCAGAGAGGACATCCTTGGTGGATCTAGCGCATGATGTTGAACGGTTCCGAAAGGTGACCGTTCACTCTCACTACAGATCAGATGTCGCTGTGCATGGAAGCAATCCAGCCTCTGAAGACAGGCCCAATGCAAGCTGCTCCTATGACTGCCACCAAATAACGGTGGTCGAACCTATCGAAAGCTTTTGACTGATCTAAACTGATCAACGACCCACCCTAGCTACACTCTCTACGATATATCGCATGAGGTCGACTTTGTCGTGGATGGATATGTCTGGATTGGCACATGTTTGCGCCTCTCCTACCAAACCACCAACGACAAGCGCCAACCACTTTGCTACTAGCTTAGCCGAAATCTTGAGGTCTGTGTTTAGCAGAGCTATGGGTCTGAAATATTATATGTTATCCCCCTTGTTCGGATCCTTTCTCAGCGGCGCCACATCTCCTGGGTTCACAGAGCTGGTTATTCTCCCGTTATGCTGCTAGTTCCAGTTGACGTCCGTCAAGTGGTCTTCAAACAAGTCTGGCATATGTATGTAACATTTCTAGGGCAGACCATCCAAACCAGACGATGTACCCATTGAGCAGCTAATCATTGCCTTCCGTACTTCAGCAGCTGTTATCGGCCTTTCGTAACACTCAGTTGCCGAGAGTCGCGGCAGTCCATCGATGTAGGCACTAAAGTCCATTCGTCGACGCGGCCCGCCACTATCCCCGAACAGCTGAGCAAATTGCTGAGGAAAAGCCGCACACATCTGCCCAGGGACGAGTATCATGCGCCCGTCGTCGTTCGCCAAAGACCGGATCGTGGCTTTGTTGCCACAACGCACCTCCGCCACCCGGGAGCATTGAAAGGCTTTCGTCCCCTCGTGTCTGAGAGCACGCACCCAAGCTGTTACAACACAGCCTTCGTGATTGAAAAATTGCGTTGAAAAATGTGTCAGGAGGCAATTTCGCCGCAAGCACGTCGGTCGCGATGCCTTTAGTAAGTGCCTCCTCTAATTTGCTAACTAGATTTCCTTCTGCTCTATTTTTTGTCTCTGTTACTAACGCTTAACTAAACCTAATGGACTCTATTCTAATCGCTCTTTTCAAGGCAAACCACCATTTGTTGTTGACGATGGCCCCTGTCAACGCCTGCTTAACTAATTCGCTAATCCGGTCTCTGTAAACTTTGCGCGCTGTTAACGACGCGTTTAGTTTCCTGTAGCCAGGTCCCTGTCTATAAACCCTATCTAAGTCAACCACATAGATCACGAATTTGTGGTAGCTGACTATCTTAAATTGTGGACAGCCTATACTAGATCTATCTATTTCCCTATAAAATACCCTATCTAGATATGATCTGGAAGACCCGATACGGTTTGTCCAAGTCCACATTGGCACATTCGGGAAATCCAATCGGTACCTGTCAAACTGTTGAAAAAGACTGAGCAAGTTTGTGAGGCTTTTACATCCTGCTCCTCTATCCGCCAATCCCACACAATCCCAGCGTGCATCTAACATCCCGTTCCAGTCGCCTACTAACACTAAAGAGCGGCACGTTCCAAAAAAGGTCTCTAGACGCGGGAAGAATTCAGGCCGTCCAGCTCCTGTTGGGGCATAAACAGCCACTAGCCTGAAAACTTGTCCTTCTGAGCTGGTCACGTCTATCACCACCAACTTACCTTCTGGGTTCAGACTTCTCCGGAACAACATGACCATTCCCGATCCGGGACGGCTTGGTAATGTGTACAACCCGTAGCTAGCACTTGACGATTTCATGCACGAAATATCTTGCTATGGATCAGCTGAGATAAATACATAAATATCATTTGGCTGAATCTTTTCATGTAACCTTGCTCACTTAATATGAAAAGTTAAGCATGGACTTCAATGCAGCTTAATGTTTTTTCAGTGCAGGAGCTCTTGGTTTGAGATCTGTCTTTTTTTTACTACTAAAATGCTATCCATCTTGAACAAATACACAGATTAATGGGTACTGGAGTGCATCATATGATTAGTGGCTTGCATTTATCTGCTGCATCTTATTTCCTCTTCCTTGAATAATTATATCTCCCTTCCCATACACGTCGCCTGTAATAATTGATGTTAATTCATTCGTAGCAGCGTTATAGTAGCGGCCTCTGTGTTCAACAACCGGCTTTTTGTCTACATCAATCCCTATCTTGTATTCAGTGGGGAGGGGTGCATATTATAATGCTTACTTGAAAATTCTGGTGTAGCTATTGTTTGCATGAAACATATTTGCAGATCAAAGATTAACTTTTCTTTCAAATTTGGAATGTTAAATGACCGTTACAAAGCCTGCTCCTTGTAATTTATAACAATATATAGCTGTACAAACTGAGGATGTTTGCCTTCAGTTGGCAACAAAGATCCAATACGATGGCATACCTGACCTTGAACTTTAAATATTGGCTCCATGTTCCCTTATCTTATAATATTGCTACTAAAGGAAAGCAGAATTATACGTTTTCAAGAAACCCATGCTCCTTGGTGCGTTTCCCAAAAGAAATGCGTTTAAATTATCCGACGGTGTATCAAACGTCGGTTTAACAGCTGTTCCTCCACCACAAAACATAGTGCTGGGTTATTTTTCCAATTTCTTTTCTTTTTCAAAAATTGCACTCTTTTGACTCTAATATCAATCAATTTCTCTGTACAATAATCATGTTTGGGATCATAGTTGAAAGCTGAACCTTGCCAAGCCACCTTGAAAGGTCCAACGCTTTTATCAAACGGATTCAGCCTATCTTGATCAAGAGGCTTACGTCTTTCCTCTGGGGATTGGCGAAGTCTTGCAGCAACTGTTTGCTACTGGTTTTTTTTTTTTTTTTGTGGAATCTCAAGCTGACCTATTGTCTTATTGGCAACTCTGGCAGCTTTCTTTGTCTTGCTTCCTTTAAACGTTTTCTCTTTCCTTTGTTTACTTCTGGCTCCTGCGGATTGCATTTTGTTGACGTAAATAGTCTAACCGTTTTTCCCTTGCCTCTTGCATGCAGCAGCTCTCCTCCGGTCGTTTTCATGTATTTGCCGTCATTGTGCAGGCGTCTCTAGTGACTTTGTTCTAGTTATCTGTACTCGTCTTTCCTTCACTGAAGGATACTGATCATCTACAGCAACTCCGTCTCTTCTTATAAAGAGTGAGAACATTGCTCTAGGAAATTCTTTTCAAAATTAAAATGGAGGTTAAATAAAAAAGAAATGAGTGAAAGTTACGTGAATATCTTCACAAGAGTGATTGAAATAAATGGCAATTGTGGAGCGCCGCACGCATGTACACACACACGCACTAATGTACGAGAGCGCACACACACACGCGTGCACGTACATGCACACACTCACTCACACACATTGGTAGTTTTTACTGTCAATGGAATGCTGCACGCATATACACACACACACACACACTCGCGTGCAGGTACACACACATATATGTATTGCCTTCTTTCCCCGCTTATACACTCATACATCACACACACATGTATCAGCACTGACACATATACATACAGTATCAAACAGAGCATCGTTCTCTCTCTCTCGCTTTCTCTCGCTTTCTCTCTCTTTCTCTCTCTCTCTCTCTATCCCTCTATCCTCCAGGGGGATTACTTTGAAGGAGAACACTCTTAGTGTGAAGTTTGGGTTTGAAATAAATCTTTTGTGACACCAGTCCTGGAATTTTTCTGACCCACCTCATATGTCTTTGTCATTTCTGTTTACCTTTTGCCTATATATATATATATATATATTTGTCACATCGTCAGTCTGAGGGGAGGATTGATAGTGGACTCGGGTCAAATCCCCTGAGAAGCGCGCATAAAATGTCAATACACAATAAATATCTCATACATAAACGAAACATCCTTGTATTCTATATTATATGTATGTGTGTGTGCGTGTAATGTATTTCCGTAGAAAAGGTAAAGTAAAGCAGAGTGTTCTATGTTTAGTACAGGACTATTTAATTATATAGTAAACAACTCAATATAATTATTCCATTAACCAAGGTTTCGCAAAATTAGGCGATTCTAACAAGAACAGGGTTATATATATATATATGTATTTCTTTATATATGAGCTATGTTCAATATGATTGCACTTGTATTTATCTTCATCTGTAATACGGGTATTTAATAAAGATGTAAATGTAATTTTATCTGACGAGATTGCAGGATTCACTGAGCGAGTTTATATGCTTTGTAGGCTGATCTTGTTTAGCCTTGGATCAACCAGTCTTGATGAAATATGAACGAATATATTTAAATCATGGGTTTCCGGTCGGATTATGGGAATATGCGGCTAGTTTAGCTAACCTGTTCTTATTAAGAGAGTGTGGGATTTACAGAACTTTGGTTACCAGTTGATTGCAAGTATGCCGCCCACGTACAACGTGCTTCCTTGCGTTCTTACGGAAAGTATAGTTCGTATCTTTAAATCATCATAACCTTTTGTTGTTCTGTTAATTTCCCTTTCGTTAATTAGAATTACAGTTCAGGATAACTATGCTAAACCGACATTCCACATGTCGTGGGCGCCATTCGTACTGTTTCCCTAGTATATTGCGGAGAGCACTATCACATTATCCTTCCCTTTTATAAAAAGTGAGTAGTTTGTGATTTCCGGATATTTCGCTGTTATTTCAATCAGATATTAGCAGCAACGTAGAGACGCCAGCATTGGCTCGAATAACTTTAGATTCCATTGCAATCAATTCCATGGCGATACATTGTAAAAGTACATTGCCTTTCTTACCTTATCTATTATACACAAGCATAGATTAAAATATAACGCCAATATGTCTAATTATATACGAGCATAGCAACATTTCTACCAGAACATACGTCTACTGCCGCAGCCCAAATTGTTTTGTCAAATAAAACGAACATTGAATATATCAGATATGTTGGTATATTCTAGTTCTGCTTAACGAGTATGCAGCTATCTTTTGACAAATAGTGTTGCCATAATTTGATAGTGATATGTTTAATTATAACCAGGATTGTCATGGCGTTACAATATATTCAATATTGAATAATATCATTCACACCTACCTAAACGAGTCCAAAGCCTTTCCATTCCTTTTATATATGCATACAGCTTGACAAATCAAATCAGTGTGTTAGGGTAAAGTTTTAGTAAACGTGAAAACATCCATTCTGTATGTGCTCTGGAAAATGTTTTCGTTATAATGAAGGCAATGAATATATATTGCAAACAGCAAATATTATTTTAATAGTGACTATATCTATATCTATATATATATATATGTGTGTGTGTGTGTGTGTGTGTGTGTGTGTGTGTGTGTGTGTGTTTGTTTGTTTGTGTGAGTGTGTATGTGTGTGCATATAAATATATGTATATACCTCCATATATATGTATATATATATATATATATATATATATATATATATATGTGTGTATGTGTGAGTGTGTATGCATGTGCATATAAATATATGTATATACATCCACATATATACATGTGCGTGTGTATGCGCGTGTATGTGTGTGTGTTTGTATATATATATATATGTATACGTATATGTGTGCGCTTCCATGTGTATGTTTGATGGTAGTGGTGTATTTTACATCATGGTTCTATTGAGACGGAAAGAAGATACTTGTGACTTTAACATATTCTTATATATAAGAATCATTAGTTTAACGATTTCCAATATACCCTGTTATGTCTACAATGTGCATAAAGAAGTGAATGTTTCACAGAGATAAAGTTCTTGCCACAATTATGTTTACAGACGTAGACCAAATAAACAATATACGTTACATTACTCAGCTTCCCAGGAACACCAACATATGCACATTGAGAAATACTGGCAAATATACACCAATATTTAATGTACATAAAACAATACAGAATAGAATGTAGGACATAGTGCTGTAGAAGTATTAACATTATATCCCAAACTACGGGCTAATATAACACCATATGACGTATGCACGTGCGATTTCGATGAGGTGAATGGAAAAGAAAATTAATGTATAAGAGTTAACTGAAACGTCCATAGGCTGACCAAGATACATTCATGCAATTACCAAATGAGGTTTATTTTTCAACATAACCCATAGAATGAAAGTTTTCAGTTATTGATAAGATGTAAAAATAATTGTTTCTACTTTAGGCACAAGGCCAGCAAAATATCCAGTGCATTACTGGTACTTTATTTTAACGACCCCGTAAGGATGAAAGGCAAAGTTAACCTCGGCAATAATGTATAAGAGTTAACTGAAATGTCCATAGGCTGACGAAGATACATTCATGCAATTACCAAATGAGGTTCATTTTTCAACATAGCCCATAGAATGAAAGTTTTCAGTTATTGAAAAGAGGTGAAAATAATTGTTTCTACTGTTGGCACAAGGCCAGAAATTACCCAGTACATTACTGGTACTTTATTTTATCGACTCCGTAGGGAGGAAAAGCAAAGTTAACCTCGGCGGGATTTGAACTCAGATTGTAAAGGGACATAACTACGCTGGAAAGCATGCCTGACCCTCTACCAATACTGCCAATTCACCGATAAGAGGTGAAAACAATTGTTTCCCACTTTTGGCACAAGGGCAGCAATTACCCATACATTACTGGTACTTTATTTTATCGACTCCGTAAGGATGAAAGGCAAAGTCAACCTCGGCGGGATTGATAAGAGGTGGAAATAATGCATGTAAGATTTCACAATTCTAGCACTTCTTCATTGTCAGCACAAGAGGTTGTCAGCCCACTACAGTATAATCGGGATGGGGATTCACTTGGCTGCTCCTTAGTAGTATGGATTAGGTTGTGTTCTCACATATGTAAGAAGGGGTGTTGAAATATTTAAATCTATAGAGATTATCGTTGACATGAATAGACAATAATTAGTACCGTAGTTTAATGAAGGAGATATAAATGAAATCAAGGAATTTCTCTATACGTTTCTATGCCAATGGGGTACAAGGGACACTTTAGCCAATGTTTTCAAACAGCAATTTCAGTAGAATTTCTAATATGCCTTTACCTATAATTTGAACTCTTTGGTTATTTCCATACATGGGTTCATATATATATGTCTTACAACTGGTGGGAACACATAACACTTCTCCCTGAGAGAGGGAGTTGTTAGAGAAAGGGAGAGAGAGATAACGAGCAAACGAGAGAGAGAAAGAGAGTGAGAGAGAGAGAAAGTCCCAGAGTGAGTGAGAGCGAGCGAACGAGGGAGAGAAAGAGAGAGAGAGCGACATAGAGGGAGAGAGAGAGAATGTATCAGAGCGCGAGAGAGAGATAGAGAGATAGATAGAGAGATATATAGATAGATAGATAGAGAGAGAGAGAAAGAGAGAACCAGAGAGAGAGAGAGATGGAGAGAGAAATAGAACATGAGAGAGTGACATGGAGGGTAGAGAAAGAGAGAGATAAAGAGAGAGAGGGAGATAGAGAAAGAGAGAGTGAGAGAGAGAGAGAAATAAAGAAATGGAGAGAGAGAGAGATAGAGCGAGAGAGAGAGAGATAGATAGATAGAGAGAGAGAGAGAGAAAGAGAGAGAGAGAGAGAGATAGAGAGAGAGAGAGAGAGAGAGAGAGAGAGGTATATATATATAGAGAGAGTGACAGAGAGAGAGAGAGAGATGAAGAGAAAAATAGAAAATGAGAAAGTGACAGGGAGGGTCGAGAAAGAGAGAGAGAAAGAGAGAGAGGGAGAGAGAGAAAGAGAGAGTGAGGGAGAGATAAATAAAGAAAGGGAGAGAGAGAGAGTGAGATAGAGATAGAGAGAGAGAGAGGGATATATATATATAGAGAGAGAGGGAGAGTGACAAAGAGATCAATGGGAAGAGTTAAAAATAAATAAAGTTATAATATACCCCATTACTGGAATGCCATTATCGAAATATTAGCGAGAAACGCTGTCGCCATCCAAACTTGAAATCAGCGACCAGAACCAAATACCGGTTAAAGGCCCTCAACCATGATTAAACAGGCACCCATAGAAAAGCAAAGAACATAAATAATAAAACAATGATTTATTGAATCAAACCAATTTCAAAACCTTCGTTTCCCTGACCAAATAAAGTTCTAATAATGTTATGCTTCATTTCATTGGTATATTTTAATAAAAAACCATCGGTACAAACTGTCAAGCGATACGTAGGGAGGGGATAATAATACAAATGGTGCACTTCAAGACCTCACATAATTATTTCCTTCTAAAAATCCGCCCATAAAAATACAATTGTGTTGGTTTTAATTTTTTTCTTATTTTGAATTGCAACATTTGTTCTTGTTTTGTGCAGTGAAGCATTGTTCAACAAAATATTCCTCTCCGTATCAGGGTCATAGTCTCAATTAATTGAAGTTACTCTGCTCGACACATTAAATATCATAGCACTCATTGAACTATATAAGACAGAGACCACCTCATTGACTGTAAACTATGGACTATGGCTATAACAATGGACTATTCGATGGTTCGGCTTTTTATTTTATTCGTTCTTAAATCGTTTATTCGAATAATGAATAAATATAGCTGAACATTTATGATGTGTGAGTGCTCCTCCGCTCTCTATATAATTGTAGATGTGCTTGCATACACAGAAATATAAACACTCAAATATACACAGCTATACTTATATTCAATCACCCACACACATAGAAACATACATTCACACGTTAGAGATGAAAATTAACACACACAACCATACATGCACTGTTGTTTTGCGTGTAGAAAAGATAAAATATATTAGACATGCATGTATATAAAGATTTTTATTCATATAAATGAATGTGTTCTCGAAAAATCAATATATAAACACTATTGCCTTCCACTTGATAGTGGTTATGTTATAAAACACAGTACGTGTGTATATATTGTATATGTGTCACCAGTAAAAAAAAATGTATATCACAAGACACCCATGCTTAAAGGTTTAATGGAAAAAAAACACATAGTTGACTGTAATCGTCGCCTGAATACGAATATATTCTTCTCAGGTCAAACGCGAACCACATACATATATACATGTTCATCCACACAGATATATGCATGGGCATGGGCATATATATATATATATACATATATACACACTTCGTATTTTATCTAATGATAGAGTATCAACATTTTGGTACCCTTGAAATATATATAATAGAATAAATATGCTTTTATTAATATAGTTTCCATTTATTTAATATCATTGTATATCACACTCCAGAAAAAACTGTTGAGTGCTCTGAATCAGTTATAAACATTTATATTTGTTGAATTACCAACAAATTGAATATCCCTTCTGCTTATATATATATTTAAAAAAAAGGGGTAAAGACCCCCTTCGGTCAACAATGACTATGGGATTTGCACCTAGAAAGTTTTCCTCCGGGGCACAAGTCCAGGCCAGGTTGTTTGTGGAAAACCAATAGTCGCCCATGCATACCAGTCTCCCCTCTCCACGCCACCGATGGAGAAACATTAAAAGAGATTATGCAGACGTAAAATAAATGTAAATTGTGTATGATTAAATAAGATATTATGCTAATATAAATATCTGATGGCGAATGTGTGTTTAATGATGATACAAAATCTCTAATATGGGCCCAAACAGTTGCTGTCTATCACTCAATTTTCTTGAATAAGCATTGTTGAATTTAATAAAGAAGAATAGCATAGAGATTGAAGGAAAGTGTTGAATGAAGTAATTATTTTCGCGTTGATGTGATAATATTGCCTGATCAGTTGGGAGAGAGTGCATATGTGTGTGTGTGTGTGTGTGTGTGTGAGAGAGATAGAGAGAGGGGGAGAGAGAGAGGGAGAGAGAGAGGGAGAAAGAAAGAGTGAGAGACAGATAGAGATAGAGATATAGAGATATAGACATAAGGAGAGCCATGGAGAGAGAGAGAGAGAGAGAGAGAGAGAGAGAGAGAGAGAGAGAGAGAGAGAGAGAGAGAGAGAGAGAGACAGAGTAAGTCATGATTTGTTCTGAACAGGAAAATTATTTCTCTGAAAAAAATATGTTCCCGGCTGGAATCTCATAAATACTATAAGAGATTAAATTCTGACTAGTTCGATTAAATCGTTAAATCAGTAAATATAGTCTGTTCCTGTCGCACATGTTGACGGTTTGTCTAGACATCTGAGTCGTCTATTCTTCAATTGCTATTTCTACTATCTTCCGATAAAGGATTAACTACCGAAATGTTTAGTGTCCTTCCTTTTAATATCATGCGTGTTGTATGTAATACATATTATTAAAGGGTGGATTGGCAGTATCGGTAGAGGGTCGGACGCCATGCTTTCCAGCATAGTTATGTCCCTTTACGATCTGAGTTCAAATCCCGCCGAGGTTGAATTTGCCTTTCATCATTACGGGGTCGCTAAAATAAAGTACCAGTAATACACTGGGTAATTGCCGGCCTTGTGCCTAAAGTAGAAACAATTATTAAAGGGCGGTGAGTTGGCAGAATCGGTAGAGGGTCGGACGCCATGCTTTCCAGCATAGTTACATCCTTTTACGGTCTGAGTTCAAATCCCCCCGAGGTTAACTTTACCGTTCATCCTTACGGGGTCTATAAAATAAAGTACCAGTAATGCATTGGGATAATTGTTGGCCTTGTGACAAAAGTAGAAACAATTATTATACTGTGTTGTTCTCTTGTCTAGTTTTCATCGCTGAATTTTCGCATCGTATTATATTCTTCTTCATCATTATTTTATTGTTCAAGTAACCCCTGTGTCTTTTATGTCTAAAATTTTCAAGATAATGGAACTCATTTTCTCATGCCTTCCAGGTTACGACATTCTTTTCACGAAAGTCTAATTGTCTGAATTTATTATTTTTCCAGGGCAAAAACGATGCAAATTTTACATCTTAATTATGTTGATTATGCTTCGAAGAATTTGTTTAAATATAATTATCTCAGATTTTATCGAATGCCATCCAAATATTGTTCTGTGGGTTCCTTGTTTTATCATCTACTCAAATGCATCTTAGCAATTCTGGGGCTCGTCAATCTGTTTCGGAAACTGGCATTACAACTGCGATCACACATTAATGTGCAACATCGCAGGTTAGCGATTTAGCTTCCGGACTAGAAATAACATTGCTTTTAATTAAGCATACAGTGTATTGCAAAATACACTATACATACATTCATATATATATCGCTATTTCAGAGCACCAATTCTAATTTTCAATTTCTGCTTGACCGACAACCGCTCTGTAAAAAATCAGTTCCTGGTTATTACTAGAATTCTATAAGAATCAAACCTTCATGAATTTCAGCAAACAGGAGGAATAGTCATCTTTGAAAATCAGCAAACAGTGCGAAACAGAGCTCTGTCAGCTTTATCTCCATGTTTGATGAAAATTAAAGTAAGTAAGTCTGTCACTACTCTAAAACAATAGCGTAAGGTCTTTGAAATGTTTTTAATTAAGCATACAGTGTACAGCAAAATATACTATATATACATTCAGATATATATATAACTATTTCAGAACACCAATTCCAATTTTATATAAATATATATATATATATATATATATATATATATATATATATATATATATATAGCAACGAAACATAAGTCAATTGCATGAACTCATAATACTTTATGTACTGCTATATATATTTCGATGATAGCCAGTGAATGGCTATGACCTCATCAGGCAGTTAATCAGTTCTTAGATATGCCAGTTCTGTGATTATAGTGTTGATGGAATCAGAGCCTTGGGACATATCTCTGATACCCTCAAGACTATAAACACAGAGCTGGCATATCTAAGAACTGATTAACTGTCTGATGAGGTCATATCCATTCAATGGCTATCATTAAAATATATATAGCAGTAAATAAAGGATTATGAGTTCATGCAATTGACTTATGTTTCGTCACTATTATAACTCCGTAACTTATATCTTCGTTGAGTGCTCCCTATCGGCATACTGAAGTACTGAATTTTACCAACACTTACATTCTTGCTTATATATATATATATATAAATATATATATATATATGAAAGACGTAAAATAAGAACATTTTAAAATTAACTTACTTACTAAAATTTTCACTCCAACTAATTAGTTTCTGTAAGGGAATAAATATAGTTACGCCACGCAGAGAAGTCCTTACGTCATCAGGTAGTCTATTCTTAGCTAAGTTCCCAGGCAATGTGCGGACGCTAGGAACCCATATAAAAATAATAATTCAGTGGATGGTAAAAAGCTAGCGAGGACTAGATTCCAGGGCACTGAAAAAATTCACTGCCTACTTGGTCAGTGGCAAATTCTAAAGAATCAATCACGTGACACTGAGGTTAATCAGTGAGGAGTGGGGTGGTATTATGACAAGAGCCTAACTACTACCATGAACCATAACAGTAAATATCGGCAAGTTTTGCTCAACAAATAATTTGGAGATAAATATAGATAATTAGTATATCTACCAACATATGTATACAGTTGTATACTCATGCTAGCAAATATATATGTTATGTCTTAGTACTTTTGTGGTTCTATGCAGGGGGATGCAGAACAATTATATGAAAGACGTAAAATAAGATGGCACAAGGACTTCTCTATAGTTGCGTTGCGTAACTATATGTATTCCCTTACAGAAACTAATTAGTTGGAGTGAAAATGTTAGTAAGTAAGATAATTTTAAAATTTTCTTATTTTACGTCTTTCATATAATTGTTCAACACCCCCCCCCCCTGCATAGAACCACGAAGGTACTAAGACATAACATATATATTTGCTAGCATGGGTAACATCTGTATACATATGTTGGTAGATATACTAATTCTCTCTCTCTCTCTCTCTCTCTCTCTCTCTCTCTCTATATATATATATATATATATATATATGTCTGTGTATATGTGTGCATAAGAGAAAGAGGGTGTGAGCGTGAGGGAGAGAGGGAGAAATAAAATCCTGCTGCGGTCAGAATCGTATTAAACTGTATACCCACCCTGCATCTCTTATGTATTGAGTACCATCATTTGTTGTCTCCTCAGTCTTAGCAGTCGTAGACGATCTCTTTCTATATATATGTATGTATGTGTGTGTGAAGGCTCTAATTTGTTTCTTTGACCGCAATATCCATGATGTCCTTGAGCACGACACTGAAATATGTGGTGCTCCACTTCACTCCGATGTAGAAATAAGTTGCGACGTTGTTGGTGCCAAACTGACATTTGAAATTCTCCTCAACAGCGTCGGGCGGTATGGACTTGTGATACTGGTATGCATCACCGACATCTGCTCTTCTGCACACATCCTTCCTCGGGGATCTTTCTAATTGCAATTAGCATGGTCACTTCAGACTGATAGTTATCTTTACTTATATATACATCCGTGTGCATATACATTCATACGCATATACACGCGTAAGTGTATGTGTGTGTGTGCGGGGGGGGGGGGGGTGTATGCTTGTACATTTTACTGTGATTAATATAAGAGTGAATCAATATAGTGCTACATCCAGGCCAAAGTTTAAGGGTTAAAACCAATGAGGAAACAAATAAAAAAAAGATGTAGAGAGATATATTCCGAATATTATAATTATATTGAATATTATTCTTTGAGATTAAATAATATTGAATTTCAAAATATTTTTAATTCAAAAATATTTTGCTTCTTAACGATTTTAATATTTAATATTTTGAATATATTTTATAAATTTAGCGAACGGATACGCCGACTAAATTCACCTACTTATACTCGGAATCTTGTAAATTCGGTGTTACTTTTTACAGAAGTGGAAATGATGAAAGCAAATTCTACATTAAAATGTAAATGTTTGTAAATATATACAACAATGCATAACCAACAATGTTTCTCTTTATGTGTCATTAAATGTGCTTATGAATCTGAGGAATTTATTAAATCGTACGAATGACTTAACAAATATATACCCAAACGATCAGAAAATGTCTATAGCGCTGGGCAAAACCCAAAACTTAATTTTATGGCTAGCAGTTTCCAGAGTGAAGTCATCAGAAATGTGTTTCAATTAAGTTTGTTTCAAAAAATATCAATCAATATAATTTTTCTTCAGATCATTTTCCAGAAATTTAGTATTAAAGAATAAACAATTTTAAATATTTCTCAGGGAAGCTGAAGAATCTAGAGAAACTTCAACAATAGGAAAGGGCAAATTTGCGAATATTACAGAATACCCACCCGATATATATATATATATAAATATATATATATATATATATATATATATATATATATATATATATATATATATATATATATATATATGAATATAGACATAGAATATTCGAAAATATTCTGTATGTTTATAATAAACATTTTGAAGACCTAATCGCTATAGAATAGAATACGTCACGTATTACAATTAGATTCTCGATAAAAGCAAGGGAAGTAATCTACGCGTTTCATTCTTGTTAGAATTCATCAGGACTACATATCCAGTGCTTTTATCGAGAATGACACAGCTAGAGACTTATAGAATAATTAGCTGTGTACAGGAACTGGTTTGAAAGAGCGGTTGCCGGTCCGGCAGAAATTAGAAATTGGAATAAATGCTCTGAAATAGCGATATATATGTGAATATAGACATAGAATATTCGAAAATATTCTGTATGTTTATAATAAACATTTTGAAGACCTAATCGCTATAGAATAGAATACGTCACGTATTACAATTAGATTCTCGATAAAAGCAAGGGAAGTAATCTACGCGTTTCATTCTTGTTAGAATTCATCAGGACTACATATCCAGTGCTTTTATCGAGAATGACACAGCTAGAGACTTATAGAATACTTAGCTGTGTACAGGAACTGGTTTGAAAGAGCGGTTGCCGGTCCGGCAGAAATTAGAAATTGGAATAAATGCTCTGAAATAGCGATATATATGTGAATATAGACATAGAATATTCGAAAATATTCTGTATGTTTATAATAAACATTTTGAAGACCTAATCGCTATAGAATAGAATACGTCACGTATTACAATTAGATTCTCGATAAAAGCAAGGGAAGTAATCTACGCGTTTCATTCTTGTTAGAATTCATCAGGACTACATATCCAGTGCTTTTATCGAGAATGACACAGCTAGAGACTTATAGAATACTTAGCTGTGTACAGGAACTGGTTTGAAAGAGCGGTTGCCGGTCCGGCAGAAATTAGAAATTGGAATAAATGCTCTGAAATAGCGATATATATGTGAATATAGACATAGAATATTCGAAAATATTCTGTATGTTTATAATAAACATTTTGAAGACCTAATCGCTATAGAATAGAATACGTCACGTATTACAATTAGATTCTCGATAAAAGCAAGGGAAGTAATCTACGCGTTTCATTCTTGTTAGAATTCATCAGGACTACATATCCAGTGCTTTTATCGAGAATGACACAGCTAGAGACTTATAGAATACTTAGCTGTGTACAGGAACTGGTTTGAAAGAGCGGTTGCCGGTCCGGCAGAAATTAGAAATTGGAATAAATGCTCTGAAATAGCGATATATATGTGAATATAGACATAGAATATTCGAAAATATTCTGTATGTTTATAATAAACATTTTGAAGACCTAATCGCTATAGAATAGAATACGTCACGTATTACAATTAGATTCTCGATAAAAGCAAGGGAAGTAATCTACGCGTTTCATTCTTGTTAGAATTCATCAGGACTACATATCCAGTGCTTTTATCGAGAATGACACAGCTAGAGACTTATAGAACACTTAGCTGTGTACAGGAACTGGTTTGAAAGAGCGGTTGCCGGTCCGGCAGAAATTAGAAATTGGAATAAATGCTCTGAAATAGCGATATATATGTGAATATAGACATAGAATATTCGAAAATATTCTGTATGTTTATAATAAACATTTTGAAGACCTAATCGCTATAGAATAGAATACGTCACGTATTACAATTAGATTCTCGATAAAAGCAAGGGAAGTAATCTACGCGTTTCATTCTTGTTAGAATTCATCAGGACTACATATCCAGTGCTTTTATCGAGAATGACACAGCTAGAGACTTATAGAATACTTAGCTGTGTACAGGAACTGGTTTGAAAGAGCGGTTGCCGGTCCGGCAGAAATTAGAAATTGGAATAAATGCTCTGAAATAGCGATATATATGTGAATATAGACATAGAATATTCGAAAATATTCTGTATGTTTATAATAAACATTTTGAAGACCTAATCGCTATAGAATAGAATACGTCACGTATTACAATTAGATTCTCGATAAAAGCAAGGGAAGTAATCTACGCGTTTCATTCTTGTTAGAATTCATCAGGACTACATATCCAGTGCTTTTATCGAGAATGACACAGCTAGAGACTTATAGAATACTTAGCTGTGTACAGGAACTGGTTTGAAAGAGCGGTTGCCGGTCCGGCAGAAATTAGAAATTGGAATAAATGCTCTGAAATAGCGATATATATGTGAATATAGACATAGAATATTCGAAAATATTCTGTATGTTTATAATAAACATTTTGAAGACCTAATCGCTATAGAATAGAATACGTCACGTATTACAATTAGATTCTCGATAAAAGCAAGGGAAGTAATCTACGCGTTTCATTCTTGTTAGAATTCATCAGGACTACATATCCAGTGCTTTTATCGAGAATGACACAGCTAGAGACTTATAGAATACTTAGCTGTGTACAGGAACTGGTTTGAAAGAGCGGTTGCCGGTCCGGCAGAAATTAGAAATTGGAATAAATGCTCTGAAATAGCGATATATATGTGAATATAGACATAGAATATTCGAAAATATTCTGTATGTTTATAATAAACATTTTGAAGACCTAATCGCTATAGAATAGAATACGTCACGTATTACAATTAGATTCTCGATAAAAGCATACAGAATATTTTCGAATATTCTATGTCTATATTCACATATATATCGCTATTTCAGAGCATTTATTCCAATTTCTAATTTCTGCCGGACCGGCAACCGCTCTTTCAAACCAGTTCCTGTACACAGCTAAGTATTCTATAAGTCTCTAGCTGTGTCATTCTCGATAAAAGCACTGGATATGTAGTCCTGATGAATTCTAACAAGAATGAAACGCGTAGATTACTTCCCTTGCTTTTATCGAGAATCTAATTGTAATACGTGACGTATTCTATTCTATAGCGATTAGGTCTTCAAAATGTTTATTATAAACATACAGAATATTTTCGAATATTCTATGTCTATATTCACATATATATCGCTATTTCAGAGCATTTATTCCAATTTCTAATTTCTGCCGGACCGGCAACCGCTCTTTCAAACCAGTTCCTGTACACAGCTAAGTATTCTATAAGTCTCTAGCTGTGTCATTCTCGATAAAAGCACTGGATATGTAGTCCTGATGAATTCTAACAAGAATGAAACGCGTAGATTACTTCCCTTGCTTTTATCGAGAATCTAATTGTAATACGTGACGTATTCTATTCTATAGCGATTAGGTCTTCAAAATGTTTATTATAAACATACAGAATATTTTCGAATATTCTATGTCTATATTCACATATATATCGCTATTTCAGAGCATTTATTCCAATTTCTAATTTCTGCCGGACCGGCAACCGCTCTTTCAAACCAGTTCCTGTACACAGCTAAGTATTCTATAAGTCTCTAGCTGTGTCATTCTCGATAAAAGCACTGGATATGTAGTCCTGATGAATTCTAACAAGAATGAAACGCGTAGATTACTTCCCTTGCTTTTATCGAGAATCTAATTGTAATACGTGACGTATTCTATTCTATAGCGATTAGGTCTTCAAAATGTTTATTATAAACATACAGAATATTTTCGAATATTCTATGTCTATATTCACATATATATCGCTATTTCAGAGCATTTATTCCAATTTCTAATTTCTGCCGGACCGGCAACCGCTCTTTCAAACCAGTTCCTGTACACAGCTAAGTATTCTATAAGTCTCTAGCTGTGTCATTCTCGATAAAAGCACTGGATATGTAGTCCTGATGAATTCTAACAAGAATGAAACGCGTAGATTACTTCCCTTGCTTTTATCGAGAATCTAATTGTAATACGTGACGTATTCTATTCTATAGCGATTAGGTCTTCAAAATGTTTATTATAAACATACAGAATATTTTCGAATATTCTATGTCTATATTCACATATATATCGCTATTTCAGAGCATTTATTCCAATTTCTAATTTCTGCCGGACCGGCAACCGCTCTTTCAAACCAGTTCCTGTACACAGCTAAGTATTCTATAAGTCTCTAGCTGTGTCATTCTCGATAAAAGCACTGGATATGTAGTCCTGATGAATTCTAACAAGAATGAAACGCGTAGATTACTTCCCTTGCTTTTATCGAGAATCTAATTGTAATACGTGACGTATTCTATTCTATAGCGATTAGGTCTTCAAAATGTTTATTATAAACATACAGAATATTTTCGAATATTCTATGTCTATATTCACATATATATCGCTATTTCAGAGCATTTATTCCAATTTCTAATTTCTGCCGGACCGGCAACCGCTCTTTCAAACCAGTTCCTGTACACAGCTAAGTATTCTATAAGTCTCTAGCTGTGTCATTCTCGATAAAAGCACTGGATATGTAGTCCTGATGAATTCTAACAAGAATGAAACGCGTAGATTACTTCCCTTGCTTTTATCGAGAATCTAATTGTAATACGTGACGTATTCTATTCTATAGCGATTAGGTCTTCAAAATGTTTATTATAAACATACAGAATATTTTCGAATATTCTATGTCTATATTCACATATATATCGCTATTTCAGAGCATTTATTCCAATATATATATATATATATATATATATATATATATATATATATATATATATATATATATATATATGAACTTGGGAATTTTATATTTTCCGAGCGAGAAGAACCTTATGACGGACGAGAATCCCCTTCTCAATGGTGGTCGGCCTGGATTATCCATTTATTTTGGATTTCAAACCGCGCGGTAAGGGTACATATAGTAAGTACACCGAACTCTTTAAAATTTATTCTCTATTTGCTAAACCTTGATTTAATATATATATGTATATAGTTATGTAATAAACAACATAAGATAATAATTTCATTTACCAGTGGTTTCTTGAAAGCAACCAAAATGACTTTCATTCATCGGAATGAAAAAAAAAACCTGGTGTCTTTATTGACAGTGGTTGTTTATTACATAACTAATACGCTGTGTGATTCACATAGAGCACTCTTTTTACTTGGACTTCCCGACGGAATTACTTCATTCATACAAATATATATATATATATATATATATATATATATATATATATATATATATATATATATATATTTATTTATTAAAATAACCGATTAAATTTTAAGCAAAGAATCGCTGCTTTTATTCCGGGGTCATAAAATATTCAAAAAATGTCAACCAAATACACAAAATCTTAGTTAAAACAAATTAAAGGGAAGTAAATCTTGATACCTACGAAGCAGGACAGAAGGAATTATTGCCCGTTCATAGTTACTCTAATCGGTTAAAACAATTGCCACAAAATGACAAATTACTTCTTGGTCGCTCTACCATTAAAAATACATTGAACAAAATATTTAAGTAAAATCATCTTAAGAAACATCAACAACATTCTATCATGAGACACTACTAATGAAAAAGAACGAATGTAGGAGAAATCGTCAATCCATATAAACTTTCACCGGTAATTCAGCAGACGACATCACTTAATATCAACACTCCTAAATTGATCTGTATGATAATTCTCTCTCTCTCTCTCTCTCTCTCTCTCTCTCTCTCGCTCTCTCTCTCTCTCTCTCTCTCTCTCTCTCTCTCTCTCTCTCTCTCCCTCTCTCTCTCTCTCTCTCTCTCTCTATTATCTATAATCTTTATCTGTATTTTATATATATCTGTATATATATAAAATTATATACGATTTCACTCAACATTGCACCATTTGCTACACCTTACGACCGATTTTCAAGAAACTCGCCAGCTCATGAATTTCCAACATGGTTTTATTCCTACTTGGACACCTTTC
This sequence comes from Eledone cirrhosa, assembly GCA_964016885.1. NCBI lineage: Eukaryota > Metazoa > Mollusca > Cephalopoda > Octopoda > Eledonidae > Eledone > Eledone cirrhosa. The sequence continues at coordinate 48,046,977 of OZ024750.1, forward strand.
ATCTCAGTTCACACTATTCACCTCTACTACAACCGGGTGTCAACGATAATTCTTTAACTTTTTAAGTCTGCGATAAATGGTTACTTTGTAAAATCCGGCTATACTGTTCTCTGCATTAATCTCTTTCATGGATGCTATTCCACATGTGCTTAAACTACTCTTTAGATAATGCCTCCGAAGAAGAGTAACAAAATTGGTCAGAAAACGGGGCGAGGCAGAAGTATGACAAATAGACGAGCAAGTGAGCCACTACACAATTCTGAAATAAGACGAAATAGAAACGCAATAGTCTACGGCCGCTATACGCGCAGCTGAAACGGAGGATCGGCGCGTCCGCAGATAGACAAGAGATGCTGTGTCGAAGGCCAGTGCACGAGCTTCTGAAAATGAGGGTCAGCACGTTCGTAGACAAAGAAGAAACGCAATATCGAAGCCAGTGCATAAGTTTCCTAAAATGAGGGTCAGCGCGTTCGCAGACAAAGAAGAAACGCAATGTCGACGGCCACTTCACGGGCTGCGGAGACATCATCCGAAAGGCGTGATCGGTTACAGAGTAATCTTCAAAGAAAGCTTTCCAGAAATGGTCTTTCAAGGCCTTCCAGTTCGCGATGGCTACTTAAGGCGTTTGAATATAGCCCAATTATGCCACCCATTCTGATGTGATCATTGGCGATATGTCCACCATTTGCACCTACTGCAATGCCATGAAGCGGCCAGGTGAACCATCTGGGATGTGATGTGCGAATGGAAAAGGTCAGCTTACCTTTCCTCCTTGATCCACCTGAGCCATTGAAGACATATCTGGCAGGTGAAACAGCGGAGTCTAAGCACTTCCTTGAAAATATCTTGAAAAACAACTGCGCCTTTCAGATGCCATCGTTTGGCGCAAATACTGTTAAGGAAGACGGTTTCATGCCTATAGTTCATGGGCCACTGTGTGTGGCCATAGATGAGTCATCGAGAAGCAGTCGCGAAGATCAACACTTTTTCATCAAACCAGATATTATTTTACCAGCCCAGGCAACGCTGGGTACTATAGCTAGTATATATATATAGGGAGAGTGAGGGAGAGAGATTTGTAAGTTATTGGTCATAATGCACAAGTGATAGATACCTATTTGCCATATCCGTTTAAAGAGGAGCAAGCATGTGAAGCTACTTCCCTACACCTGATGTTTAAACAATTAAGGTATTGCTACCAAGACTTATCATTCAAATTAAGATTGTTTTTGTCTTCAATGTAAAATGACATATCCATAATCATATGACCAAATATGAATTAACTGATTTCTAGGATATTAATTATTTAATTTGGTAATGGTGAGAAAGCAAGCGGGATTTCTCTATCATACTAGGATTAACATTTGAAGTGACACGCTGCAAACGTAATATATGAGTGATATAAACAATCCGTACACTGAATAGCAAGCCATGTTACATGTGTACGTAAAAGAGGAGTATACGCCATAAATACATAGTTATCTTTTGAAATTATAATCGCAAATGAAAGACAACGTATTTAAATTGATTGTTATACGTCCTTCCTGGATATTTTTGAAAGATATGTTTTTAATCAATATGTTTAATCAATATGTTAACCTAGAACGTTCGACATTTGAACGGTTCCCTTTCGTACAAATTGCAATGAATGCCACAAAACGTGCAGCACTATTTTATTGGGAGATTTCTATAGTTTCTATATGTGACTTACTAAATGTATTCCGTAGATGTATTGGATTTTCTCTTCATCCTGTATCGGAACGAATGGGTATGATGTGTATATCGAATATATTGAATTTTTTTTATATTTTTTTTTATTTAAACCAATATGTTTCTCTCCTGCCGGCTACTGAACTTTACGAGCACTGTATACTATCTCTTTTCGATTTTTCTTATTTTCTGATAACAGTAGTTATATTTCAACAATTACGTGGTGAAAGGTGAGAAAATAATACGAACAAAGCAACACGTAGTGATGAAAAACACTTCCAATATAATTCCAAATGAAGAGAATTTTAAATACTTCAAAAGCAATGAACTAAATAGTGTATGTAAATGAAAGGAACCGTTAAGAATTAAGATAGTTAATGTATTACATTAATAGTTAAGAAGCTCTATGCCTTAATACTTAATAGGAATGTTTTATCTAACTGACCTAGTTTTATAGTTATAATATTCTAATCTAAAGATTAAATAATTTTTCAAAATGGCAGAGAAGATAACTACATTTAGAATACAGTGAACAGAAATTGACATAGAATGATTACATTTAACACGAATAGGAGGAAGTACGTGACTAATGTAACTGGAAAACTATCATATGATAAGGTAGGTCTTGAGTATACGTAATATTGAATGAAGGAAAACCATTGAAAATAGCTATAAATCACGAACAAAAACAAAACCAAAAAATGTTTTGTTTCTTCAACAAAGCCAACAAAGACAACACGAAAGCTAGAATAAAGGAGGTGTAGGGGATAGGAGATATAACGGAAATTGTTGAAAGAGCTAAAAACTAATAAAAGAATTGCAATAACATAATCCCATGCTAAAACGATGGCAAAGAAATTCCCTTCATGCTCAATACCTGGAAAATGAACAGAATTGAAATACACGATGACCAATCGCAAAAAAATGGTTGAAGGGCACATGATCTAGCGTTTGCAGTAGAGTATTTTTTTCGCGATACAAGATCAAACGCTTCTCACGAGAAAACCGAGAACAGGATATAAATGAGAAGATAGGCCATTTCACAATATATTGAGGTACGGAAAAAATAATTTCGGTTGACTATATTACAAGACGTATATAAAGGAATAATTGTTTCTACTTTAGGCACAAGGCCAGCAATTATTCCAGTGCATTACTGTTATTTTATTTTATCGACCTCGTAAGGCTGAAAGGCAAAGTTAACCTCGGCGGGATTTGAACTCAGACCAGAAAGGGGTATAACTCTATACTGGAATGCATGGCGTCCGACCCTCTACCGATTCTGCCAATCCACCGCCCTATAGTTGTTTCTACTGTTGGCACAAGGCCAGCAATTACCCAGTAAATTACTGGTACTTTATTTTATCGACCCCGTAAGGATAAAATGCAAAGTTAACCTCGGCGGGCTTTGAACCTTGATCGTAAAGGGACGTAACTACGCTCGAAAGCATGTCTGACCCTCTATCAATACTGCCAATTCACCGCCCTTATAAAGGAATAATGCTACCATATACACGACACTGTTGAAGCATTCAGCCTGAAGCCAGTTTAATGAAAGAGGAGGACAAGCTGTGGTATAGACCGTACACAAGAAATGTAACATGATCATATACCTAAGTACGTAAATCTATTCAGTCAAAAGGCAGCGTTTTCGAAAATAACAATATGTACAAAACATTTGTCAAGATATCATTTTTCCAATGAACCGGCCACTTGAAGGGGTTGCTTAAACAAAATGATGGTTTCACATGTTCGCACATGGCCAATAATCCTTGTGAGGAAAGAACAGTCGATTAAATCAACCCCAGTGACTGATTAGTAATATATGTTATCGACCTCAGAAGGAAGCGACACAAAGTTCACTTCCATGGTACTTGAGCGTATAATGTAAATCGCCAAACTAAATACAACTCTGCTAAAAATAATGAATTCTAATTTAGGGATAAGGCCATGTCGATGAAATCAGCTCTAGATTTAGGCTGGTACTATATTTGATCGACCCGAGAAGGATGAAAGGTAAAATTGATTTCAATGAGATATGAAATCAGAAAGGTAAAAATCCAGAAAAAGTACGGAATAGTTTGTGCCCAATGCTCTGCCAAGTATAATAAATCTTATCTCCATATCGTCAGCTCCTAAAACAATATCTACAACAGAAAATGCAACACATTTCTAGCAGGGACAAACTAACAACATTTGTTTTATATTCATGGAACGCGAAAATACTTGTTATGCCGTGAAACAATGATGGAAGAATAAAAGAAATGAATCCAGCACTGTATGCTGTTTATTATTTTGTACATCTTTTATGTAGTTTTTCTCGTTATTGTTCCATTATTAATACAGATAAGGTTGTATTGTTATGGCGCAGAAATTGTTCTGTGAACTAACATTTCTAGTCGGGTTTAATTAGAATGATTACGTCCTTGAGGAAATTATGAATATCACATTTTCCCCATTAGTTCAGCTTTGCAGATATAAGTCTTCAGGATTGTCAGATCTCATTAATGAGGAATGTCAAAACACATTTTTCCTACTAGGCTTTTTTCTTACAGGTTTCTCTACTGTTATTCCTCAGATGCTAATCAATATGTTCATTGTTGAAGATAAACAAAAAACAAATAGGATCTGAGACGAATAGTTGGCAAAAAAGATTGCTTAAAAACATCCGTCAAATAAGAAAGGCTTGTTGACTTTTTTTATTGGTGTTGTTATTGAAACCCAGCCAAATCTATATCAAAGGTTTTCCACCACTGGCCATCATATTCTATGTTTTCATGTATAGTGTATTATTCCCAACTAAAAATAAATCCCAGTTTAATCTTTATCAGGCAGGAACATAATCAAATTGATTTCAGCAGTCACCATCACATTGTATGCTTCCCCGTATATTGTATCACGGACTATATTATCCAACATGATTAATTGTAAATTCGGATTGTTTTAAATGCGGCATGGTAAAATTGTATAGAGGTTCGTTTCAAAATTATAAAGTCCAGACTAAGCTCACACTGTCGAGAATCCCTTCTTATAGAATGTACTTGTATTTCAAAGGTCTAGTTCTGTTACATACACACTTTCCCTGATCATTTTATTAAGGCTACATACATATGTATAAGTAACGTTTGGTCACTTTCCCACTTTCTTGATCATGCTGCTGCGATGATCCAATAACTGAAATAGTAATCATCGAAAGCGACTAATGTCCATTACAACATATGCGCTGATTTAATACATATTTGACTGAACGTTCCAACATGATCAGCGACATGTTAAAGGCTCTATAATTGGCAATAACTGTGAAATATTAGCAATTTGAATTCAATATGTTTATCCTTTTTAATACAGTGGGCAATATAACAAATGGTCGCATTACGTAACTATAATTATTTCACGCGTAATGTATTCACATGTAAATAAATACGACGCTATGGCAGTAATTATGTCACACCAAACGTAATTGTTGGTGGTAATATAAATAAACATAAATCTGAAAAAGAAATATAGATTTACCAGATAATCTATTACAAGACTACTGGAAGAAGTGAGATTGCACACACACACAATATACATACGTATATGTATATATATATATATATATATATATATATATATATATATATATATATATATATATATATATATATATATATATATATATATATATATATAAATATTCTGACGACTGAAAACAGATATATCTGCTTTCAAGAAATCACTGGTAAATGAAATAATTATCTTATGTTGTTTATTACATAACTATGTATAAGTATATATATATATATATATATATATATATATATATATATATATATAATATTATATTATATGTCATTACCAGAATACCAGATGGTGATTATTTTGGCCTGTATATATTAATAGGTTTGAGCATACAGAAATTTCGTGAAATGAAAACTTCATTATTTTCTCTTCGGAATATTGCTTTTTATACTTTAGAACAAATTAATCCGAATTGAATGGTTATATGCTATGTAATTTGTTCCCTTCAGTTCTTTAATCCCAGCTGTACCTAAATCGTATGAAGCAAACACTGACTGATTCCGCTATAACAATATCGATCGCAACATGTATTAATCTAAATATCAATTTCTGAAATAGAAAATGAAATTGAAAACTAAGATTGATTTTTTTTTTCTTTTATTTGTGTATGTGTCAATATTGCCCCTTTTACAGAGAGACATACTCAGAATAATCATACATTTCCAAGCTGAAATTAATGTCCAGCTTAAGGTGTCGTTTTTCTTTAAACGATTCTCCAAATCTATAACAAGGTTTTCTGATTTTACAGATCATTAATCCCACCAAATCAATGATCTTTATTTTTTTTTTTTTTAAGACACATCTCATAGTTTTATTTATAAGTCTATTGCAAAATGTTTGATTATTTCACTTGGATATTTTAACCCTTATTTTTCCCGTATTTAGATTTCTTATGCAGGCCAATATATTGTTCTATAATACATCTTTGAGGGATACTCTCATTTCATGAGAGAAAAATGAAAAAGGAATGCTATATAGTTATGTAATCCCAATGTGGCCCCTCGGAGATTTATTTTTCACATAGACTCCCTATGATGCAAGGATTAATTGGGAAATCGTCACAAAATATATAACACTGATTCGAGTTAAGAATAAAGTTAGGGAGAATGGAATGCTTCGACAAAGAACAATTGTATCATACTCATCGTATATCATTTTCTGATGATTTCGTTCAAACAAAACACTTCTTGTCCTGTAGAAGCCACTTATATATTACGTTCTTTCTATACTTTACGAATGTATTGAGCACTTTACTTACTGTGGTTACCCCCGGTTGAACCCAGAACTCACATGCACACACATACGTCCCACCCCGACATACACACACTCTTATAATATATATATATGTATATGTATATACATATATTTATTACTATATATATATATATATATATATATATATATATATATTTATTACTATATATATATATATATATATATAGAGAGAGAGAGAGAGAGAGAGAGAAAGAGGGGGAGAGATAATTGGAAAACACGAAAAATATACTTAAATTATGTGTTTTTCCTTTTATTTTCATTGATCCATCAAAGTGACATTATTGAAAAGTGAGGGGAACAATTTCTTTTAAAAAAAGTTGTTTTATAAGGTATATAAAGTATTTTAAATATTTTCCATCTGTTTTTACAATACTTGTTTCTACTTTTGACACAAGGCCATCCATACCCAGTGGATTACTGGTACTTCATTTTATCGACCCCGTAAGGATGAAAGGCAAAGTTAACCTCGGTGGGATTTGAACTCAGAATGTGTCAAAGATTGGCGTCCGACTCTCTACCGATACTGCCAATCCACAATAATTATATCCAAAAAGGCTAATTCCTTGGAGTTGGACTACATTGTGAATTGTATGTTATTATTAATGCTGTTTATCATATTTTTGAAAATAATAAGTTTATTCATGTTTTCGTGGCATAGTATAAACCAATCGTCTAGGTATATCTCCCAATTGTTTTTGGGATGTGTAAGGAAAGAGTCACTGAATAGTAGTTGGGATTAATTGTAGATTTGTTGTTCGCGTAATTCCAAGACTAAGTTTGCGTATGTGGAGGCTTCCTTCGAGCCCATTGTTGTGTGTCTAGCTAGTTCTGGATTGCCATTGTTCGATAGTTTTGGGGTATGTTAGTGCTACACAAAAACAGCCAATGATTGTGTCTTCACTTACTGTTTGGTACGTAGGTGGTTCAGCATATCACGGTCATCTTATATGTAACTATGTATATGTTTTAGGAAGGGCTTTAGTAGCATGTTCAGGAAGTTGCTAAGTCAGTGGATTTCACACGCAAAGCCTGGTATAATTAGTCTGAGTTTTATATCTTCTAGGATTTTAATTTTATGTATTTGTTAGTCGAAGACTCACAGACATCGTTTGTGAGTTTACATTTGTGGATCTTCGGTAAGCCGCAATGTACATGTTTTGCTTATGAAATGACTTATGTATTCAAATTCATTTATGTTTAGGCTATTGCGATATATTTGTAGTAATGTTGGAGATTCCCCATTTCTTTAGTTTGTAGTTTTCTGTTTGTTCCTAGTATTTATTTTCGTCTAAGATTTTAAGTGCCAGGTACCTATGGTAGTCAGTATTCATGATGACTAGCGTGATCCCTTTATCGGCTTCTTTGATGGTTATTTCAGTGTTATCTCGGAGTGCGAATAATATTTTCCATTTGTGTTTTGAGAGGTTTGATTACGTGTTTTTATTTGTAGATTTTTCAGAGATAATTTCGCCGTAGGTGTCTAATGTTTGGTTCCTTCCTTTCTGTGGGAAGAAATCACTTTTATGTCTAACTATTGATCGTCTCCATGTTGGTGTCATTGGAGATCTATTCTATTAATCTAAGTTTTCGGCAGAATTCCATGATGCCATCTTTCATTTCGAGGGAGTTAGATTTTCGTTGTGTGGGTGTCAATTTCAGGCCATATTTAATATGTTAATTTGTGGTGTGTTAGTTAGTGATTTCTTTCAAAGGTTAATTATCTTCGGTTTCTCATGACTCAGGACCTTCGAGTGCCCTCTCATTTCAGTTTTTTTCTAAAAAAGTAAAGTTATTTTGGTTGTAATTTTAGTCTGTTCGTATGTTTTGTATGAATCTGTATTTTCTTTTTTTCATGAGAGTCAATGTGGTGATGGGGGTGGTGTTTTTTGTAGTTGTTATTTTGGAAGGGTTCGGTTATCGGTTCATGTGGTTTGGGTGGATTCTTTCTGGGATATATAGTTTTGATGTTATGGGGTTATTTTTTGTAGTGTTGGGGGTGATAAGTATTGTAGTTGTTAATGTGGGAAGGTTTGGTTGGGATTTCATGAAATCTGTGCGGATTTCTTCTCATGCATATGGTGTTTATGTTGCGGGTTAGTTCTATGTTGTTTTGGGGTTGGTTTCTATAGGAGATCATTTTGTGGATACCTATGGTATGGCGGGTGGGTATGCCTCTTCTGCTCTAGGTGTTTTGATTTGGTTTGTGTTGGGTGGGGGGGATTTGTCTGTGGTTTATGTGTGTTAGGGTTGGTGGTATGAAAGTCTCTGTGGGGGTTCTTGTGTTGTTTAATTTCTATATAAAGTTGTATTCTGTTGATATCTTCTTCATATTTAATTATCCAGTTTCCAGATTTTTCCCATCGATTTAGTGAAATCAGTTTTACATTCTCGCAGTCCTGTTTCCAGGTTATTAAACTTTGTAGTATTGGTGCCTCACCGTTTAGGAAAATACCTTCCTTAAATGTATACAGAGTTACATACGAGATGACGTTGATATTATGAACCACCTACCTAAAACAGTAAGTGAAGACACAATTGTTGTCTCCTTTGAGGTCATAAGCGTTTACACTAACTTACTGCATAACTTTCAAATAACGGCAATCCTTTACTGGATAGACACACACATCTTACATACCAAAAAGTATCAACAAAAACTTTATTATTGAGGAACTCGGATTTATTTTACAGAAACATTATATTACTTTCAATGGTTCAGTAATCCGCCCAATCTCAGTTACTGCAATGGGCACAAAGGTAGCCCCACACACGCCAACTTAGTCACGGGGTTCTACGAACAACAGATCGAAGACAATTGGAATCAACAATTGGAAGAAATACCTTGTCGATTGCTTCATACTTTGACAGGAAAGGTTGAACACACTCAGTTTTCAAAAATATGATAAACAACATAAATAATAACCTATCTTGGATATCATTATGTTAAAAACAGACGAGAATATATTGAATACATGTGTTATACATTATAAAAGTCATGTTTAAAAAAAAAATGTTCCTCTCATTTTATCAATAATGTCACTTTGACAAATCAAAGAAGAAAAGAGAAAAATAGATTTTTTTCATATATTTCCCGTGCCGTTTCCAATTGTAATATTTCACTCTAACGTGTTTTGTATAAAAACTTATTCGCCTTTTCACATATCTATCTATCTATATATATAAAGAGAAGTACAATTTAGCTGTATACAAATATGTACATATATTTCGTATTTCTAAATAAATACGGTATGTCTATAAATAAATATCTAGAATGCTATGAAAGACATTGGCAGCTAACGCCACACAGCGATGTTGACAGACGCAAGGGGACAATCATAGATGCGTTTCGACCTCAACTGGTTCTGGTTAGGAGGATCTCTCCGGCTCTTGCAACAACCGGATTATGAAAACAGGCGATTATATATAGCTTGTTCGTCTGTAAAAATGAGGTGATTAATCTCATGTGCATATGAAGCTGTATAAGATATGTCAACTTAATATAGAATAGCGGTATACACACATGTATTTGAATTTCGTATTTTTAAAGAAATACTGTATGTGTATAAATACAGATTTAGTAAGCCATAGATATGAAAGATACAGGCAGCTAACGCTGGGGGTAATATAAACAACATAGAAATTAAAATAATATCTAAACATAGGAATGTGTCAACAGGTAGACAAACCAGAGAAGCAAATGGAATAGGACTAAGCAAACCGGAGTTGACAAGAACAAAAAAATAATGGAATAGCAACAACGACGACCTTACACAAACGCAGAATAATGACTTAATATAAATATAAATAAATATACACAGGTGCATTAACAACAAAACACTAGTGAGCAAATTTGGAAGCAAACGCACACCAAACAAAACTCACACACAAAATCACGTGCGCAAAAATATACAACAAGGAATAAATGAATAAATAAAAAAAATAGGGAATAGACATTACAATACAAGGGAGGAAACGCAATTGTACCACTGATCGTACCACTGATGATGTCACGGGTGTGTGATGAAATAACATTTATAGATAATATTCTTTTTAACTGTTGGTCAATCAATGATAAACATTGATTGCCAATATACATGGTTTTCGCTTCTGTATATTGATTGACAATATACAGAAGCGAAAACCAACCAAAGCCTAAAGGTGAGCGTGTTTTATTTTTATTTCTGGCAATATTATATCAATATGACCTTCCCCAAATATAACAATATTTGTTTCAACACAGGATTTCATATCAAGAATTCTGAAATGGAATGTACCTGTACAAAAAGAAATCAATAGAAAGACTAGGAAGCTAATGACTACCTACATCATGTTCCAAAAGAGGAGTGATGTTGATAGACACTACTTAAAGAGATCTGAAGGTGTAAGAGGTCTTATCAACATAGAGGACTGTGTTCAGATGGAGAAAACTAATCTGCACGTATATGTCTGACAGTAGGGGGGGGGGGGGGGGCAATACTCAAAGCTGTACTGAAGAAGAAGACAATGGACCAGGGATGTCCAAGAAAGAAATAACAACAAAAAGGAAGAGCAACCGTCATGAAAAATCCCTTCATAGCACCTTCTTTAAGAAAACGGAATTCAGATATCCACAGACATGGATCTGGTTAAACAGAGGAGACCTTAAAGAGGTACAGAAGGAATGCTAATGGATGTACTAGAGCAAGCCCTCAGAATGACATTCTGAGAAGTGTTATAGAATACGAGTCGGTAATAGAATACGATCAAGTGAGGGTTCAATGGTATTCCAGGATACAGACGGACAAGAAATTAGAACACAATAGTCATGACCTGAGGATTTTTGACAAGGAAAATGATCGTGTGTAATTGTAGATGTATCCTGTCCCTTCGACACAAGTGTGCAGGAAAAGGAAAAGGAGAAAATGAACCGATACCAGGATTTAAAGTGGCAGGTCGTCTCGATTGTCACTAGGTATAATCTCAAAGAGTTTTCAATGATGGTTAACGAACATTTGTCTAGCCCTCTTTTTTAGAACACTTTAAAAGGCATGCTTGCTGGGAAAGGCAAGATCCCTCCGATACGCCCTGAATATCTGAGCCTCTAGGTAGCGGCATGATATTCATTTCAACAAACTTTCCAGTTAAATAACATCAATGAATGTGACTCAAATAATAACAATACTTATAATAATACCGTGTTGACATTAAAGATATAACATTTTTGAAGGTAATTGAAAAAGTACTGCAAATCCTAATCATGTTTTGGACTATCGTTTATATTTCATTTACGGTGAATTATGGTAAACATTTGAGTTGGTTCCCCACCTCTTAGTTTAATAACTCTACAAGCAAGAACCTAGAAAGTAATAACCAATTTTCTATTTTCTCCAACATGTAGGATTCTTGGCACTTTCATTGTTTACTGTTTGTTCTGGTTATATATATTTATTTCTAGTTTTGTATATTTCATTGTTTACACCAGCGTGTATATATAACTCAGTTAAAGGCTGAAAGTAGGTTGTTTATGCTGCTTTAATAATCATGATATATAACTTAGCTTTCAGCTAATGTTGAAAGCTAAATTGTATAATGTTGCTTTATCGTGTATTCTACTTTACAAAGAAGGCATTAAATGTGTTTAATGAAGTGATAATAAATGTAAGTAGAGCTGAGTAGTAAGTGTGGATCGATAAAATACCCATTCCTTCTCACAGCAACAAGTTTAAGTGCCTTGTCTCTTAAATGTGTCAAAATACCTTGAGAGTAATATAAATTCATTGGCCTTGTGACAAATGTTGGATACTTCCTATTAAACATTTCTTGGGGTACATTGCAAATGGTTTAATCTTGCATCCCGCACGGAATATATTAAAGAAGTCAACGATGGCATATTAAAAAAAATATATATAAACAAACGCACACGCACAGATACACACACATGGACACACACAGACGTACACACACACATACGTACACATACAAACGTACACGCACACACACACGATGCATTAACGTCACTGAATACAACTCATTCCAGTGATTATTGTACAAGCAATATATTTAGGTTATGGATGTGATACACATTAATTTCTTTCTGAGCAATTACAAACATCATATCATTTAGATAAGAATATATGAAATTAAAAACATTACGCCAATTCTAATGATGTAGAATTTAGAGGGCTCATTTAGATATTTTGGCGACATCACATCTACAGCGCCTTAATTAAAGGCAGTTTGTCATGCGACTGATATGCCGAGAAAACTCTCAGTCTATTTTGTAACATACTAGAGTTGACGTCACCACAAAATTAACCCGTACCTTCTATAAAGTATGAGTGTTATTGTCTTGAACAGTGCACCCAATCCACCCTGTTGTCAAGATAGAGCAGCCACCATTATGCACTTAATCCATTCTATAATGTGATATTGCTGGTGTTGCGATAAAATTGTCCAATACATTTTCATTGGTTGGTGTTATGAAAGGCTTCAAGCTCAAAGAAACCAACCACAAATAGTTTTCCCCTGTTCTTATGTTCTATCAAACTTGTCCAACCTATACCAGTATGTAGACCTGCTGTAAAATAATGGTGATAAATATTATATTGATGTACCTGTAATGTTCAGTTTATACTTTTAAATAACAAGGAACACATATCGCCTTTTTGTGTTGTTCTCTCGCTTGTTTCAAATATTTAATATTTCCTAAACAGATATGGTGGAAGAGTCATCTGATTTAATATTCATGGCTATTATGAACGACAGTTATAAAAGTGATAAGACAAAGATTCCAGGTGAAACACCATATATGTACATGCAATCAATTAACTCTTGGTATGACAACAGTTGTTCTGTATATTGAGGGTTGCAAATCAGAATTGAAATATTTGTAATATAGCTGTAAGAAAATGTTGAAAGATTTGGTTTCGAAGATGTTGTATTAATGTGATGATATATTTGTATATCATACTTTCATCCATGGGACAATATTACAAAACATGTGGGTGCTTACATACATTTAAGACTGAAAGTCGTGGCCGAAATATGATAACAGTGTATAGATGGATTTGTGAAGGCACATGGTGTAGCAGCTATGCTGTTAAACATATGAACATGGTTGTCATGGACCGAGTAATGCGTTGTCCGATTTGAGTCAGAAGCCTCATTCCATGATGGGATTTTTGGGGGGTTTTTTTCAGGTAATGTATGTGGGCCACTTTCAATAAAGTTAGGAAATCCTTCTCTAAAAATGTGAAATCGCTACAAAATTGGTATATACTTAATTTATCATCCTGGAAAGCAATTAATGTCTACCACCTAGCAATTCCCAGTGACAAAATATAGTATGTATGTTCCCTACATACTATCTAATAAAGACATCTGGCTAAATACTACACATCATTTTGACAGGTTTAGCGAATATTAAATTTCTATCCTCAATAATATTAATGTATTGTAATATGTAGATAAGCTTACATAATAAATTGCATGTATATTCGATTAAATTGTATTATGGATGTCATATTTAAATTTACTCAGTACACCATGCAATTGTATTGGTGACATAATACTTGTCACCAAGCAAATTGGTAGTGCTGGTGTCACGGAATAATTTAAGTGTACACTCTATATAGTGGTAATACGGGTGTCGGTATAAAACGCAGCCAATCCATTCTGTGATGTGATAGTACATGAAATCTGATCCTTTTTTTTTTTACTTTTGAAAGAATGGAAGTAAACTTTGAATCCCACCAGTATTCGTTTCAGAATGTAAAGTAAAATATATTAAGGTAATAAATGTAACATTTTGTTGAATCAATTATCTATTAACATCTCGTCTATTGATTCATATATATTATATTACTGATTGCGGTTGATTTGGAAGAATAGCATTTTGTCCTCACAACACATTGAAGTAATTCATTTTACCGAGTTACGCGTGAAAAGCTAAAACATGCACATGCATCCTTCTTAGATGTATTAAAGAATAACGAAGGATAAGAAATAACCAATACGTGATATCATTTCAGTGTCCGTTTGCTTTCGGCCAGAACCAAATTGGATTGGGCAATATATTATCAAACACATAATTGTGTAACATTGGAATATAAGGGATTCAATGTTGACAAGGTAGGGAATCCTAATGTATTGAGTAAAGATGATACTCCAAGAGAGAAGGGAAAAATATATATTCAAATCAGTGTTGGTGATATTCATCCCTAAAAAATCTCTAAACACCTACACAAATACATGCATGCATACAAATGAAACCCAACAAATATATATAGTAACACAACAAATATATAATATATATAATACATATATATACGAGAAAATAACAACCAAAATGCTGGAAGGGTCAACAGAATTCAGACAAAGGATTTCTATCATTTATTCGTAATTATATAGTCAAAAGGTAAAATTTGGAATATGAAACACGAAAAGAAATTTCAAAGTACCTCACATGCCAGATCAATAATTCATGTCACTGGGCCATTTCTAAAACCTACTACTACTACTACTACTACTACTACTACTACTACTACTACTACTACTACTACTACTACAACTGCTTTTACTACTACTACTACTACTACTACTACTACTACTACTACTACTACAAATAATAATAATAATAGTAATAATTGTTTCTACTTTAGGCACAAGGCCAGCAAATTACCAAGTACATTACTGGTACTTTATATTATCGACGCCGTAAGGATGAAATGCAAAGTTAACCTCGGCAGGGTAATAATAGTAATAATGAAATGTGAGGAAGTTATGATAAAAGCACCGAAAAATAGGAGATAATGCCAATAATGAAATCCAAAGAAAAAATATATATATGATATGTTAAAAGACTACCTATCACTAACCTCCTGACTTGATATATTCACAGAGAAAAAACGGTGATACATGAAAAGTAAGAGTGGGTATAAAGAAAGAAGAAATCGGGTGCGAGATAAAGTGTGGGAGAGAATGAGAAAGGGCGAGAGTGAAAGATGGATGGCTAAAGCGAAAAAAGATAGTGGAACCGAAAAACATGCTAAGATGAAAGACTAAGCTTAATCGAGGAAGTACGAATACGTTTATGACAAACTGAAAAAGAAAATATGAGAGCGAATGGGAGACAGATTATGTGTAGCTAAAGTAAAAAGAATGCGATACATAAATCATTTCGTATCGTGCAGATAACAGTAGGGAAGTTGAAAAGAGAATATTCTTTAACGTGTTAGAGATAACACTGTGTCTGTGGATGTATATATATATATATATATATATATATATATATATATATATATATTTATTTATACTATTAGTAATGAGTTCAAATCTCAGGTAATCCTTTACAATGAAATAGCTCAAAGAAAGAAGTATTTCTGAGCGGTGTAATACAAATATATTAATTTATATTAACTTGTATATATATATATATATATATATATATATATATAGGAACGAGTAGGACCCTGACGGCTGAGCTCAAGCCGTTCCAACGGCTAATTCTCGACTAAAAAAAAAAAAAGCATTTTTTTTTTTTTAGTCCAGAATTAGCCGTCGAAACGGCTTGAGCTCAGCCGTCGGGATCCTACTCGTTCCTATTACCCACTCTACTACCCTAAGTATTGAGTACTTTGGTGTGTTATGGTCCACCTGGTTCCTTATCACATTTCCTCCGTTATATATATATATACACTGTTCACCTGAAGAAGGGCTTATGCCCGAAACGTCGTTCCCCACCCTACCCCACTCTCAAGAGCGTGAAATTAATAAACATTCGTTGTACTGCCTCTCTGTTTTGTTCCTGTTCAAATTTTCCATTATATATATATATATATATATATATATATATATATATATATATATATATATATATATATATATATATATATATCAATGATATTAATAAATGGAAGCTGTCTTTATAAAACCATATATATTTTATTATATATATTTCAAGGGTACCAACATTTTGGTACGCACTCATCAGATATAATACAAATGTTGTTTTATAAATATTGGCATATCCCCAAAAAGACAAGAACTTATCCTTTTAACTTCAGTTTGGATATATAAATATATATATCGTAAGAGAACAGGTACGGTACAGACGGTGCGATTGCTTTAACCGAAAACATAAATATTCATACATTTATATAGAGATATACATACATATGTATATATTCATATATATATATATCAACTTCGATGTCACGTGATAGATTCTTTTGAATTTGCCACCGAACAAGAAGGCAGTGATTTTTTCAGCGTCTTGGAATTTACTCCCAGCTTGCTATTTTCTATCCACTGAATATTTTTGTATAAGTTCCCTGTTTCCGCGCATCGCCAGGTATCTTAGCTGAAAATGACTCCCTGATGACAAATAGGTTTCTCCATGACCTCCATTTGGAGACTATGTATATTCCCTTTCAGAAACTAATTAGTTGGAGTGAAATTTAAGTAAGCTAATTAGTATAATTTTCTTATTTTACGTCTTTCATATAATTGTTCTGCATCCCCTTGCATTGAACCACAAAATTACTAAGACAAAACCTATGTATATGCTTGCATAGGGATGCATATGTATATATATGTTGGTAGATATACTAATTCTTTATATATATATATATATATATATATATATATATATATATGTGTGTGTGTGTGTGTGTGTGTGTGTGTGGGTGCGTGTGTGTGTATGTGTGTGTGTGTGTGCGGGCGTGTAGGTAATTACGAAGAAAAGACAAAGGAAAAAAGAGTGCTATATGTATAGAACAGAGCTAGTTAATTAGAAAGTAAGCAACAGAATATATAACAACTCCATTACCAAAGGTTTCTGGATCCTAGACAATATTAATATACGTTTAGATCGATCATCAGACAGAGATGATTGGTAACATTACCAGAAACCTTTGCTGATGGAGTAGTTATATATTGTGTTGTCACTTTCTAATTAATATATATATATATATATACTTAGGTTGATAGGAGTTAGGTATTGTATACCCGTGTCCGATTAAAGTATTGGCAGCATAATAATTAGCTCTGACGAATCCAACGGTTACGTAAGGAAGAAACATTGTAAGCCAATAACAATCTTTTGATGTTGTAGACGCGCCTGTGTTCTTTATCATATATATATATATATATATATATATATATATATATATATATATATATATAGAGAGAGAGAGAGAGAGAGAGAGAGAGAGAGGGAGAAGGAGGGTGGGTATTAAAGTTGTGGAAAAGAGAATTTGAAAATAAGGAAGGAAGAATGGGTGAAATTGTAAGAAGTAAGGGAAAGAGAGAGGGTGAGGCTGTTGGAAAGTGGACAAGAGTTGGAGAAGGTGAAGGTGTCAGTTAGAAGTATGTGATGAGAAACTATGTGCAACAAATCTCCTCTGATGATCCCATTCATGCAATGTGGCGTCAATATATTGGGTGTATTTCGTACTATAACCCGCGGAGTGTTAAGTAACTTCAGAGAGTCGCATGGGAAGAACATGGAGTAAATAAGACGTTGGCTTATAACTGGAATATGAGGATAGTGATTCAGGACCATATAGACAATGGGAAGCTACTTATACTGAATGTTTTGTTCTAACACAATATATCATTACATGTCTACAATACATAACAAAATAATTTTGGAAAAAAGGTATTGAAAATAATCATTTTTTACTTAAGCCGCTTTGGAATTTGTGACATGATCGACTGTGTAGTAACTTATTGTTGATTATTTGATATCACCCTCCGTTGTTTAAAATAATTGAATATAATACAAGGATTATTTGGCTCCATCTTAAAAATGTACTTCTTATAAGGATGTAATTTGAGGATGCTACACTATAGACACATCAAACTGAAGACAAAAAAAATATTTGCATAATACACATACGATACGATATCGACGAAATACAGATGAATAAAGAAATACTCAGACTTCCAATTCACAACGGAGCATCAATCAAAAGTCACATGACAAATGGAAAATGATAAAAAGACATCTATGAAGTCAAACAATTCACAAATATAGAATGTAGCAGAAAGGAAGAATCAGAGAAAGGTGTCGATAAGAAAGAAATAGAAGAAAACAATGATGAACAGAAATAAATATACGACATACAAAGAACATTAAAATAACATATACAGACCAGGAGAACATAAAATAATAGAATATATACGGTCAATGATTTCAGCGCCAAGAAAATCAATATATATATATATATACAAAGAAAGGGAGAGTATGAGAGAGAGAGAGAGAGAGAGAGAGAGAGAGACAGACAGAGAGATAGAGAGAGAGAGATATAGAGAGAGAGAAAGAGAGAGATGACTATCAGTTGACATAAAGGGAATAGAGGGATAAAATACATTGACATAATAACTGGAAAATTTAGAGCAGCACATAGTGCTGTAGAAAAGATATCTGGAAAGCAAAGCACCGGTGTATAGCATATATAATATATTTATATATATATATATATATATATATATATATATATATATATATATATATATAATGTAGGAGGTGAGTTTTATTGTAGTACAATAAAGCAATGCAGATATCGGATAAGAAGCACTCTACAGTTTGTGGGACTGGAGTATGCATAATATAAGATCAAAAGATGGTTAAAGGAGTTCCATATATTTTATTATGCGCATTTCAAAAACAAACATCATCAAGCAATAATATTTGTGTTTTCATCAGATAAAACAGGAGAACATGATATGAAGGCTAAAAAACACTTGTGGATAGTGCAGTTTTAAATCAACATGTTGATTTAAAACTGCACTATCCACAAGTGTATTTTAGCCTTCATATCATGTTCTCCTGTTTTATCTGATGAAAACACAAATATTATTGCTTGATGATGTTTGTTTTTCAAATGCGCATAATAAAATATATGGAACTCCTTTAACCATCTTTTGATCTTATATTATATATATATATATATATATATAAAATGTTTTTGAATATGGCAAAGCCGGCCATTAATCGCTCGTATACGGGAAACTGAGTGGCATGTTTGCTGTTACTCAAATCTGGCTGATCAGTGGATCTGCATATATAGAGATCTGACTGATCAGGCAGTCTGCTAATATAAACATCAGGCCGATCAGTCACTGTATATTTTAGAAAATATCATATATTTTCATTAGCTCTGACAGTTGCCGAACAGTGAGGTGCACTAATGATGGGTAATACCCAGAAACATTAGTGTCGGCAGTTCTGTTTACATGACAACACAAGAAAAACAATGAGGGGCTCATTCTACTGACATGGCTTTAAAAATGATGCTTGTTTGCAAACGAATCGAATATTATTATTAATATTCTAAAAACTCAAATTACATTTATTTTATTCAGACAGGTAGAGCGAACATTTAAAAAAAGAATTACATATATATATATATATATATATATATATATATATATATATATATATATATATATATATATATATACATATATATATATATATATATATATATATATATATTGTTATACTTTGGGAGGGTCATGTTGCCAATAAGAAACACACGCACCATGATGTCACTTCAATTTATTAAATATTTATAAATTTACAAATTTACAAATTTATAAATTTCTGGTTGGTTGGTTGGTTCCACAACCAGATAGTTGTTTATATATAGTCATAGTTCTTTCGTTACACACTCTGTGACCTCTTCAGTGACTGGGGATTTCTTTCTTTGTTTCTGTGCCTCTCCTTTGTTCTTTCCTACGCCATTTTGTTTCTGTGTGTGTGTTGTGTGCTCAGTCTGCGCATGCGCCACATCCGGGTGTCTGTGTGTGTTTAATTGTGTTTATGTTCATTTATCTATTTGTTTATTTACATGTTACTGGTTGGTTGTTTGTTCTATGTGTGTGTGTGTTTTCATTTTGTCCTTAATTGTAAGTTGTGATGTTGCTGTTCCACTCATATTTTCTATTTAATTTTGGTTGTAATTCTTTTATGTTTATTGCCTCTGTAAGTTGTCTAAATTACAGAGGCAATTACAGAGGCAATAAACATAAAAGAATTACAACCAAAATTAAATAGAAAATATGAGTGGAACAGCAACATCACAACTTACAATTAAGGATAAAATGAAAACACACACATAGAACAAACAACCAACCAGTAACATGTAAATAAACAAATAGATAAATGAACATAAACACAAATAAACACACACAAACACCCGGATGTGGGGCATGCGCAGACTGAGCACACAACACACACACAGAAAAAAAATGGCGTAGGACAGAACAAAGGAGAGGCACAGAAACAAAGAAAGAAATACCCAGTCACTGAAGAGGTCCCATAGTGTGTGACGAAAGAACTATGACTATATATAAACAACTATCTGGTTGTGGAACCAACCAACCAACCAGAAATTTATAAATTTGTAAATTTATAAATTTATAAATATATAATAAATTGAAGTGAAAGCAACTGTTGCGTGTGTTTCTTATTGGCAACATGACCCTCCCAAAGTATAACAATATCGGTTTCAACACACGATTTCAGATAAAGAATCTCGCTAAACAAATTCAGAAACGATATATATATATTTATACATATATATATATACATATATATATATATATATACATATATATATATATATATATATATATATATATATATATATATATACATATCTATATATCTATATATCTATATAAATATATCTATATATCTATATACATATATATATATATATATATATATATATATATATATATATATACATATATATATATATATATATAATTAAGTTAAAGTGTACATCTACATATGTATACGGAAGTATTAGTATGCATATAAATACACACATGTATACATATGTACATGTACTCAGCTTTTCACTAGACACTTTACAGTGAGTGTCAGCTAGTCTGTATGTAACCACACAGGCGGACCGGGTTTTAGAGTCATACGAGTTTTCAAGGAAACACATTTCCTCTATTCTCCAGAGGGCCAGACAGGAATATTGGACTAGTTTCGATGTTATTACATCTCATCAGCAATATTTACCCATCTTCCGGCTTCTCTGGAGAATTGTAAAAGCACATATTGTTATATGCTTTTTCTATGAAAATTAGTAGTGGGTAGACTAATTTGCATAGAACGTGAGTCATTGTACGCACCGGTTCAGCGGAAACGATAAAAACAAATAACGAAACGAAATTAAATTTCGTTTCGCTTCTAACTCACTTTTGTATGACTGACGCTTAAACAATTAAGTTAAAGTGTACATCTACATATGTATACGGAAGTATTAGTATGCATATAAATATACACATGTATACATATGTACATGTACTCAGCTTTTCACTAGACACTTTACAGTGAGTGTCAGCTAGTCTGTATGTAACCACACAGGCGGACCGGGTTTTAGAGTCATACGAGTTTTCAAGGAAACACATTTCCTCTATTCTCCATATATGTGTGCATGTATGTATATATATATATATACATACTACTGTACGTCTGTATACATATATGTATGTACGTATACATACTTATATTTAAGTAACAGCCGTACTAAGTGTGGGAAATGATATTTCGTTTCATTTTTTCGGTTTATATATATATATATATATATATATATACAGTAGATCACAAATTTTACATTACAAACATTAACTTTAATGAATGCTCGTCGTTTGTTCTTTCGATGAATGTCGCAAAATTGTTTAACACTGGACATGCTTTAACATGGCTTATAGGGTAACAGAACTGAGGGCCCTACGAACACATGCATAGTGAATATAATTCTCAGGGAAAGCATGTGTGACAATATCTGTTTCATGGCTGATCCTTTAAATCACAGCTACAGATTCTCCGAGGTATTTTTCCAAATATTTTCCTCAATATCACTCACAATGCGTGAGTCCACCCGAACTCCTGGTGAATGAAGCTTGTTCAAGATTGCAGGCTACATATTCTGCATCACAAAAGACTCAGTTGCAACTATAGATTTCATGTGAATATGATGTCTTACACAGTAATATACTCTAGTATAGAAATAGAATAATGTTCAAGATAACGGCAACATATCTTCTTTGTAAACATCCCTTCTTATAAGAGGAAAACAAGAACTACTGCTGCATATGATCTTTTCACATAAAAGACCAGTAACTGCTAACTGAATTTCGGGGAGACGTCCTGGCATACAGCGTGCTTTGAGCAATTTAGAACTGATTGAGCTCATCCTTCTCCTGGCTGGGGAGAGGGAGATAGAGTGAGAGAGAGAGAGAGACACAGATATATATATATATATATATATATATATATATATATATATATATATATATATATATATAGATATATATTAAGTAAGAATATTTTCGAAACAGCGAGTGAATTTGAAATTATTAGAAATGTTAGCTATCGCCGTATTTTGACTAACGAAATTAAAGAAATTATTTAGCCTGATAATGGGGTTAAGAACCCTCGGAGAAATGGAAAAAGATGAGTATTGACGTACATGTATGTCAATACTCATCTTTTTCTATTTCACCGAGGGTTCTTAACCCCACTATCAGACTAAATAATTTCTTTAATTTCGTTAGTCACACTATATATATATATATATATATATATATATATATATATATATATATATATATATATATATATATATATATATATAGAGAGAGAGAGAGAGAGAGAGAGAGAGAGAGAGAGAGAGAGCGGGAGAGAGAGAGAGAAATCAACATCAATATTGGTCGATCGGATTGTTATATGTTTTATCAAAAAGTTGACTTGAGAAATAAATGCAATCAGACTTCGATGAGCCGGATTAAATATCGAAGCCTGTTACATCCGACGGCCTAATTATTCTGTCAATTTGCCGCTTTATTCAATAAATGATTGGAATATGAGAAACAAAATAATATAGGAGAAATGTGATGCCATTATAGGATGATATATTTGTAACCCACCAACTAACTAATTAATACAAGACATGCGATTGTAGGTTTGTACAAACAATATCAGACTTAGAGCCTAAATTATATATGAAATTTAAAGTGAGCTCTGCTCCCTGCAGCTGGATGGTAGTATATTAGCTCAACCTAGGCGCTTCAATCAATACCCTGCCCTGGAGTGGTATATCGGGGTTTCTATAATGGAAATCATTATAGGCAAATTTGAATAGGAATGCATTTGAAGGTGAAGAGTTAAAATGTTCAGGTACTTTGTGAAACAAATTATGCAAACTCTATTGTATATCATCTCGTCTCCGCATATAAACGGTTCTCTTTTTAGATTGTTATTCTTGCGGTATAACAACATTTGTTATTTTTTTAGGGGGAGCGTGAATGGTAGCGAGAGTCCGTTGAAAATATAATCTAAGCAAAAAGCGATCCTTTGTAAAGAGAATTTGGAACCCACAGTTGTAACACTATCGCTCGTATAAATAAGTGAACATACCAGCATTTCACGTATTCCTAACACTACGGAGATAGCACAAGCAGTACCACAGACTCAATAGCAATTAAATAATATATCTAATTAAATATTCAAAGCATTGCCGGTTTATATGCAGAGCTATCATATTCATTACGTTTATAAAATTAATTCTCTTAAATATTTGCAAAATACATATTTATATATTGCAGCTTTGCATGAAGTGAATTAAACATTTTGAAGCCGTCTGTTTAGGGATATGTTCAATAACAACATCTGGCCTGTACATACATACACATATGGAATATGTATTTATCATTTAATAATATGTCTTCATATTGTATATATTTTCGCGATATTTCATCGAATAAAGGGTCGGTAGAGGGTCGGACGCCATGCTTTCCAGCATAGTTATGTTCCTTTACGGTCTGAGTTCAAATCCCCTCGTGGTTAACTTTGCCTTTCATCCTTACGGGGTCGATAAAATAAAGTACCAGTAATGCACTGGGTGATTGCTGGCCTTGTGCCAAAAGTAGAAACAATTATATTTTTAACAATGTTAACACACCTTTACTGCGATAAATTGAGTGAAATAAAATAGCGATGAACACATATGTGTATTTAAATATACATATATTACATAATTATTATATATATGCGTGTGTGTGTGTGCGCATAGCATATACATTTCTTAATATGCAAACACATAATACGTACATTTAAATGTCCATATGTATATACATATAATACATTATAAAGAGAGAAGAAACATTTGATATAATTAATAAGATATACCATACCAAAATTCCTTCTTTACTCCTCGACTACGTAGTTTCTTGGCATATTATGCAAAAACACTGCTGTATCACGTGATTGACTCCCCCTCCGCCTTTCGGGATTCTATCTCGCGTCCTATGGACGTGTTTTGGAACTCTTAATGAGGTATCCCCTTCATAAGTCGGCAGACCTCACACAAATTCTATATCTCTGTGATGTAGTGTTTTTGCATAATATGCCACGAAACTACGTAGTCGAGGAGTATAGAAGGAATTTGGGTACGGTATATCTTATTAATTATATCTAATGTTTTTTCTCTCTTTAAAATGTATTATATAGCTCTGATACTGAATCAATCTAATCCATTCGGATTAGTTTGTCCCAGTTATTCTTAGAGCAACACCGGTTGAGGTTGGCACCACTAATTCAAGGATATATGTGGATATATTCATGTATATGTATGTGTCCGCATGTACC
>OZ024750.1:48074674-48109674 GCA_964016885.1 Eledone cirrhosa
TGTTGAAACATATCTAAAGTTGTCTGCTATATTCCCGAAAGACAAAATAATATAGTCAAGTAACATCTCTAGTTATATATATATATTGAAAGTTATCACTACCAGAATTATATAATATACATTTATTGAATATATATTCTTGTCGGGGTCATGTGGGGTCAATGCCATTGTTATTCTATGTAAATAGCTGCAAATGAATTCTTGGAAAAATCATGATCATGCTGCCAGTTACAGATGTCCAAATATATTGGGGAAAATGAGGTAGCATTGTTATTAGTTCATGACATTGAGGTTTGTGGGGAGCATGCATGATAAAAAACATGAGAGACTAGTATGTTATGTAAGTTGGGGAGACAAGTAAATAACAAATTCGGATGAGTATATACCATTGGAATAAAATTAGAAGGAACAGTAGGAAGGTATATTTCGTCTTTGGGCAAGAGGCTGGATTATGTAAAATAATTGTTTCTACTTTAAGCACAAGGCCAGCAATTACCCAGTGCATTACTGGTACTTTATTTTATCGACCCCGTAAGGATGAAAGGCAAAGTCAAGTAGAGAGGCATATGTTCACAATCTAGTCCAATTAATATTTAGTAGACAAAAAATGCTTTCACTAAAATTTCTCAACGTAAAATAGATGAGTTCCAGAATCATTTTCATGGTTGTCAAGAGAATTTATAGAATTCGCATAAAAATCCCTTGACATGAAATCGATAAATATGGATAAATAGATAAAAACATGTCACATGAAACACGAAAATGATATTTACCTTCCCAATATTTTAAATCAATTAGCTGAATATGAATCGATTATGAGCAAAATTCCCAAGAGAGATTTCGTTTCAAAGAATTCATATTTAGCTATCTATTTATAGGGAAATATTGTAAGAAAATGCTTATATCGATATTTAACTTTCGAATAATATCCACTGGAATTTATGGTCTTAATGTATTCCACTTATAGTCTTATTGTAAATCACTTCTCAATATTTGTCTGCTGAAAGAGGTTTTCAATTTAACACAAATTGAGTGTTATTTAAATATACATGAGATATGTACCCAATGGTTCTATATAGAGCTTCAAACAAACACTAACGCTTATTCTATATTTGAAAGTTTCAAAATTGAAGAATATTTATATTATCTGTTTGTTTTGCTTTTTATCAGGATACTAGAAGAACGGAAATAGTCTCAGACATTGAACAGTTGACCAAATAAATGGCATTCTGATAGAATGTTTACCAATATAATATAAAAATATATCATGAGTGCCTATGAATACTAATATAGAACCATCTAAAATATGGTTCAACATTGGCGAAAGGAAAATGATATATTTGTTTTTATAAGCTTCTCTAAATTATATTCTAAGCGATATTATTCATTGAGATATAATGTATATTTCTGACTAATTTCGAAATATACTTTAGTAATTGCTACATACTCAATGTCGAGTTGATACACATTTTTAATTTTATTTCTATAAAAAGAAAAGAATTATTCTCGTCACATATTCTGTATTCCACAAACTTTTACCTTGTTGTTAATTCTGCGCATGCGTTTATTATTGTGCCCCATACTGGTATTTTTCGGGTATAGATGTGGTCCGGCATCAGGTAAATATATCTGATCTTTCTTACTATGGAACAGAAATACGCCCTGATAATCAAGCAAGCAAGTTCTGTCGGAAATTAACTATTATATTAATTGACACGGCATATTCTGTTCCTTTAGTGTGTGAAACTGCAGTAAGGGGAACAGCTTCATACCCATGGATTTAGGCCGTATGTCAGCTTATTTTCCCTTAGGGTGAAATCGCTTATAAGGGTTCTTTATTTTAAAGTTTTTACTGCGATCCTCCTTTTGATCAATTCTGACCCTTATTTACGATAGTTCTATATTCGAATATATATATATATATATATATATATATATATATAACGAAGGAGTTGTGGTAAGGAACTAGATGGACCATAACGCACCAGAGTACTCAATACTTAGGGTGTAGAGTGGGTAATAGCAGAAAGTATCACCCCGACGGCAGAGTTCAAGCCGTTTCGACGTCTATTTTTGGACTAAAGTAAGAGTTTTTAGGCTGGCAAATAAATAGCCGAACCTTTAAATGGGGTATTCCTTATATGGGAAGATTGTAGTTGTCAAGAGGATTGGTCAACATTTTTAGCTGACACAGAAAATGTCTATCGTGGCAGTGGGTGCAGGTTGGGTGTGGCTGAACTTGCCTGTAGAACGATAGGGGACTGGGTAGAGCCGGTCAAGCGTTGAAGGTGAAATGTATACGGCAAATTCTAAGGAATGTGTATGAAAGTAGGCCAGAGGAGGTAGGCGAAAAAAGGTTTCTTGGGAAAATGGACGAGTGACGTTATAGAATAAGTAAATCAATTGAGATTAGGAGACAATAAAAAAATATAATAAAAAGAAATATAATAAAAAATGAGAGACAGATCTATCAGAATGTAAGATGGGAAAGTGATAAGTGAAATAATACAGAAACTAAGGAGTCTAACACAGCATCTATATTTAGTTGGTGTTGTCTTTTCGGCCAATGCTACAGAATGAGTTGCTAGATGAGAATAATTGAAATTTTAGAATTCGGTATTAAAAATTATTAAAACATATCTGGCTCTAACACAGCTGCTATGAATATTTAGTATAGCGAAATCGTCCCATGCTATCTATATGTTACTTGGGGTGGGGGTAATGTGGCTAAAGGGGTCCGATGGGCTACCTCGGGTAGGCGAAAGGGAAAAAAACAAAAAAAACGAACGTGGAAGAAGATCGGTGGTGGACAGAAGTGAAATGAGGAGACAAAGAGAAGAAGAAAACATAGAAGAAAAGAAAAGAGGTACATCTACTTATATAATTTGAGGTTTCCCCTATCTTATTCGGAAAGTGGGGTATTTCAGCCCTTGTCTACCCATCCGGATCGTTAGCGGGTTTGAGGGCGAGGTATGTCTTCTGCAATCTGTGTTTGCATGCAGTACCATTTCGTGTCTTTTGTTTAGGAGTTGATCCTTCGTAACAGCATTTGTAATGTTTCCCCCGAGCATAAGTTACACGGACGGCGTCCTCCTGTGGAAGGAGTTAGCTCTAGACAGTGAACTCCAAGTAAGATGGTGAGTTATATTATTATCTTGGAGGTCCCGGATATGGCCCGAAAGTGTGGTGGCATGAGGCCGGACCGAGTTCCGGACCGTATGTTCTTGTTGGTAGAGCCGGGTCTTAACGTCACAAGCGGTTAATCCTATATAAGCTTTGTTGGAGGTGTCCGTCCTCACGTTGCACTGGTAGATCACGTTACGTTCTCGGGATCTGTTGTTGAGACGGCAGGTAGATCTACCAAGGCAGTTACAACTCCTGGTGGGATCTCAACTAATTTCTACGTTGTTTCTTCCATAGGGGTTGAGTTTTTTGTTGTTTGAGGAGATGATGTTTTGTGCGAAGTTAGGTGAGGTGCCGTAGGATAGCTTGATAGTGCTTTTGTTGATTATGTTATATATATATATATATATATAGGTTAACTATTTCCGAAGAAAAAGGAAAAGAAAGATAGTGTTCTTTGTTTAATTCTGAGCTATTTCATTAGAAAGTGAACAACACTTCCACTCCATTCCATCACCAAATATAGAATAACACTTCTACATCTACTCCATCCCCAAATATTTCCGAATCCTAGACAATATTAACATACGTCTAGTACGTTCATTAGATGAATGAAAAAAAGAGGTGAAAATGAATATTGCCTAGGGTATAGAAACCTTTGGTAATGGAGTAGATGTGTATTGTGTTGTTCTCTTTCTCTCTCCCTCTCTCTCTCTCTCTATATATATATCTATGACAATCTAACAAGGGCGATTGGTTTACTCCTTCATAAAATGTATTGGTTGGTGACGCGCATTTCGCCACTGATCCTGATCAAGTTTCGATATGTATCGATCCTAACCGCATCTGTAATATGCGGCTCGTCGGACTCCTTGTAATGTTAGTCCAACGAGCCGCAAATTACAGAGTCGAGTAAGATCTATATAGAATGAACCTCGAGCTGATCAGTGACGAAACGCGCGTCATCAACCAATAAATGTTATGAAGGAGTAACCAATCGTCCTTGTTATCTTTTCACTATAATACACTCTGTCTAGCTCTACACCTCGACACTGAAGTGAATCTAATCATCGGGTGCTCATCCGGGTGAACTTGCAGTAACTCCAAGTTACTCTCCCTGGTTATATATATATATATAGCCATTAAAAGAATAATCTTGCATTCTTCATTGAACCATCATGGCGTACAAAATTAATCCTTCACGCATCCATATAACTTTAAGCAGGGTAAATGTTCCTATAAACGAACAACAGTGACGTGTGAAATTTGAAACTAGAAATAGCAGCAAAATCTTCATTATCATTCCGTACACCCTGGAGGGAGCAGCAAATTATAGAAAATATTTCAAAAAATGTTCAGAATATACATAACATCTCAATGTAAAGAGTTAGCTAAAGTAAATGTACTCAGGTGGAGATGCTACTACAGTAATCTAAATGTCTACGATGTAGTATAAGGCCTTCTTATATATATATATAAATATATATATATATATATATATATATATATATATATATATATATATATATATATATATATATATATATATATATATATATATATATATATATATATGAAAAGTTGTGTCCTCATCAGTGGCCATCCAACCGTCGTAGGCATTTCGTCCCATTAAAGGCCATATACCTCAGATTGGTGCGAGCAACGGCTAAAAAAATGTCGTTGGGACACGTAAATAAAGGGGACGCTAGGGTAAACAAACAAAATGGTTTAAGCAGCAGAAAGTGATGAAGAAGGGAACAAGTCCCAGATTTCTATGTATATAAATTCGGTGGAATCGTGAACGAGAGAATAAAGACCATCAAACCTGGTTGAAATGTGAGCAAGGAAGGAATTTCGCACAGGTCTAACGGGAGGAAGAAGGGGTCTGGTCTGCGAATTCGGTAAACATAAGTTCTGTGAAGTCGCAGACGAGAGAGAGAGAAAAAAAATTCATACCGGCTTGGCTAAGTGCCCGCGAGAAAAGGATTACGGACAGGTCAAACGGAAAGAAAGGGGAGGAGGAGAGGTAGTGACAGAGAGTGAGTGAGTGATAGGTGAGGAAGAGGCTAACAGAGAGAGAGAGAGACTGCTAGAAAGGGTAAAGACACAAAGAAACAGACTGGTGGCAGCGGAGGAAAAAATATATGTGTAAATATGATCCTAATGGAGCTGCGGCGCTGCAAATGGGTTACATATAAACAAGTTTGTCCTCATCAGTGGCCATCCAACCGTCGTAGGTATTTCGTCGCATTAAAGGCAATATACCTCAGGTTGGTGCGAGCAACGGCTAAAAAAAGGGGCCTGGTCTGCGAATTCGGTAAACATAAGTTCTATATATATATATATATATATATATATATATATATATATATATATATATATATATATATATATATATATACATATATATATATATATATATATATATATATATAAGTACGTCTGTATACATATATGTGTGTACGTATACATACATACTTACATTTAAGTATCAGCCGTACTAAGAGTGAGAAATGAAATTTTGTTTCCTTATTTTACATTAATCGTTTGCGGTGCGCCCGGCCGACTAACTCACTCGATATGCAACTTAGGCTGCTCAGCTCTTAACATGCATGAGGAAAGTATATACTTTCAGACGTTCAGGAAGGTATACAATGTTGACGATAGCTAATAAGCTTGAAACTAGTACATTGTTCCTGTTTCAGTGCTGAACAAAAAGGCGACGTTGGTTTCTGAACACTGTACGGCGTAAGTCGGGCTGTTTGTTTACAAATAAACCGAACATTATAATAAATGTTCAGTAAATCCATACGTATATATATATATATATATATGTGTGCATATATGTATATATATACATACTACTGTACGTCTGTATACATATATGTATGTACGTATACATACATACTTACATTTAAGTATCAGCAGTACTAAGAGTGAGAAATGAAATTTCGTTTCATTCTTTTCCATATATATATATATATATATATATATATATATATATATATATATATATATATATATATATATATATATATATATATATATATATATATATATATATATATATATTTATATATATATATATAAATATATATATATGTATGTATGTATCAATTAATTACATACATATATACATATATACATATATATATATATATTTATATATATATAATCGATGCATTGAATAGTTAATTATGTATGTATGTACGTATGTATGTCGCATGGTCGGGCGACTTAACCGGCAACCCCACCAAGTTTACTTTGTGAGGACAAACATTTTGGACATTCTGCATGACAAAACAGAACCTGACAAAGGCAGGAAGAACGCATGAGTCAACGAACATCCAAAAATGTGTAAATATGTATATACATATACACATGTATACATATGTTTATATATGCCCGGGGACATAGAAATAATCAGGATGGGTATCCGATCGCATGGTTAAACCACTGGGAGTGATGGTCAACTAGCCATAGTCAGGGCATTCTTCTAGGGGAAGGGAACTCAGGAAACTGAGATAACTCTGACATAAGACCTGCGGCTCAGTAGTTACCGATGCTGTTGATCTTTTCTTCTTTTCCGGTTATAGCTACTGTCGCTCAGAGAGTGGGATTGGCTCAGTGCACAGTCCTTCCTCACTTTAAAAAAATGTTTCAAGCACAAGCATTGCACGATAGCCTTAATTGATAATTAGTAATAATGTTATAACTTACAATGGCCATACTCGATAACGAGAGGACAGCCATAATGTATGTATGGGATGTTAGTATTTAATATAACTTTTCAACTTAGTACATCATACTAAAGAAAATTAGAATGCAGAAAAGATATAACATAGCCTCAAGCTTAAACCACTTTAAAGCATTGCGATCCTTTCAATCGGGCATTCCCTCCTATAAAATCATTAATGATATGTGTCCATGTGAATGCCTCATTTTCACCTTTTGATCCTTATACAACTTCACTGCGATAATAATTGTTTCAGGTTTAATGTTGCACTATTAAATCCCTATATAATTATCATAGGAAGCATAATTTATTTTTGATGAACTTCCCCGAGGATATATATTAACGAATATATAGCCATACTCTAAAATGACACCACAGCTCCTAAACAAATGTAATATATGAAATATATAAACATGAGAGGAAGTCTTAATTCGTTACCAAAATCGAAGGGAGTCATTCATTTACGGGTGGAAAGTAAGACCGTTTGTTTTTTCAGTTTCTCAAGATTAATTTTCTCATTCCATAGTGGTGCGTTAGATGTCGGGAAGCCTCGCCATTATTAGATATATTCAACAACGGTTGTTTGGCAGTATCGGTAGAGTATCAGACACCCTACTTTGCAGCATAGAATTATGGCCATTTACGCTCTGGGTTCACATTCGCCGAGGTTAATTTTGACTTTCATGCTTCTGGGGTCGATAAAATAAAGTACCAGTAACATACTAGGGTAGATTTAATCGACTTTACCGTCCCCCAAAATTACTGGCCTATACTAGAATGGATTGGCAGTATCGGTAGAGAGTCGGACGCTCGGCTTTGCAGCATAGTTACGTCCCTTTACGGACTGAGTTCAAATCCCGCCGAGGTTAACTTTGCCTTTCATCCTTACAGGCTCGATAAAATAAAGTACCAGTAATGCACTGGGTAATTGATGGCATTGTGCCAAAAGTAGAAACAATTATTAGAATATTCATGTTTGTTGTGCAACACAAGGACAGATTGTTGTACAAAATATTTGAAATTCCATGTGCTATGAAATTATTCAAATTCAGACAAGGCGCATTGTTCGTGTTTTATCCCTAATGACATTCACAGGGACACAATACGTGCTTAAAATTCATTAAAATAAAACAACTTGTTTCTTTTTTCAGTGTAATATTGGAGAATCTTTTCAAAATCGCACATAGTCCGGTAGCTTATTTATAAGCATATTCTATGACCTATTCAGGGTGGCATGTTGTCTTCTTGAGCAAGATACTTTGTTGTACTGTGCTCCAATCGTTTAGCTAGCACAAAGGTGTTGTATATATAATTCAAGCGATCAGCCTTTTCACACATTACGTTTCGCTGAATCTCCCTAAAAACTTCATTTTAGTTGCATGTCAATTTACTGAGCAGGCAGTTCTGTTGATTGAAGCAAGTGAAACTCTTGTCTAAGCCCAAACCAATAACATGCGTACTATCACTTGAGTATATGACCATTGGAAACATGAGCAACTTAGTATCACAGCTGATCTTCTTAACATCAATTATAAAACTTAGAATAGGAAACTTTTCATTGCGTGATAAAACTATGTATATGAATCTTTAAAGACCATCGATATGATATGAAGAATGTTGTGAGAAAACGTGGCTTGGGAAATAAAGATTTCCTTCCACAATTGTGAGGTCATTTGCTCGATTCTAGATGACACATTGTTTGTGTGAGAAAGACAGACAGTTTGACAATATGGCATTAGAATCAGGTTGCAAAATTGGTTGTGACTCTACTTTAAATGTGCAGCCTTGTGAAACTCTTTCATGGCAAATTCATCGAGAACTCCGTAAACATTCCACATATCTTTGGAATGCTCACCAACTTACTTATTATTTCATGAGCATATTATTCTGTTAATCAAACACAAAGTGTGACCTTTGTCGTCGAAAGCGACCGAGATCGAGCAAAATGCAGCAGGTAATTTTTTTTTAGCAAGAAATGTACTGGAATCCAGTTCTATAGATAAGCCTTGATGCATTAGAACTGTACATTTTATTTCTGTTTAACCATACGTCTTTTATTAATGAGAAGAACTATAATGTATTTCATATATGGCCACCATTCATGATTATACATCTAGGACCGCATTGCCTATTTTACAACTACATTTCTGACAGGGGAGTGTAACATTCAAGGGGAATTTCGTTTAATGGTATTAGTAGTTCAAACTATCGTTTATATTCTCCCCGGGTGGGTAATTGATCGCATTTTTTTACATCTTAACATGATGTAATATTTTAGGAGAAAATACTTAAAAAACAGCTTCAATAAAATATTTATACTATCATTTCTAGTTGGCAGCATTTGGACATATTTACAGTAATACATTAATGATCTTATTTACTAATTGTGATTGTTGTTATTTGTTCTTTTAAAAATGATTTGTTAATGTGGTTCAATGTTGTAGAATCAGGTCAAATTTGATGTAGGACACCTTTAAGAAACGAAACAAAAATAAAGGATGAAGTTATATATATTTTTCGGTACAATCAGATTCCGGAAATAAAATAGCAGGTTCTAGTTTATCACCAATGATTTGTCAATCAGTTGTAACGCATTACGTAACCGAATCCAATTAGTGTGAATCAAACGATATACGTGCGATTTTGATAGGTCATTTCTCGCAAATTCCTCTATGTATTGTGCAAAGTTACTACCATTACATATGATATATTTTAAATGAGTTACATATAATAGTTGAAAACAGGAAATCAAGTCTATATCGAAGAGTGAGTGGATGGCTGCGTGTGGCGCTGTTAGTATGCGTATTATCTTTCTCTCTCTCGCTCTCTCTCTCTATAGATATATAGAAATATATATATATATATATATATATATATATATATATATATATATATATATATATATATATATATATATATATACAAATGAATATATGATAGGGATAAACACTAATACAAGTATATAGGTGTTTGTATTGCAAATGACCAAGTTTTGAAATTTAAATGTGTCCGGGTATCACGGCTATTGCCAATATAGGTTTGTTTTTATTGATTTATTATTTTAAATCGAGACAGGCAAACTGTAATAATTTAATCAGTATTTTTCAATCTAGCTAACTTGTTCATTTGCAATACAAACACTTATATACTTGATTTAGTGTTTATCCCTATCATATATTCATTTGTATTACACGTCTCAGAAATATCCCTTTCTTTGAGCTATTTAATTCGGACTGCCTGAAGAGGTCACAGCCAAAGATGTCTGTCACCGATATATAGATAGCAGTAATAAACGAAGCCAAATTCGACTTATTTATTTTATTGAATAAATATATATATATATATATATATATATATATATATTTATTAAAATAACAGATTAAAGTTTAAGCAAAGAATCGCTGATTTCACCCTTAACGGGATCTTCTGAAACTAACAAAGTCAATCTGTAAACGCAGAACTGGATATTTTAAAAAACGTTGCAACCGGAGGAAGGCAGGAAGACGATACTTTGGTTCGTGGTAACGTTCGCTGGCAAAGAACGGGAAAAAAACGAATAATACGTCATTAATAGGAGCGGTGAAAAACAATTACGCGCAAAGACAGAACCACATTTATGGTATAAAAGAGGTCGTAGGCTAATGTTCTCTTAGGTGGTGCATAGAGACGTTCTCTGGCAATGAACGAAAAAACGAAGATAATAAGTCATATGTGAAGCGTGGAGAACACTAGCACGCAAAGACAAAATCACGTAAGTATTGGCCTTTTCCTTCTTTTCTCTCTCAAGGACGAATTCCCCAACGCGGGCGGTGGTTTGTACCGTGACGATGGTCTTTTGACCATGACTAAGTGCAGGCCTCGTGCTTGCGACAGGTTCAGAAAAGAACTCACAGCCTTCTTTAAAGGCTTCAACCTCTCTATACAGGTTGAGGCCAATCTCTCGGTCGTTAATTACCTCGACGTTACCCTCAATTTATTGAATGGGTTTTATTACCCGTATAGAAAGCCGAATGATACGCTTAATTACATAAGTAAGCATTCCAACCATCCTGCCAGCATAACCAAGAACCTGGTAAGAAACGTTTCGTTGAGGCTTTCCCGTCTTTCCACCAACGAGCGCATTTTCAACGACCATTCCACTTATTACAATGAAGCTCTTGCTCGAAGTGGATTCGTCGATAAGGTAGCATATACTGAGTACGAAAATAGACCTAGAAGAAATAGATCCCGTCGCATTTGTTGGTTTAACCCACCATATAATATGGAGGTGGCCACACCATTAGCTAAGATCTTTCTTTCCCTTATTACGAAGCATTTTCCCCATACACATAAATATAGTAAAATTTTTAATAGAAATACTATTAAAATTTCTTACTCTACGACTCCTAACCTTGCACATAACATCACAGCTTCAAATGTAGCTAAACTACCTAGCCGTAGGAACACGTACAACCCTGTAGTTAGTACTAACTGTAATTGTAGGAATCGGGCTGACTGCCCCCTATCCGGGAAATGCCTCTCTAGTAACATTGTCTACAAATGTAAGGTTGTAACACCCACGTCCCGTAGGGCCTACATAGGGTTAACCGCCGATAGTTTCAAGCAGCGTCTTTACATGCATACCCATTCTTTTCGTTACCCTCTAAGAAGGAATATGACGTCACTTTCAGCTTATATCTGGAGTCTAAAAGACAACCACAACCAATATAAGTTACACTGGGAGATACTAGCTAGGGCTAGATCGTATAACGGAAATAAAAGACCATGTGACCTCTGCGCCGCTAAGGCCCTGGAAATACTCTACGCCACAGACCACATCTTAAACAAAAAATCTGAGGCAATTTCGGCTTGTAAACATAAATTGCACAAAACTTTCCTGTATTACAGCCCCACGTTATACCCTAACGGATAGCACGATCTAAACGTGGATATTTTACGTCTTGATGTGGGAGCTAAGTATATGTTTGTTTATTCCTTTACTTATTTGCATAGGTAAGTATATATTACCCGTATGTTTTGTGAAGGTATGTATACCTTCTCGTACGTATATTTGACTGTTATGGCGTATAAGTTTTACATATTCTGGTATTTAGGGTTTGGCTATGTGAATACGGGTGTTTTGCGTCTGCGTGAGTATGCAGGTTCGTACGTATGGTTGGTGTGTGTATATGTGTACTTCTTGTTTTAGTTGACTTACGTCTCCGAACATTCGTCTATTTATATGTAGGTATGCGTGTGCGCTTGTTATATACGTATTTATTTATTTATATACGTTTATATACTTATTTATTTATTTGTACACAAGCATACACACACACACATATTTATATGTGCGTGGTTTTGTATACCTATGGTAAGGTTATGCGTATGTTTGTGTATGTACGTATCTGTTTGCGTGTATTTATTTATTTGTTTATATTACTTCTCTATTGTATTTATTTACTTTGTTCTTAACTCTGTAGCGGAGATTCATTTGGTCTCCTAGTTAGAATTTTAGTCTACGACTTCTGCTTACCATTTACGTGATTTTGTCTTTGCGTGCTATTGTACTCCACGCTTCACATATGACTTATTATCTACGTGTTTTCGTTCATTGCCAGAGATCGTCTCTATGCACCACCTAAGAGAACATTAGCCTACGACCTCTTTTATACCATAAACGTGGTTCTGTCTTTGCGCGTAATTGTTTTTTCACCGTTCCTATTAATGACGTATTATTCGTTTTTTCCCGTTCATTGCCAGCGAACGTTACCACGAACCAAAGTATCGTCTTCCTGTCTTCCTCCGGTTGCAACGTTTTTTGAAATATCCAGTTCTGCGTTTACAGATTGACTTTGTTAGTTTCAGAAGATCCCGTTAAGGGTGAAAGCAGCGATTCTTTGCTTACACTTTAATCTGTTATTTTATTAAATATTTGCTCTACGGTTCTTATATATTTGATATATATTTTCGTTATCGAGCCCTCTTTGGATTTTAGTCATCAATGTTATTATTATTACTAATATATATACATATATATATATACATATATACATATATATTTATTCAATAAAATAAATAAGTCAAATTTGGCTTCGTTTATTACTGCTATATATATATCGGTGACAGCCATCTTTGGCTGTGACCTCTTCAGGCAGTCCGAATTAGTGTGGTAAAGTCGAGTACACAAGTTGTTGAGGTGTTTAACTTTATCAATACTCGACTCTACCACACCAAATCGGACTGCCTGAAAAGGTCACAGCTAAAGATGGCTGTCACCAAAATATATATAGCAGTAATAAACGAAGCCAAATTTTAAAACTTTGAGGTATTTATTTTATTTTATATTACTCCGGAGTAACCCAACCAAATGTATGCAGATGTACAGTAGTATATATATATATATATATATATATATATATATATATATATATATATATATATATATATATATATATATATATATATATATGCATGCACACATATATATATATATATATGTACGTATGGATTCCCCGAACATTTATTATAGTGCTCGGTGTGTTTGTAAACAAACATCCCGAATTAATCCGTACAGTGTCTAGCAACCATCGTTGCTCATTTGTTCAACACTGACAAAGGAACGCTGTACTAGTTTCAAGCTTATTAGCTATCGTCATGTGCATGTATGCATATATATATATATATATATATACATACTACTGTACGTCTGTATACATATATGTATGTACGTATACATACTTATATATATATATATATATATATAAGAGACTACTCTGAGACTACTCTGAGTTTCTAACTCACAATATATATATATATATTTATATAAGAGTGAATGTGTGTATATGTATATATATATATATATATATATATATATATATGTCTGTGTGTAGGTGTATGTATATAATTAGTGACGTACTATTAGTGTATGATCAAGATATTATGTTACGACAAATTCTTGGATAAATGTAGCGGTTGATTTTCATCAAGTGTCCAGTCATAGTTCAAGATATGTCACTATTCCTATCACCCCTGGAGGGGGAGACACGTTTACATGAAATGAACACTATTTTAATACCCTAATAAACAAAATAGATACTACTAATACACACACACATATATATATATATATATATAAATATATATAGAGAGAGAGTGAGGGAGAAAAAGAGAGAGGGAGAGAGAAAGAGTGAGAGAGTGACATCTCAGGTTGGACAGTGGAATGTTGCCTTTCAAGCAACCAGCATTTCTTTTAAGTCACGCTGTGAAGATAAGGACGTTTTAATGTCCACTACCACATGGCAGCCCATGAAGACAAAAGTCTTCAAATGAATGGAGACTTGCAATGCCACCACCACATTATGAATCAATGTCATTCATTTCAGTACAATGCAATTTAGCCTAAGATATCTATCTACAAGTAAGCTTCTGTAAACATTGAATCTATCAAACCGGTCTTTATATATATTCTCCTAAAACGTTTACAAACACTTTTTTTTTATGAATAATCTCTTGAATCATTACAGATACTCGCTTTTATATATAATTTCTACATAACTCTACAATGTTATGGTTGAACCATTGTCATACATTTTCTGTCAGATCTTCACTTTTCAGCATTCCAATTTTGATTCCAATATTCCTTATATAATTCTAATTTTCGTTCTGATAATGATTAATAAAAATAATATATTCTTGCTTTCTGGGCAATAGAAAATCTATACATGTTTCTGCTATGCACGTTGTGATGACAAAGAAATCGCTGACATTTTAGAAAAACATTTAAACAATTCTTCGATTTGACATACATCATATTTAATAACTTGGAAATGAGTAGCATTCAATTCGATAAGGTTTTTATATATTTTTATTTACTCCTTTCCTACTATTCTTTGCTTTATGTTCAGCACCGCATCATAATACGCAATGTTGACGCTGCTAGGAAGAATGAATGATAAAATATACAAAGAAATATATGGCATAATTTGTATATTTGTTCTAATTATTCTCGATGTTTATATTTGCCGGTGGTAGATTGAGTGAAATAATTCGTAGTCGGACGAAACATTTAGTGATTGTGTTGGCTCTTTATTTTGTGATTTCAAATTCAACCTGGATCAGATGTGCCTCTTTTTATTTCAGGGTCAATAAAATATAATACCACACAAATTATGGGTTTAAATTAATCGATTTTTCCTTCACTTTAACTCCCTTGCCTTGTGGTTAAATATGATACGACAATGCTAATACTTTATCCTACTTTGTTTGGGATATATATATATATATATATATATATATATATATATATATACAGAAATATCCACGGTTTATTGTGGGGGTTATTCTGCATGAAGAACTCAATATAATCCAGATGTTGAAAATGTTGTAGGTTAAAATATATCCCGGAAAACAATAAAACATCAACAGGAAAACAGAGTCACGATATAAGTTAAAACAATGAAACAAAAATTCAAGTCATTAGAAATATACTTCACTGCTTTACGATCGTTTCTAGGTGATAATAATACATCGTACGTATATTTCGTTATCGAACTATGTGGGGTTTGTTACAAAATATCAGATAAGGAATATATGTACTTACATGTATATCATCAGCCGTTGTCAACGGCTGATTAATATACATGTAAGTAGATATATTACTTATCTGACGTTTTGTAACAAACCCTACATAGTTCGATAACGAAATATGCGTACGATGTATTATTATCACCTAGAAACGATCGTAAACAGTGAAGTACATTTCTAGTGTCTTGACTTTTTATTTCGTTGTTTTAATTCATATATATATATATATATATATATATATATATATATATATATATATATATATATATATATATGTATTTATTAGAATTGGTGCTCTGAAATAGCGATATATATATATGAATGTATATATAGTGTATTTTGCAATACACTGTATGCTTAAAACCATTTCGAAGACATTACGCTATTGTTTTAGAGTAGTGACAGTCTCACTTACTTCAACCGTTCTGTATAATCAGTTCCTGATTATTACTAGAATTCTATAAGAATCAAACATTCATGATTTTCAGCAAACAGGTGGGGTACTTGCCTTTGATAAGTACCAATCAGTACGAAACAGAGCTCTGTCAGCTTTATCTTCCCTGTTTGCTGAACATTTAAAGTAAGTGAGACTGTCACTACTCTAAAACAATAGCGTAAGGTCTTCGAAATGCTTTTAATTAAGCAGACAGTGTATTGAAAAATACACTATATATATACAGTCAACTATATATTGCTATTTCAGAGCACCAATTCTAATTTTCAATTTCTGCTCGTCCGGCAACCGCTCTGTATAATCAGTTCCTGATTATTACTAGAATTCTATAAGTATCAAACATTCATGATTTTCAGCAAACAGGTGGGGTACTTGCCTTTGATATGTACCAATCAGTACGAAACAGAGCTTTGTCAGCTTTATCTCCCCTCTTTGGTGAACATTTAAAGTAAGTTAGTCTGTCACTACTCTAAAACAATAGCGTAAGGTCTTCAAAATGCTTATTTATATATATATATATATTATATATGGCTTCTACAGGTCTAGAACTTATTCATTCGGAAGAACTCTTCAGGAACCTTTCCTGGTGATACATCTCGAATGAAAAAGTTCTAATCCTGTAGA
Source organism: Eledone cirrhosa (assembly GCA_964016885.1). Taxonomy (NCBI): domain Eukaryota; kingdom Metazoa; phylum Mollusca; class Cephalopoda; order Octopoda; family Eledonidae; genus Eledone; species Eledone cirrhosa. The sequence goes on from OZ024750.1 coordinate 48,091,177, forward strand.
TGCTATTTCTATATTGGACATTGGATATACTACACTTAACTATTGAATACTTCACTTACTCTGGTTACCCCCGATTGTACCCGGGACACACACACACATATACACACACGCACGCACACACACACGCACACACACGCGCACTTACACACACATATATGTATAGAGTTGTTCCACAATAGTTAGTACACCATACCGAGAACAAATGTCTCACCTTATACCGGTCCTCAGCTCTGTGCTGAGGATCCGAATAAGGTAAAACATTTGTTCGCAGTATGGTGAACTAACTGTTGTGGAACTACTTCTACCAAAACTCGTCCCATATAATGGTAGAACACTGGAAGGTAATATCCGTAGTGATATTACGACTTGAGGATCCGCTAAGGTGAAACAATTGTTCTCGGTATGGTCAACTAACTGTTGTGTAACCACTTCAATATATATATATATATATATATATATATATATATATCCTTTCTGAATATTTTTAGCAAGATTATTTATCTGAAAACGTGTGTTGAAACCGATATTATTATAATTTGGTAGGGTCATATTGCCAATAACAAACACACGCGTGAGTAGCTTTCACTACAATTTATTATAAATTAAATTTATAAATTTAAGAATTTATAAATTTCCGGTTGGTTGGTTCCACAAGCGGACGGTTCTTCATATATTGTCAAAGTTCTTTCGTCACACATTGTGTGACCTCTTCAGTGACTGGAGATTCTTCTCTTGGCTTTGTGCCTCTCTTTTCTTCTCTCCTACGCCATCTTGTTTTATATATATATATAGGGCGGTGGATTGGCAGTATCGTGAGAGGGCCGGACGCCATGCTTTGCAGCTTTGAGTTACGGCCCTTTATGATCTGAGTTCAAATCGCGCCGAGGTTAAATTTGCCTTTGATCCATACGGAGTCTATAAAATAAAGTACCACTCACGCACTGTGGTCGATTTGATGGACTTTCCCCGCCCCCAAAATTGCTGGCCTTGTGCCTATATAAGAAACAACATCAACTTATAAAATAACCTACGAAGGAAAGCAATTGCTATAAGGAAACTCTTCCATTCAAATTTTCCCAACATAACAGTGAACGAATAAAAATTAAGAATTAAATATTAGAAATTAAAAGAACAAAGAACAGAAACTGGAACGATGTAAAGAAGAGAGCACACAAATATTACATAGAGAACATTAGGGTGCAGCGACAGTTTAACCCTTTCATTAACGTATTCCTAATGAAATTCCTAATGAAATGCCCTATATTTGTATTAATTAACAACGAATTTTAAGATATTTATTAAGATTATTTATTACTTCATTAGTAATATGTTATTTGTAACAGCAAATGTTTCATACGCCAACTATTAATGGAGGATTTAAATAGGAACAAGTTAGAATGTTTCATTTCTTAGAGCCTGAATCGGTCTAGGGGCAATATGGAATGAAATACGTTAAATGAACATAATATACAGATGACTATGGTAAACAGGTCGTTGACAGGTGCTGCGATGGTGAAAAGAGATTGGATTATAGCTTAGGGTTTTATCGATTTCTTGCTTACATAGAAACTGTTTAATATGGGGGAAATATATATTTCCGTATCATGTTTGTCAAGCCATTCACAAATTAATTTAATATAGTAGATGTAATACTACTTCGAATCTTGACCGTTGACGAAAATATATCGCTGATCAAATATTGCAGCTATTCACGTCAGCTATCAAGACCTTTGTGATTGCCTATTTCTAATTGCCATAATTCTCTTGTGTAATAATCAACACATCCAATTAATATCACTAATTATTATTTTCAATTAATATCTAAAGTAAACTTTTCAGAAGTTTCATTTTAGTTTCATATATATTAATATACGTTGTCGCAACCCTATACAATTAAATTACCACGTGAACCAAAATGTAATACAATTTTTTTTTTTTAATTTAGAGAATTTAAGCCGCCATGCTACGTTTCAGGTCATATTGGTGCATCAGTCAGGGTGGAAATGTGACACAAACCATCAAATCGTTGGACAAATGCCCTGCAATATTTGTTCAAACCATGTCAAGTCTAAATTTACGGCATCACTATTATATAGTACCATTAAAAAAGGGAAACGTTTATTGCACCAGATGTGTGTTCTGATTTTATCCTTAAATACTAACAGTAGAAAAGACTATGAAGAGTCATAGGTTAAATACAGGAGAGACGAGAAAAGCTATTACATTCTTTAGATACGTTTCGTTTCTTGAATAAAAAGAAATATTTTAGTGTCAATATACAATATTGAGATATTCTAGAAGAGATCGCCCCATCTACAATCACGCACCCCAGGAGCCACCACATGTCAAGTCCTGGTGGAATCCTGAGAATGCGGACATGAGCCGTTCGTTTTCCAATGTGGGAGAGGTACATTATAACCTTGCTGGTTTTGCTAGGGATCATTGCGTGTTTCATAGCAAGGGATTCTGATTTAAACGGCATCGCTATGTATTCGGTGTCATCCCTGATGCACCTCAACATGGCTACAATATATGTGTTTCTGCTGAGATGCAACTCAAATGCACCGTTCTACGCTACAATGCTGCACTGTCTTCTGTCAGAACAGTTAATCAGGCTCAGGTTTGCTCTTGCTTGAAGGTCTGGGCCAACTTTTCGTCTTTATTCGTGAGATCATTGCTGCAACATGGACTCTTTTTGCTGCTTCCGCAGCGAAAGGGTTCTCGTTGTTGGTAATGTTCTTAATGTGGTTATTGTTGGTGTTGTCGTTGTTTTTGCTGTTGTCACTGCTCTTGTTGGTGTTGTTGCAGGTGTCGCTGTTGCAGTTGGTTTTATCTTTAGTGCCGTTGTTGTTGTTTTCAGTGCAGTTGGTTTTGTTGCTGTTAGTGTTGTCGCTGTTCATGTTGTTTTTGGTGGTGTTAATTTCGTTGTTTTTGTTGTCATTGTTTATGTTTTTTTTTCTATGGGGTCAGTGTTACTGCTGTTGTTGGTGTTGTAATTGTTTAACAAAAGTTAGTGTTTACACTGTTACTGTTGTTGTTCATGTTGTTTGTGGAGGTGTATGTGGTATAAATATCTGTTTTCGCCGTTTCCCTCCTTTCAACGTTTAAGCCGCTGCCACACGACAGCAGCCTTACCGCTGGGGGCCGTGGCACAGCCATGTTTCTTTTTTCTTTTCGATTTTTTTTTTATACAAAAGGTTCAAATATTTGAGCCAAAAGGCCCAAATATTATAGCGTCTCCCCTTCATAGGGCAAATACGGAAGTCTTACAACCCTTTTCACAAATTGCAACAATTATTAAAAATGAAAATAAACTGAAAATTTACCACTTTTACGGAGCTCCAATAAGACGTATACACCGTCAGACAAATAATAATAATCATAATAATAAACACTGTAGCATTAAAAATATAAATATTTAGTTGGTGGTGTAGCGTAAATCAGATAATTAATAACAGCTGTTATGCAAATGATCCTAATGGAAGAAATAGATGAAGTTAGACGTGTATTAATCACTGTGACAGTAAAATAGAAATAGGAGTCTCTGGAGTCTATCAGTGATGAGATTTAAGGTAGATAATTGGTCGAAGTAGTTATGTTAATGATCTTAATAAAGCTACACAATTATACTGGAAGGGAATGAAGTAAGATTAAAGTTAAATCAGGTTAACTAGTGTTGGGTTCAGTGCTTAGCTTAATATTATAGTTGCATGGCGTAAGGTAATCTTATTCTAAATTAGAGAAAATAATGGCGATTAATGGTTCCAACCTGACCTCAGTGGTAACCTCGTCATCGTACCGTGTCCGGGAATATATCCCCCACCCCGAATATATTTAAAATAGGAGAATTGTTATCATTTCCAAGTACACCAGGAACGTGGGTCAAACTCTTGGGCCACATGCTTAAGCAGGAATATCCCCCCGCCACCACACACACACTCTGTATGTTCCAGATAGCTATTAATAGCAGTTAACAATCCTAATGATAGAGTGGGACTGGGTGTACACAAGAATTTTGAAATATATTATAGAAAGTATGAGACCCAGGTAATGAAATATTTAAGTAAAAATATGAGATATATATATATAAAAAGATATGTTATAAATATGCAGAAAATATATAAAAAGTCAGCAAGATAAAGTAATAAGCATCTAACTTATAACGAGAAAAATGATAGTTTTATAGAACAAAATTAGAAAAATAATTATATTACGAATATACAGAATAAAATAGAGAATATACAAAGTTAAAATAGAAAATAGAAAATGAAATAACAAATAACAAATAGAGAATAACAATAAGAATGAGTTGATATCTAGTGGTATGTAATGTGAGGTCTGAGAAGCAACTTTTCACATAAATGCCTGACCTTCCCGAGTAATGACGAGTTTTGGAACTGGTAATTTACTTGAGAAACGATACCTCATTTCATATCACCAATGTGTCCCTGATATGCCAAACACGAGCTGGAGGAATTTTAATGTGTATTTGGATAAGTGATCAGGAAACTATGTCGTTCCTCTTGAGGCCATTCGTTCTCAGCCAAATTGAATATTGCTGCTTGCTCTAGTCACCTACCTCGATACCAGCATCAAATTAACTGCTGCACCAAGATGATTGCCACAGTGAAAGTAATGAGCTACAGAGAGAAGCTGGAAGAAATGAAACTCTACTTCCCTCATGATATCAAAGATTCCAGCCTTGGCATTTAGAGTATGAAAGAGAAAATGCATAGCTATGTGTACAACAGCCGCAGATCTTTAATATGCAGTCTAAAACCTTCTGAGATCTACATGTGATGGATGTAAATATTTTCAAAAGGTTTCCTCATTTTGCTACATAAGATCTTATAGGAAATAATAGTACATATAACTGCAATGACAGCATCGCGTTTGCATCAAATCCAAGCAAAGCAAATATAGTTATAGAAAGGTTAGCAACGATAATGGTAGCATTGCATGGACGCAACCCATGCGTTGCAACAGGTTCAAAACTATATATTAGTCTTCTTCTTCTTCTTCTTCTTCTTCTTCTTCTTCTTCTTCTTCTTTGCCTTCATCTTCTTCTTAATCATCATCATCATCATCATCATCATCATCATCATCATCATCATCTTCTTCTTCTTCTTCTTCTTCTTCTTCTTCTTCTTCTTCTTCTTCTTCTTCTTCTTCTTCTTCTTCTTCTTCTTCTTCTTCTTCTTCTTCCAGCAGGTCCTATCTCCAATTGGAGATAGGACTTTGATCCTAATACAAGACCAAACATGCCCGTGGATGTTATATCACTGCTCGGGGTCTACCCCTGCGTCTCCTGCCTGTTCGTTTTGCCCGGAAAATCTCTCTAGCGCTTTTTACATAGGGCATACTAGCCCCATCACAATGGTATGGCAGCTGTGATCTCTCAATTCTTGAGGAGTTGCGGCTCTATATGGAGTGACTCTCTGATCTCTGATCTCTGTAATCTATCGCTTAACGTTACTTTAAGGAACATTCAGAGGATCCCCATTTTTCCAGCATGCATTAGCGATCGAATTCTGTCGGTCATTACACACGATTAATTACATAAGTAAGAGATGGCACGAATACTGAAATGAAGAGAGCGAGTATGGCTTTTGAGCCTACGTCACTTCTTCTCATTACCGAATGCTGAAGCTGGTTCATTGTGGCAATAGCTTCGACAATACTTGCACTCAATTCAGTCACCTGGCTTCCATCACTCGTGAACACGGCACCGAGATACCTGAGCTTTTATAGCTGCTTCTGTGGAATCTCATTTACACGTAGAGGTCATTACGCCGGCTTCCTTGAGGGGACGAGTGTCTCAGTTTTCGAAGCACTGATTTTCTATCCAGCCATGCAGCGCTCTGCATTACACTTATCGGGCACAAGTCAGAGATCACCTTCTTTTGAAATAAGTGATATTACAGCCAACTGTTAATTTCAGCCAACTGATTTTACACACACTAGTTATGATCCCAGTCCCAAACCGGCTGCTCATGTCAAACCTGTTTATGTAAATAATTGTTTCTACTTTAGGCACAAGGCCAGCAATTACCCAGTGCATTACTAGTACTTTATTTTATCGAACCCGTAAGGATGAAAGGCATAGTCAACCTCGGCGGGATTTGAACTCAGATAGTAAAGGGACGTAACTATGCTGGAAAGCATGGCGTCCGACCCTCCACCGATACTGCCAATCCACCGCCCTTTTATTTAAATAATGAACACGAGAGGTGAGAGTACGCACCCTTGGTGGAGTCTGACTGCCACATTGACTCATTTCGTTGTATCACCATTTATCCGAACATAAATATTTGGACATGTGTATAGACATCAGGTAAGCAAGGAACTGACCATCGAACTCATACCCTTGCAGATCCTTCCACAGAATTTACCAGGTTACGCGGTAATATGCTTTTTCAATGCCCACCATGCGAAATGCACCTCTTGGTAATACTCCCACGATTACTTCTAGGCCCGCAGCAGTGGGTATATTTGATTGGCTGGGCAGCATCCGGGGATAACACCACACTGTTCATCAGCTAGATTGGATGCAACTATCTCCATGCATTACTTACCGTAGATTATACCAAGAGGCTTAACAAACAAATCACTCTGTAATTATAACACATTCTGTTGTCTACCTTTTTTGAAAATTGAGATCATTATTCCGATTGCCATTGCTTAGGCGTATTTTCAGAGATCCTGGCCACCCGTTACACACGAGTCAGTCAGAGAATACGTTCTTAATTAAAGGATGTTAGCATCTCGGGCCGGATGACAATTTCCTCAGTGGCGTTGGTACCATTGAGCTCTTTACGTATTCTTGCGACCTCCGTCTCTGAGAGATTAGTCACCGTTCTCAAAGGAACCTCATATACATCAGAAGATGCTGTTGAGATCGGGTTCATGAGATCAGCAAAGTATTCTGTCTACCTCAGGAGGATGCATTTCTCTGAAGAGAAGAGATCAACAGACTCTTCCTTCGTGGCAGGTGTCGAGGAGGGCTTTGTATTAAGATGTCGGTAGATGGTCTGCCAGACATTTTATTTGCTAATCTGAAGTTTGATTCCAGCTTAACATCAAAGTCCACCCATGTCTTAATCTGAATGCCTTTACTGTCTCTGCTGCGATACTTCATACCAGCTTGTACCGCAATATTTGAGAGCCATCTCCTTTTCTCGGATAGAATCTATGATCTCTTTATTGAACTTACGGTTCCTCCTGCCATCCGGCAGCCCAGTAAGGCTCATTTGCCAATAGCCTTTAACGGCCGAAGCAGACACTCCTGCGCTGAATAATCTCCACACTGTCTAAACCTCTTCATTCTGCTCAGGGAGTTCTCTAAATCTGGATGCAAAAGTATCTGCATACCTTGTCCTGATTTCCTTATCTACAAATACGTCCCACTTTATAATGTAGGTAGCCCTGGAGCTGACAGTCTTGTGGTCTTTCTTGGCTTTAGTTAGTCTCAATTTGCAGATAACTAGATGGTGATCAGTTGACAACTCATCACTTCTCTTAAAACAGAAATCCATTACAAAATCAGAGAGATTAGAGACAATAACAACATCAATTATAGATCTCTCTGATACCAATTATACCATATATATTTATAGATGAGTCAATGTTGAAAGAATTTGTTTCATTATAGAGAGTCCTTTGTTAGAACAGAAATCTCATAAGCCCTCTCCATTTTTATTTAGATTTGGGTCGCCCTTCCTTCCAATCCCTCATGACCATGCCAGGTGGTCAGTGCCAACATGTTTATTGAAGTCTCCCACCAGTACATATGGCTCAGTCTAACTACATCTAACGTTGAAGGGATTTCATCAATGAGGTATCTATGTACGAACTCTTTGTTTGGTGCATAAAACTCCACCACACACAGAGACCTTTCTTTCAGCTTCAGCTTTAAAAGGCTAATCTGCCCTCTTGACGGAATCAAATCCATAACACTTTCTGACAGCCGAGGGCTTGTGAATAACCCCAATATCGCCTGTTCTATATTTCTGGCTCCACAACTGAATAGTTGAGTTTCCATCCTCCATCAAACACTACATTATCAGAGCCATGAAACTTTGTTGAGTAAACCCCCAAATCTATCTCGCCGGTAGCATTTAGCATCTTCCATTACTTTCTGATCCTTATATATAAGGGTTATGTTCCAGCTTTCAATTGTCATGATTCGCTTCCTTCCCGATCGTATTTAAAGTCTTCGGATACGCTATATTTGCGTGTCCCTCTCACGCCTCCCATGAGAGGTGGCAGACCCATCGCCAGTTTCTCTGTCATGACATGGAAACTCCAATATATTTTTCAAACAGCCCCCTTCTAACTAAGGTCTGAACACTTATCCTGTTATTCCGTGCGAAGGACGGTATAGGTTTCCTAGTCATATTGCAGCTTTGGTTTATGCGCTCTTATTTACGCCAGTCATCAATCTTGTCATTTGTCAAACCCGGAAAAAATGTATTTTTAGAGGCAACTTTTACTCGCTTCGGCGTAGCTACATCACTTGGGTATAGAGATGTCTTGGGAGCTACATATGTCATCCATTGCTCCATCATCCAAGTAGTTTAGTGATGAATGTCCAGGGTTACTTATTCATCTGGCGGTTGCCCACTTATAACGCAATTAGTCGGCATATATACTGACCATATCACTATTCACCACCTGTGACCCATTCTCTAGCAGAACAGTTCTGCTAGTCAATATATAATTACGTTTCTTTTATTTTCTCTATGACATGGCTATGATGTCACTGCACAAGCTCTCCTCTCGAGGGCAAACGTACAGTCAAGTTAGTGAAATGTAAATCGGTTGCATGTATATGAATAGAAAAACTGACGTATGACTTCTTGGATGATCGTGTGGATATGCAGGTCCAATTCCGGAGTAACACTCCCTCATTATCCAGCAACAACACAGCCGCTGCTTCTCCACAGATTGTATATGTATATACACACACACATATATATATGTGTGTGTGTATGGGTGTGTGCGTGTGTGTGTGTGTGTTTGTATATATATATCTGTGTATATATATATATATATATATAGTAATAATAATAAATTTGAAGACTAAAATCCAAAGAGGGCTCGATCAGGATAAATATATATCAAATATATAAGAACCGTAGAGCAAATATTTATTAAAATAACAGATTAAAGTTTAAGCAAAGAATCACTGCTTTCACCTTTTAACGGGATCTTCTGAAAGCTGCGATTCTTTGCTTAAACTTTAATCTGTTTATATATATATATATATATATATAGATAAATATATATATATATATGAATATATATATATATATATAAATATATATATATATATATATAAATATATATATATATATATATAAATATATATATATATATACTATTAATAATGAGTTCAAACCTCAGGCAGTCCTTTACAATGTAATAGTTCAAAGAAAGAAGTATTTTCGAGCCGTGTAATACAAATTAATATTAATTAATATATTTGATAAACACAAATACCAACATATCCGTGTTTGTATTGTAAACGACTAAAGTTAGCTAGATTGAAATGTGAGTGTGCGTGTGTGTGCGTGTTTATATATATATATATATATATATATATATAAACACGCACACACACGCACACACACATTTATCTCGGGTCACTCTTGAGTGCTACTAGTAACATGTAACTCAGTACAACCTGTCGCATGGCCGGGTCGTCGGCGACTAAATCGGCAACCCCATCAACTTTACTTGGTGAGGAGGCTGATTTTGGACACGCTGAAGGACAAAAAAACAAGACCTGACAAAGGCCGGAAAACTCATAAGAGTCAACGGCCATCCAAAGATGGGTAAACATATATATGCACATGTGTAAACAAATATGTAAACATGTGTATGTAGATATATATGTTTATATACATGGGAGCACGTGTGTGTATATGCGCGGGGACAAAGAAATAATCGGATGGACACCCGATTGCGCGGTTAAACCACTGGGAGTGAAGGACCTCTTGCATATGTCAGGGCATTCTTCTAGGAGAAGGAAACTGGAGAAACTGGGATAATTCCGATATAAAACCTAGGGCTCAGTAGTTACCAATGATGTTGGTCTTTTTTTCTTTTCGGTTTATAGCTACTGTTGCTCAGAGAGTGGGATTGGCTCAGTGCACAGTATTTCCTCACTTTAAAACATATCTTCACGCACAGGCATTGCAGGATAGAATTAATTCATAAGTATTAATGATGGTATGTCGTGCAATGACCATACTCTATAACGAGGGGGCAGTCATCATATTAATGTATATATATATATATATACAAACACACACCCACACACACACACACAGACACACGCATATGCATACATATATATATATGTACATATATATATATATATATATATATATATATATATATATATATATATATATATATATATATATATGTACATACACATAGATGTAGAATGAATAAAAAGAACCAGAATTTAATTAAATGAAGTTATATAAGAGATTTACGAACGCCTCATTCAAATAAAGTCGGAAGGAAAGTTGTATTCTCCTGTACTGAATTCCTGTACTGAAGACTCTGGCCACCTGTGGCTTGTATGTTAACTTGACCACTCACCTCAGTCTGTGCCATGATTCGGTCTTGTTTATCCTCTATTACCACCCACCTAAAAAAATGTCCCTACTATATAACTGTTGAATTACTATTCTTGGGCTTTTTACTCTATTTTTTTTCTATTTTTTTCTATTTATTTTCTTTATTTATTTATTCATTTATCTATTTATTCATTTATTTATTTATTTATTTATTTATTTACTTATTTATTTATTTCAAAAAAGCACTCTGGCTAATTGACCACTCCCCCCCCCCAAAAAAAAACGGCCTGTGCCATGTTGTGGTCCTGTGTATCTAAATACCATCCTACCCCCAAAAAGCCCCCCCCCCCCCCCCCCAGCCACCACCCCTCTCTTACCACTACCTAAATGTATAAATACCAGAACTTAATATGACACTCAGCTTCCTGAAGATTTCATCTGAATGAAACAGTACTAGTCTTGTAGAAGCTCCTTCTATCAAATAAAAAATGTTTACTCTGCCATGTATTGAGTACCTTACTTACTGTGGTTATCCCCGACTCAACCCGGGACCTACGTATATATATATATATATATATATATATATATATTTATATTGGTAAACGGAAAAGAAAATGGTGACAAATTGTTCACAGTGAAAAATAGTTTAATTAGGAATAAGTGAGAATTAGTAATAGTATTGGTTAGTATTCAGTTTTTGTTTTAAGTGTTACCGGTTGCGCATTTCTAATGCTTTTCAAAAATAATTTTGAGATAGGGCGTCCGTGATGTTTGCTCTAATCTCTCACTCTCTCTCTCTCTCTATATATATATATATATATAGTACGTATTGTGAATGTGTATACTTGCAAATGTATGGGCAACATCTAGCATTGATAGTTTAGACTAATGTGCTTCTTTAGTCATTACAGGTTTAGCTACAATAACTGGACGCAGCAATTACGAGTGTTTAGGATATCTTCTTACACAATCAATATTTCGCGTTTCATCCCGTTGTAAGATCCTGACTAGCGTTATTTAAAAATGATCTAGGTTACCTCAAGTCTTTTGTATGATGAACTGCATATGTAATTCAATCAGCATGACGGATAAATCCAACATTGTTTCGCTGAATTAAACCCTGAATTACGCATAGGAGCCGCGGACTTGCAGAACGTTTAATTACTTGTATGGTCAATTTTAACAGTAAGGCACTCCATTGATCAAACCTCTGGAACATATATCTTTGAAAACAACGGAGATCCATGCAATACTCAATGCTAAATAAATTAACGTATAAGTAGCTGAATATCCCTCAGATATATTTGAACTTAGCAGAATTTTCTGAGATATTCAGCGTAATAAATTATGTGACAAAACTTACCCTGTGATTTGGCAAGTAACTTTTATGTGAACTACTTCCAAACAGTTTCGTTGTACGGTTATACTAAATCAGTGATTCTCCAGCGTATACTAAATCAGTGATTCTCAAGCGTATACTAAATCAGTTATTCTCAACTTGGAAACTTTGATCCACATGATGACCTGATAAATATTATAGGCATTGAATTGGCTCAAGGAATATTATCCTTGACCCAGGTGGCATTTGAAAAACTAATTTTCTTTCCACTAGCTTAGAAATGCGTTAATACAAACTCTTTTATTTTATTTTAAAAGGTGGATATATTTTCTACTGAACTTTGCATTTTTAAATAAAATATATTCAAATGAAAGAGAAGTTTTATTCTTGCTTATGCGTGTCTGACATTTTCTGAAGAAAAAATACGCCGTAAATAAGTGATCGTTGAGGATCATTTCAGTAAATGATACTGGCAGAGTGATCGATACCGAGATCTAGTGATTGCGAAGGAAATTTTTCAACCAGTCAGCCACACTGCTATTCACGTATTCCATAACTATTAAATTTGTATGGTAAGCAAATATCAAATAAATATGTGTATGTATGGTTGTATATGCTCGTATGAGTGTATATATATATGTGTGCCTGTGTATGTTATATATATTTTTATCTATCCACGTGCATATGTATATGTGTGTATATGAATGTATATATATATATATATATTTATATACATACACACAAGTGAGTTGTGTGTATATATCTATATATGTGTGTGAGTGTGTGGGTGGGTGTATGTGTTCGTGTGTACTTTGATCCATATCATTCGTAGAACATCTAGGGAAATAAGTTGTAACAAGCGGAACAGCAATGAAATGAGCGGGAAAAAAACTATTCACGAGAGAAACTATAATTACATTTAGCATAAAAACGATGACACGAACACAACCTGCGCTATATGCACGTGCACTCGATATCTGCTATCTGCACAAATGAACACTGTGATGTTCTGTTGTGTATACTGTCTCCTTGGTTATATATAAGGTTTACTTTACTACAAGGGAGATATCTAATTTTATATTTTATTCTCCAGATATCAACCATTATAACACTTCTCTCTCTTGACTACCTCCCCCTCTCTATCTCTCTCTCTCGCTCTGTATACAAATATATATGTATATGTGTATAAATACACACACATACACACACATATACACACACACACATACACATACACACACACACACACACACACACACATATATATATATATATATATATATATATATATTCATGATAGTGTGGTAAAGAATGTGTATCTTTGTATGTAGGTTTCTTGGAAATTTACACATAATATCATGTGTATATATTGAAAAATTGCATTTAATACCTGCCAGCTTGTTACAATAATTTAACATCCGAATTTGGATGTCCTGGTTTCTATATTTACCTATGTCTCTGTAAATTGTTATTTCTCTAACATTTCTAACATGTCTCATTGTGTGGTGGATTGGCAGTATCGGTAGAGGGTCGGACGCCATGCTTTGCAGCAAATAATTACGGCCCTTTATAATTTGAGTTCAAATCCCGCCGAGTTTAACTTTACCTTTCATCCTTACGGGGACGATAAAATAAAGTACCAGTAATACACTGGGTAACTGCTGGCCTTGTGCCAAAAGTAGAAACAATTATGTTATTTATACATATAGTGCACATACGTTACAACGACACGAGTAAGTAAGTAAGCCATCATTCCTATCTTTAATAATTGTTTTTCCGTGAGAGTAATCAACACAGACTATAGGGTCTTCGTCATTGCCAATACATACGGGAATATACGTATACCGTCACTACGAATATGACTATATATATATATATGTATATATGTATATATATATATATATATATGTATATATATATATATATATATGTAGTTATATATATATATATATATATATATATAACGAAGGAAATGTGGTAAGGAACCAGGTGGACCATAACGCACCAAAGTACTCAATACTTGAGGTAGTAGAGTGGGTAATAGGAACCAGTAAGACCCCGACAGCTTGAGCTCAGCTGTCGGGGTCTTACTGGTTCCTATATATATATATATATAGTTGTATATATATATATATATATATACATATATATATATATCTAGTTATATATATATATATATATATATATATATAATAACTAGAAATTGATCAACATATATATAAATAAATATAAACATGAATAATCACAGGAGATAATTTTTACAAGCGTGTAACCACGGATGGCTAGTAGGTAACAAATAAATAAAGTTAACTAGTACTTCAAACATAGATACCTTTTAATGATTAATCTTCCCTGAATATATTTCATTAAAGAAATATATTTCACCAATTAATCAGATGGTAATCATAGAAAGTGGATATTATTGGATTATCAACAAGGAATTGACACTTCGAGTCAAAATCTTTAACTGGCCGCTACCACGTGTTGTTTTTACACATCACAGCGGCTTCTTCTCAGTGGCGTGAATAGGTATTCGACAACAGAAATACCAGTCAATTCCCTTCAACATAGTTAGCTCTACAATTAAGGAGCCGTATTTATATATCTATATCCAAAATTAAGATAAATTAAATGAATTCAATCTAAATCGAAATTGTGGGTGTCATGCCTTAATGCGTGCGCCATATAACCCGGAAAATAAGTTCAAAGACTTTGTAGGTGCGAGCATTTTATAATAACTAGAAATTGATCAACATATATATAAATAAATATAAACATGCATAATCACAGGAGATAATTTTTACAAGCGTGTAACCGCGCATGGCTAGTAGGTAATAAATAAATAAAGTTAACTAGAACTTCAAATATAGATACCTTTTAATGATTAATCTTCCCTGAATATATATCATTAAAGAAATATATTTCACCAATTAATCAGATGGTAAGTCACAGAAAGTGGATATTATTGGAATGTCAAGAAGGAAGAACAATATAATCAGCAATCCGTGTTTACACTTCGAGTCAAAATCTTTTTCAAAAGATTTTGACTCGAAGTGTAAACACGGATTGTGTTCTTCCTTGTTGATAATCCAATAATATCCCTCTCCTTCTATTGCACTCTCCTGTCGAATGGGCAGACCACATCCACAATCAGGCACGATCTTTTTTCCTTGTCCAAAACCACAAGGTCAGGTCTATTGTGTTCCAGTTTCTTTTCCGTCTGTATCCTAAAATCCCACAGCACCTTCACCTGATCGTTTTCTATCACCGCCTCTGGCTTATGCTCATACCACTTCTCAGAATGTGGTAAATTGTTTACTTTGCATAGGTGCCAGTGGATCACCCTGCCCATCACATCATGTCTCCAGCTTTTATAGTGAGTCTGGGCTAGGTGTTTACACTACGATACAATGTGAGCCATAGTCTCCTCGCTCCCTCCACATATCCTACACAGTCGGCTAGCCTCCTCATTGTAAATATGGTGTTTCAGCCACTTCGTCTTGAGGGACTGCTCTTGCGCAGCCATTAGCATTCCTTCTGTAGCTTTTTTAAGGTCTCCTCTTTTCAACCAGTTCCATGTCTGTGGATCTCTGAATTCCGTTTTCTCAAAGAAGGTACTATGAAGGGATTTTTCATGAAGGTTGCTCTTCCTCCTCGTTGTTATTTCCTCCTTGGACATCCCCTGGTCATTGTCCTCTCCTTCAGTACAATTCTGAGCATTGGCTCCTTAATATCGGTCACGTATTTGTGTAGGTTGTTTTTCTCCATCTGAACACAGTCCTCTATGCTGATAAGACCTCTTCCACCTTCAGATCTCCTTAAGTAGAATCTATCGACATCACTCCTCTTGTGGAACATGTAGATAGTCAATAGCTTCCTAGTCTTCCTATCCATTTCTTTTTGTTCAGCAACATTCCATCTCAGAATTCCCGCACTCTACCTAATAATAGACACAGCTCGGGAATTTACTGCACTTATGGCATTCCTACTGTTCAGATGTGACTTTAATACGCTCCGTACTTTCGAATGTATTCAGATCTTATCAATTCCTTCATTTTGTTTGTTATTGATGTCATCAGCCTCCAGAATACCCAAATACTTGTATCCTTCTTCAGTGTCAATTTCATTTATCATCTCACCTGTTGGTACCTGGATTCCGTTGCTTCTCCTCAATTTACCCCTCTTCCTCACACGGACTCTACACCTACTAATTACAAATTGCATACATATATCATTGCTGAAAATACGGACAGTGTCAACAAGCACATCCAACTCCTTCTCACTCTTCCCGACGAGCTTAAGATCGTCCATGAGGGGGAGATGATTGATGGTAAGCTCTCCCTTTCCCAACGTGTATCCTGCTCTCACTGTTCTTAGTATAATGGCCAGGGGCATCAGGGCAAGGACAAACAACAGAGGGGACAGACTATCTCCCTGGAAGATACCTCTCTTGATCTTCACGCCTCCCAAGGATTCTCCAGCTGATGTTAACTCGGTTTTCCAGGACTTCATACTTTTGCTCAACAAGTGTCTGATGTTATCTGCCACCTTGAAGATCTTTAGGCTTTTGGTGATCCAAGAATGAGGCACCATGTCAAATGCCTTTTTGTAGTCTATCCATCCCATGGCAAGACCAGTGTGTCTCCTCTTACAATTTCTCATTTTTATTATTAATATCATTATTATTATTATTATTATTATAATTATTATTATTATTGTTATTACTCTTTGAGTCTCAGTCATTGATGTTAGTTAACTGGAAAGTTTGTTGAAATGAATATCAAGCCACTACCTGCAGCCTCAAATATTCAGGACGTATCGGAAGGTTCTTGCTGTTCCCAGCAAGCATGCCTTTTGAAGCGTTCCAAAAAGTGTGAAGGGGCCAATTTTCTTTAACCAAACCTGGAAACTTGTTTTAAATAGTCCCTAGTGCGCCTATGACAATCGGGATCACTTTGACTTCATGGCAGTTCCAAATCCTTTTTACCTCCCACTTTAAGTCCTGATATCGGTTAATTTTCTCCCTCTCCTTCTCTTGCACTCTCGTGTCGAATGGGCAGGCCACATCCACAATCAGGCACGATCTTTTTTCTTTGTCCAAAACCACCAGGTCAGGTCTATTGATGTTCCAGTTTCTTTTACGTCTGTATCCTAAAATCCCACAGCACCTTCACCTGATCGTTTTCTATCACCGCCTCTGGCTTATGCTCATACCACTTCTCAGAATGTGGTAAATTGTTTACTTTGCATAGATGCCAGTGGATCACCCTGCCCATCACATCATGTCCTCAGCCCTTATAGTGAGTCTGGGCTAGGTGTTTACACTCGGATACAAGGTGAGCCACAGTCTCCTCTCTCTCTCCACAGATGCTGCCCAGTGGACTAGCCTCCTCCTTGTAAATGTGGTCTTTCAACCACTTCGTTTTGAGGGCCTGCTCCTACGCAGCCATTAGCATTCACTCTGTAGCCTCTTTAAGGTCTCCTCTTTTCAACCAGTTCCATGTCTGTGGATCTCTAAATTCAGTTTTCTCAAAGAAGGTACTATGAAGGGATGTTTCCTGAAGGCTGCTCTTTCTCCTTGATGTTATTTCCTCCTTGGACATGCCCTGGTATATTGTCCCCTCCTTCAGTACAGTTCTGAGCATTGGCTCCTTACTATCAGTCACGTATTTGTGTAGGTTGTTTTTCTCCATCTGAACACAGTTCTCTATGCTGATAAGACCTCTTCCACCTTCACATCTCCTTAAGTAGGGTCTATCGACATAACTCCTCTTGTGGAACATATTGTAGATAGTCAATAGCTTCCTAGTCTTCCTATCCATTTCTTTTTGTTCAGCAACATTCCATCTCAGAATTCCCGCACTGTACATAATAATAGACACAGCTCGGGAATTTACTGCACTTATGGCATTCCTACTGTTCAGATGTGACTTTTATACGCTCCTTACTCTCCGAAGGTATTTAGTTCTTATCAATTCCTTCATTTTTTTGTTCTTGATGTCATCAGCCTCCAGAACGCCCAAATACTTGTATCCTTCCTCAGAGTCAATTTCCTTTATCATCTCACCTGTTGGTATCTGGATTCCGTTACTTCTGCTCAACTTACCCCCCCTCATCACAATGACTCCACACTTACTAATACCAAATTGCATCCATATATCAATGCTGAAAATAGGGACAGTGTCAACAAACACATGCAACTCCTTCTCACTCTTCTCGAAGAGCTTAAGATCGTCCATGACAAGGAGGTGATTGATGGTAAGCTTTCCCTTTCCCAACTTGTATCCTGCTCTCACTTTTCTCAGTATAATGGTCAGGGGCATCAGGGCAAGGACAAACAACAGAGAGGACAGTATATCTCCCTGGAAGATACCTCTCTTGATCTTCACGTCTCCCAAGGATTCTCCAGCTGATGTTAACTCGGTTTTCCAGGACTTCATGCTTTTGCTCAACAAGTGTCTGATGTTATCTGCCACCTTGAAGATCTCCAGGCTTTTGGTGACCCAAGAATGAGGCACCATGTCAAATGCCTTTTTGTAGTCTATCCATCTCATGGCAAGACCAGTG
>OZ024750.1:48114674-48127174 GCA_964016885.1 Eledone cirrhosa
AAAAGATTGTGTTGGTAAAAACAGGAGTAAGCAGTAGAAACCTCTCAACAATCGTTGTTTTTAGTTACGATGGAGAATTTTATAAAAATAACAAAATAAGATGCTGAGGTTACATATATTGTTTAATCATTGTAATTATTCCACGATTCTCCATGCAATCGAAATGTCCTTCATGCATTTGCTGTTGATTACGAGAACGGTGGCCTCAGATGAAAAACCGATATTTTTGATATGTCGCTGGCAGGAAATCCACACGTCCCATTGCTTGTGTGGGCAGCAAACATGTGAGTGCTGAAGGGTTTACCAGCCGTAGTATTTAGTAGAAGTTATCAACTAAAAAAACGAAAAAAACGAAAAAAAAACAAAAACTGTGTGTAGCCAAAACGCACTAGTAAAATTACATGGGTATACGAATTTTATTAATTCAGTCATTAACTATATTTGTGGAAGCTCTTTCAATATAGATGAGCATATTATTCAGATTCTTAATTTTCCAAATGATATATGAGGAGCTAAAACCCATTTCCCATAGTGTGAGGACATAGTTTAGATAAATGTTATTGATTACATCGCTTCTATATATTCTATATAACAGCTGCAAAAAATCAGTAGTAGTTATGGAACATCTGTGGAATCAGGGGTAAGTTTAGAAACAATAATATATAATTATATTTAGCATGAATAAACAATAACATGATCTGCAAGAATTATCGACATTTTGGTGTAGATATGTGTGGTGAATATATGTAGGATTTCGTTAACACAAGCTAGCTATCACCTATAGTAATATAGTAATGTTGCATTCTTCATTGTTTATTTTGATATATTATGAAAATAACGACTATAAATAATTATAAATATATGTATATATATATATATATGTGTGTATGTTGTAGCTATGGCTCGTTAGAATCTATTGATCGCTTGCCACACATCTCGGAAGTTGTTTTTCGCTAATTTCCAATAGCGGAAATACGATTCTCGCTAATTTATATTTATATATATATATATATATATATATATATATATATATATAGTTCTGCGAGGTTTTTGATATGAAATCGTGTTTCGAAACAAATATTGTTATACTTCGGGAGGGTCATATGTGTGTAATATTGCCAGAATTAATAACAGAACACACTCAATGTTTGTTTGGTTGATTTTCGCTTTTCGCTTTTATGTCTTTTATGTCGGTTAATTTAATTTATTTGGTCCTCAATGTTGCCATTGACTGACCAACGGTCAAAAATACAGATACAATATAGATACAAACACAGTGAGTGTGTTCTGTTATTAATTCTGCCAATATTACACAAATATGACCCTCCGCAAGTATATATATATATATATATATACCATCAGTCCCGAAAAGGTACATCTACCTGCTCTCAATCCTCAAAACTCTCTCACACACACGCACACACACACACAAGCATACAGAAACACATATATTCACATATATATATATATATATATACACACACACTCACACACACATGTATATATATATATATTTATTAAAATAACAAATTGAAGTTTAAACAAAGAATCGCTGCTTTCACTCTTAACGGGATGTTAACTGAGTTTCAGATGATCCCGTTCAGCTGAAAGCAGCGATTCTTTGCTTAAACTTTAATCTGTTATTTTAATAAATATTTGCCCTACGGTTCTTATATATTTGATATATATTTATCCATATCGAGCCCTCTTTGGATTTTAGTCTTCAAATCTGTTATTATTACTATATATATATATATATATATATATATATATATATATATATATATATATATATATATATATATGTATATATATCTTTATTTGTATATATATATATATATATATATATATAGGGCGGGAAAGCGAGGCGAAACGCGAAAATCAGAAATGATACTGGCAAAGTGTTCAATAGTTAAAAAACAGAGCTAAACAATGTGCTAAGAAGCCATACAAAACTGAAAAGGTGATCAATAAAGCATTAACCACCCAAGCCAAAAGCCAAATCAAGCTGAACAGGTCAAAACAAAATAAATGATAAAAAAATAAATGATAACCAGACCTGGACTCCGGGAATTGCTGTTACAATCCGTTGTATAGTTTATGTGACACCTAAATCAAAATACAGTCTGCTTAAAAATGTAAGCTTTGTGTATAATGATCGAACAAGGAATATCACGTTATATGTATATATATATATTTTAGTAAAAAGAAAAAGAAAATGCTGACAAATTTTTCACAGTGAAAAATAGTTTAATTAGGAATAAGTATAAATTAGTAATATGTATTAATTAGTATTCAGTTTTAGTTTTAAGTTTTTACCGGCTGCGCATTCCTCTCAACATGACTGCAACTCAATCAAGGGGAAAAGGACACTCTTCGACAAGCTTACAATTGGCGCGATACCAGCTCGTGCCAAAATGAATTTAAACATCACGTGACTTCTACCGACCAATCAAAATTGTTTTGATAACAAGCATTTTTGCAACACGAATTCGCGCGAAATCTATAGCGCTTATTCACGTGACATTCAACCAACCAAATCTTAATGCGACCCAAGCCACTTTTTTCACATAATACAGGAAGAATTTCCCAAACTGATCAGATTAGAGCAAAAATCACGAGCACTCTATCTCAAAATTAATTTTGAAAGGCATAACGAATGCGCAACTGGTAAAAACTTAAAACTAAAACTGAATACTAATTAATACTTATTACTAATTTATACTTATTCTTAATTAAAATACTTTTCACTCTGAGAAATTTGTCAGCATATTCTTTTCCTTTTTACTAATATATCACAACTCGTGTGTCACACTTCTATTTTTTTTTAAATCTCTCTCTCTATATATATATATACATATATATATATATACACACATATATATATATATATATATATATATATATATATATAATATAAGATCAAAAGATGTTTAAAGGAGTTCCATATATTTTATTATGCGCATTTCAAAAACAAACATCATCAAGCAATAATATTTGTGTTTTCATCAGATAAAACAGGAGAACATGATATGAAGGCTAAAACACACTTGTGGATAGTGCAGTTTTAAATCAACATATGAAAAGTGGTTTTAGATTGATGTGTGATATTTTGAAAAATATTTTATTTAGAGAGGGGGGGGGGGGAAGATGAAAAGGGAAGGAGATGAGAGGGAGAGATGGGTGATAGAGAGAAAGAGATAGTTTTTATAACTGAGAGGAGATATATTTTTTACATAGAGGGGTTGAAAACCGTTGGAAGATATTGTATAAATTAAAAATTTTGAAAATTAACGAAGGGAGGATATGTGCGAGGAAAAAATATTTTATTTAGGGAGGGGGTGGGGGTGGAAAGGATGAAAAAAAGGGGGAGGAGATGAGAGTGAAGGTGGAGAGGGAGAGATGGGTGATAGAGAGAAAAATATAGTTTTTATAACTGAGAAAAAGATATATTGTTTTAATATAGAGAGGTTGGGAACCGTTGGAAGATAATGTATAAATTAAAGGAATTTGAAAAATTAACGAAGGGAAATTATGTATGAAGATAGAGAGAAAAAAATAATAATTGTGGGTGAATATTCTAACGTCAAAAGAAGAAATGTATGTATTGTGGCAATTTCAAAATTAGCGAAGAGAAAAATTGTTAAGGTTTGTGTGTAGAAGGATTTGAGAAAAATAATGTGAAGTTAAAGTTTGTACATTGAATTGATAATATGTGCGAATGAAGAGTTAATATGTATTAATAATGAGTTCGTTGATGGGGAGAAAAAAATAATAATAAATTAAGGATGAAATTGAGATTAAGAAGATTTATGATAGAGAGAAAAAATAATAATGATTGCGGATGAATATTCAAAATGTCAAAAACAAATGTTATTATTTTACGAGAAGATAGAATGAGGGTAATGAGTAAACGAGTATTATAGAGTGTATAATGCCCTTTAAAGTAAGGTAGATGGGTATATTTTAAAGAGGTGTATGTATATGTGCCTTTGAGAAAAGATTCTAAATTGATAAAGAATTGAATATTAACTGTATACTTTGTGAAAAGTTCTATGGAATTTATGCAGGCAGATAGAAAACAAATCTGAGCGTCTATTTATTATAGAATCTAGGTTAGAGATAATGGTAAATTTTTCATTTAGGCAGAGATTACAGATTTTAGATAGAGAGCTGTTCAATATCCGATATCTACATTGCTTTATTGTACTACAATAAAACTCACCTCCTACATTATATATATATATATAATGGTTTCTTATATAGGCACAAGGCCATCAATTTTGAGGATGGGAAAAGTTGATTAAATCGACCCCAGTGCGTGACTGGTAGTTTATCACGTAAGGATGAAATGCAAAGTTGACCTCGGCGGGATTTGAACTCAGATCATAAAGGTCCGTAACTCAATGCCGCCAAGCATTGCGTCCGACCCTCTATCGATATACTACCAACATAAATAATGTTTTGCATACATAAATAATTTTGACAACAATCTATTCGGGAATATGTCATATATGCTTCTAATTAGGCCTCGCAAACTCACTATCCAACTTAAAGCTCAAAACTTTTAAAAAGGAAAATGTACATATTATTTAATGTATATATATATATACATATATATATAAAACATGAGAAGAAAGAGGAATACTGCGTGGTTGCACATGGGTTACATATTATAAAATTATTCCCTCGTCAGTGATTTGCCAACCATCATTGGTATTTCATCGCATTAAAAATCATATACCTCAGGTTGGTGCGAGCAATAACTAAAAAAAGCTATTGGGACAAGTGAATCGCGTAAAGCGAGTGAGACAAGTAAACAACATAGAAGGATAAAAGCAAACCGAAGATAGGAAAAGCAACATGGTTATCCGGTCAGCATAAGCTGGGTGAATTTCATGAGCGTTCATAATACATACCGTCCGATGTGAGTGAGATGTGAGCACGAAAGAACCCCACTACCAACGAATCGGGAGGAAGTGAGAAGGAGAGAAACAGAGAGTGAGTGAGTGGAAGTGCGAGGAAGAGCCCAATCGAGAGAAAGTGTAACTGACAGAGGGGGCGAAAGAAGGTGAGATAAACAGAGAGAAAGGGGGAGCAGTAAGAGAGAAAGAAAGAAACTTAAAGCTCAACACTTTTAAAAAAGGAAAATGTACATATTATTTAACGTATATATATCTAAATATATATATATATATATTTATATATATATATATAAGCTATCGCCGTATTTGGACTATAGACATTAAAGAAATTATTTAACAAGATAGTGGTGTTATGAACCCTCGGAGAAATGGAAAACGATGAGTATTGATGCTCCCATGTACGTCAATACTAATTTTTTTCCATTTCTCCGAGGGTTCTTTAGCCCACTATCAGGCTAAATAATTTCTTTAATTTCCTTAGTCAAAATACGGCGATAGCTTATATTTATAATTTAAAACTCGCCCGCTGTTTCGAAAATATTCCTACTTGATATATATATATATATATATATATATATATATATATATCGCATATATATATATATATATATATATATATATATATATATATATGTGTGTGTGTGTGTGTGTGTGTGTGTGTATTCTGAAGATTGAGAAGAGGATAGAAGTGTCTTTTCGGCATATGGTGAGGAAGATATATGTATATATATATATATATATATATATATATATATATATGGAGAGAGAGAGAGAGAGAGAGAGAGAGAGAGAAAGAAAAAGAGAGATAGACAAATAGAGAGAGAGAGAGCGAAAGAGAGAGAGAAACAGAGATAGAGAGAGAAAGATGGTGAGTGAGGCAGAGAGTATATACCGAGGTAGTGTGAGAGAGAGAGAGAACATAGATGGAGAGAGAGAGAGAGAGAGAGTGTTGTAGAGAGAGAAAGAGAGGGGGGGATTGAGAGAACGTAAGAAAGACGAAATTTGTAAACGAGAAAAGAAAATTAGATATAATGATTGAAAGTTTGAGAGATGTAGAGAAAGAAGGGGGGAATTGCGATATAGTTGTGTGAGAAGGAGAAAGTGAGAAAGAGCGAACATGTTAAAGGTAATCAGTTATTTTAATCAAAGAGATTACGTTAAAAAACAAATATGGCGTTGACCTTCGTCGACTTCAATGATGCATCTATCAGTTATTTGATCAAGTTAACACCATGCATTTGAACTTTACACCTACATAACTAAATAGTGCACAAAAACTCCTACCCTTAACGGTATGTTCAGAGTGTTTCAGCGAGAAACTGTGGATCAAGTCTGTCCTTTGGATTAACTGGTAGAATCCATGTGACAGGCTTTCAAACATTTTTCGCGCAACCCAATTTCACTAACAACGTAGACACAGTTGTTATGAAAGAATTGACATCCGTTACTTTTAATGGTGTATGCTGACTGTGTCAATAGATGTAGCTGCTCATGAAATTAACGTGTACGTTGCTGAAATTTCGCAGTCACGTGCACTATTAGAACAATTCGCAGGGAGATTCAGCATCGCAGTGTAGGACTAAGCCGTTCATTTGAATCACAGGCCCATTTCATTCGACGAGCTTCCTAACAAACAGTTTTTCTCTACTCAATATCCCTCATGACCTCACGATCAAGCTGGATATGGTAAATGATACTTGCTGGAGATGCTAGGCAGCGGGATTGAGCTAAGGACCAAACGATTGAGGAGCAAACTTCGTATCCATTCAGACATGTTGCGTTCGCTACTCTAGAAACCAGATGTAGTGAACACATACTGAACAGTTTACACTGAGGGCACTTATAATCATTTGGCATTTAACCCGGCCAGATCCGGCCAAAATTCTCTCACCTCTTTCTGTTCAAAATAGCCATAACTGGCCACTCAAACTGA
Organism: Eledone cirrhosa; assembly: GCA_964016885.1. Taxonomy (NCBI): domain Eukaryota; kingdom Metazoa; phylum Mollusca; class Cephalopoda; order Octopoda; family Eledonidae; genus Eledone; species Eledone cirrhosa. Next base: position 48,121,533 of record OZ024750.1, read on the forward strand.
TGATATGGTGTTGTTCTCAAAATAAATAACATCAAATTCTTGTAGATTAGATATTATGTGAAATAATTATGTGAGGTAAAGCCTTTACCAAAATAATACAATAGTATATATATAATATATATAGTATATATAGAGTAAATATAGAGTATATATAGAGAATATATAATATATATTGAGTATATAATAGTATATATAGAGTAATGTAAATACTAAAGGGTTAACATTTTGAGAGGAGGAAGGGTGGTGGTGAACTAATATAACACCATGTTTCTTTTTATATATCAACCCAAACACGGCATATTTAATTTCATTATGCAACCAATTAATTATTGATAAAGATTGTGAGTCGGTTACATCTGTACTCCTTTAGAATAATCAAATAAGCCAACCAATCTTTTAAATTAACCTCCTAATATAACTGAGACGGTATAATAAACTATTCCTTTCTTCCAAAACAACACCCACAACAGCATAGTACACAACCTATAGAAATGATTGATGCAGAGCAGAGAATGGAAGATTTCTTAGAAAACAATGAAAGTAATGAATGTATTGAAAAACAAAACATTAACTGAAAGGAAATGTTTTAAATATTTGAGGAAAAACAAATTAAATAAAAAGAAAAAAATGGGAAGAGGGAGTAGCGGGGTGAAACGCTATCACATTGGCTGGCTGTTATATCTTAGCTGTACCCCGTGAGTAACATGGCGAAACAGTGCCCTGGTGAACATTGGGCGACAGGGAATTTGTTAGCCATTCCATCTCACGTTGCTTGTATAGGAGGGATAGATAATCAACGGCTGGAATATAAAGGATGTCACTGGGGATTGAGGGAAAGGGAGAAGAAGAGATGGAAGGAGAGAAAGATATATATATATATATATATATATATATATATATATATGAAAGACGTAAAATAAGAAAATTTTAAATATTAAAATTTAACTTACTTACTAAAATGTTCACTCCAACTAATTAGTTTCTGTAAGGGGATAAATATAGTTACGCAACATAACTATAGAGAATTATTTACGTCATCAGGGAGTCTATTCTCAGCTAAGTTCCCAGGCAATGCGCGGACACTATGAACCCATATAAAAATAATAATTCAGTGGATGGAATAAAGCTAGCGGGGATTAAATTCCAAAGCACTGAAAAAATTCACTGACTCTTTGGTCAGTGGCAGATTCTAAAGAATCAACCACGTGACACTGAGGTTAATCAGTGAGGAGTGGGGTGACATTATGACAATAGCCTACTACTACCATGAATCACAGCAGTAAATTATATATATATATATATATATTTATATATATATATTAAATAACAGATTACATTTTAAGAAAATAACCGCCTCTATCACCCTTAACGGGATATTTGCTTAAACTTTAATCTATGATTTAATAAATATTTGCTCTACGTCTTTTATATATATTTATATACATATATATAATCCTTATCGAGCCATCTTCGGATTTTAGTCTCCACCTTTATTATTATTATTATATATAGGGCGGTGGTTTGGCAGTATCGGTAGAGGGTCGGACACCATGCTTTCCAGCATGGTTACGTCCCTTTACGATCTGAGTTCAAATCCCGCCGAAGATGACTTTGCCTTTCATCCTTACGGGGTCGATAAAATAAAGTACCAGTAATGCACTGGGTAATTGCTGGCCTTGTGCCTAAAGTAGAAACAATTATTATTATATATAGGGCGGTGGTTGGCAGTATCGGTAGAGGATCAGACACCATGCTTTCCAGCATGGTTACGTCCCTTTACGATCTGAGTTCAAATCCCGCCGAGGTTGACTTTGCCTTTCATCGATACGGGGTCGATAAAATAAAGTACCTGTAATGCACTGGTTAATTGCTGGCATTGTGCCTAAAGTAGAAACAATTATTATTATATATATATATATATATATATATATATATAGGAAAATGTTAGACACCGACGGCAGAGCTCAAGCCGTCGAAACAGCTTGAGCTCTGGCGTCGGGGTCTAACATTTTCCTATTGCCCACACTACTACCCTAAGTATTGAGTACTCTGGTGCGTTATTGTCCATATTGTTCCTTACCACACCTGCTTCGTTATATATATTTTTTTCTTTTCTGAGTCGGTTATCTCGTTGTTCTGGTCCTACCGACACGCTTATCGGTTGCTGTCTTCAATTTGCATAGCTGTCTAAACGTAATGTTATAACTCTAGTTATACAACTTGAGTGTTTTAGCTGCACTTTCCGACTGCATTCGTTAGCTTGGCTGCAACCAGGGCTTCGACTTGGTGTACTCCCTTCTTGTATTATTATCTCCTAGACTTAAGGATTAATTGATTAATTTATTTAGACAATTCTATTGATTGGTTAATTGTTTATGTTTGTTTAATAACATCTAGTTGATATATTTTATTCGGTTTGTGTAAAGGATATATATCCTCTGTTCAAATTTTGAATTTGAGCGCCAAAACAGGGGGTTACCTCACTTCGGATAAACCACGTGACTACTGGCAGTGTTTACTTCTAGTTCTTACAACCGGTGGCGGCAGAACGAAAACGTGTTGTCGAAGTAAATTCCACTGTTCTATCTTCCAAAACCAATAACTTGCAGGCCCCTGCAAATGGATTTTGATGATTTCGGATTTACAGAAACCTAATGGAGATATTATATAATATTTCCACGATGGTCCAGGTATTTTAAATATTTTCCTTAGTCGGTGTTTTCGTTGTTCTGATCCAAGCGGCTCGCTTATCGGTCGCTCTCTTCAATTTGTATAGCTGTCTAAACGTAATGTTATATCTCTCAGTTAAAATCCTTATTGATGTCTTTAGCTGCACTTTCCGACTGCATTCGTTAGCTTTGCTGCAATCAGGGCTTCGACTATTCTTTACTTCCTTCTTGTATATATATATATATATATATATATCAATGGTGAATGAAAATATGTCAATATGTTTAGAGTTGTGTGTTTCTTTCACGATATATGGTCCTTTCTATCTATATATAAACATATATATTTTAATTTGGTTACCTACTATATAAATTGCAGTTTCTGTATCTCTCTGTGTATCTGTGTATAATCAGTTGGCGCCTACAACAGTGAATCGATCATGATGACACTTTACACCCGTGTTAAGCTAATGTTCAGAAACAGGGCTGGTGAATTGTATTTCAATAAAAATCAATAATAGAACACCTGGGGACTATTTTACAATGGAGGGGGAAACAGAAGACATTATTGAGAGAGGGGGGACATGAGATACTACTATTGTATGTTAAACCCTCCCTTCCACTACTCCCCTTCCTCCTCCCACAATTCAGTCCTCCAAAACGATGCAACAACTTATTAGAAATGAGTTTATCTTGTCGATATTTCGATGTGTCGGATTGTGGAAAGTTTGTTCATGGTATATAAGCGCCTGCGTTCCCTATTGAATTTACATTTGACGATTTGTCCGTTTAAACGTAAGTAACTCCATTCGTTTTCACTTAAACAACAGTCTTTTTGCTTGCAACCTTAACACTAGTTTATTCAAGAGTCGGTAATCCAAATAATTTGTTCACTTATGCTCCGCTGGGCAAGACCAATAATGATGTTTACCAAGAAGCTCTGCCACCAATCAATTGTTGCATGTATTCGTAAACCTGCATATTTGTCGATATGTCTTGCATCATCATGTATTTGTAAATCTGTGTGTAAACCCATATGTTTCTAAACATAGTTGTTAATGTTGTATGAATTTATACTTTCGAAACCGGTTGAGATCGATGTTTTTACTTCTTCCATTCCCAGCCGATTCATCAGTACGCTGCAACTTCTTGGCGTCGGCGTCATGAAGGAGTTCAAGAACCAGATCCGCGAACAAGTCGATAACTTTCCGATAGACGCTGTCGATCAGGCTGTAAATAATTTGCATATCACCAACTGGATCTTCCTTGCATGAGTCAGTGTCAATACTGAAAATATACAGAAGACCTGGCGAAGATTTGAATGTGAAAGCCACCTTTGATGTCACCATGGCAGTCCAGCCGTGCATCAGTGAACGTTACAAGGCCCTTTTTAGGGCCAACACTTATGAATGGTTTTCCAACTTAATATGGTGTTTTTTCTCGGGTTATGTCTACTATAGGGGACAAACCGGATGGTTTTATTGAATTACTTCAGTCATTTGAAGGGTTTTACAAACGGGCGATGGAACACTACCTGAATATGTTCACTCGCTTATAATTTCTTCAATAATTGCGATCACCTCCTCAATTGTTCTGTGTTTGTTCTTGAGCGCTAAGGCAGTAAGTTTGTTATTCTTATACATAGGTTTATTGAATAAGTTCGATAATTTTCGAGCTCAAACTTCCCCGGCTTATTCACTCAGAATAAAGAAAGTTGGAGGCTAGAAGGACTTATGACTTAAACAGCTTTTGATAGTTCGACACAAAAAAAATTGATCTGCCATTAACACACCTAGCAAAGGTTGCTATTGAAAATCTTATATGGGCACCCAGTGTCGCTAGCATTTTCATGCACACTCCCGGAGCTGTGAATATCCCCACGTTTCCCGGGTATTACCGGGAACTGCAGCTAGTATGTATGTATATATATATATGTATATATATATATATATATATATATATATATATATATATATATATATATATATATATATATCAGAGCCAGAACTGGACTGGCATTTGTTTTTATCGACCACGAAATTAATGCAAATTGCCCTAGGAAGGATTTGAAATAAGAGGACGCTGACAGCCACAACGTATACCGCAAAGAATACAATCCCCGTGCCAATGTGGCGGATTATTTGAATAATGCAAACATAGAAAACCATGGTAGCGGGCAGATTTTCAAGGGGTGGACAGCTAACCAAAAAGACCAGGCACGATATTACCTTGCCTTGGTAAACAAAATTATGTAAAATATATATTAAAAAATTAGCAATTCACCGCACACGCTTTGGTGTGCCCAAGTGGGATTCATAAATATATATAGGAAAGTAAACTTTAAATTATTTTCCAATCACCGAAGCTCATCAAGTCAGATATTTTCTTTGTTACATTGACTTTAAGCGACTGAGTTAAGGGTGGTATGTTAATACGTCGCAATGTTAAACACCAACTAACTGCTAGTAGTCATTTTAACCAATTGAGTTGACTGTAGCAATGCAAATTAAAGAGTTCTGCTCTAGGAGAAAACAGTCCTCATATTCCGATAATCGAACCCGAAACATTATGATAGTGAAGCCATAATCCCAACTAAAAATATGTATATAATGAAACTGACAGTTGTGAAATAAGCAACTAATTAGAAACATAATTACATATACCAGCTAACAGCAAAAATAATCCATTGGATAATACAGAAATACACTGTTCCATAAAGGAAATAATTTGCAAAGAAACGCAGGTGAAGCTAAATATTTCAAGTAGTTAAGTTCATTATTTGTCATAGCAATAGAAAAGGATGTGCTCGGAACTAAAGAAGAAAAAAGACCGACTCCTCTAAACCCATACGCTTTGAAGAGAAAAAGACAGTTCAATAAATCGATTCCAGTGCATTACTGGTTTTTTATTTCATGAAACCCTAAAGATTGAAGGCACGGCTAACCTCTGCGGGATTTGAACTCAAAACCCATA
>OZ024750.1:48132174-48149674 GCA_964016885.1 Eledone cirrhosa
TACGGCTGTTACTTAAATATAAGTATGTACACGTACATACATATATGTATACCGACGTACAGTAGTATGTATATATATATATACATACATGCACACATATATATATGCACGTATGGATTCACCGAACATTTATTATAATGCTCGGTGTGTTTGTAAACAAACATCCCGTATTAAGCCGTAGTGTCTAGCAACCACCGTTGCTCGTTTGTTCAACACTGACAAAGGAACGCTGTACTAGTTTCAAGCTTGTTAGCTATCGTCAGCAACGTATACCTTCTTGCCAGATTGTTGAACGTATATACTTACCTTATGCATATTAACGGCTGAGTAGCCCAATTTGCATATCGAGTGGGTTAATCGGCCGGGTGCACCGAAAACGATAAACGGAAAAAATGAAACGATATTTCATTTCCCACTCTTAGTACGGCTGTTACTTAAATATAAGTATGTACACGTACATACATATATGTATACCGACGTATATATGTATATATATATATAAATACATGCACACATATATATATGCACGTATGGATTCACCGAACATTTATTATAATGCTCGGTGTGTTTGTAAACAAACATCCCGTATTAAGCCGTAGTGTCTAGCAACCACCGTTGCTCGTTTGTTCAACACTGTGTGCTTTGAGAATTTTAACTCTGGCGGACCCCATCACTCTGTGTCGTAAGACGGCCAATAAATTCGAAAGAAAAATATGGGACAGGGAGACAGTGATAATAGACATGGACTTTATTTCTTAATGGAAAGATAAAAGGCAACGTTAGCCTCGGCAGGTATTGAACCCAGAGTAACATTGAGTCATAACTGTTACTGTGGCAATTATTATCAACGCGCCAACCACCCTGCCAGTGCATCGTGACTTTATATCACTCTAATGATGTACCACAAAACTTGGCGGACAACACATACGTTGATTTCATCAATGGTTCCTTTATGAAGTATTGAGGACATTTGGAGAGCCGCCACAATGACAGTAAAAGAAATAAACAGAAATACTTGCAAGAATTGACCCACCCATCTTTTGTCATCGCACTCATAAAATATGACTCAGCTTCACAAATTTTCTTCTTGGGGCTAGATCATTTTCGTTTTAGACAGAAGTATGGTTGGATTTTCTTAAGCAATGGAGGTGATACGTTGCTGTCGCCATACTTATTTTATGTGAAGTATTCAACATTAGAAAATCAAATGTATTAACTGAATATTTGTAGGTATTCACAATGTTCTCTGTCACTAAAGATTTACGGAGATATTAATCTCTACAAATAGAATAATCAACGTGTAATTTAACAAAGAGGAAAGTTATATGAATATCCAAAGTAAAAGCTACAAGTATTTCAAAACTAATTGCTTATCTAGACGCATTACATAAATAACCGATGTTTATATTCAATTGACTGGCTGTTATCAGGTAACTATCATCTAATCGAAGTGAAGTAGATAGTTAGCAAAAAGGAAACACACTATTCCAAATAACAACCGATCAATATGGGAAGAATAAAAACACCAAATTGTTTCGGAGTGGAACAAAAGCTGTGCCGCCCGTGACAAAGAGGAGCGGAAGACATCCCCAAACCGGAACTTGACTGACCGTTTCACGTGCTGTCTGGCCGCTCTCGATATATGTTGGTCTTAGTCACTGCATTGCTGATTTTCTTCGGAAAAATCGGGAGGCATGCTTTACACCCGAAGACAAAGATCCGTTTTTAGATGGATGCGGCAACAGGTGTCCATATTTCATCTGTGCAGAATGATTTCTGCAGAGAACAAATATGGACACATATGTTCGCCATATTGTCCGCGTTACGAATCTAAGATACACCGCCTAAACCAGAGTGTAGCGTTTGTCATCTCCCTTTCCATCTTTTGTAGGCTTTTAATCACACCGTTTTCTTTTTTCTCGCTCTATCATGGCTATATGGATGACGTCAACCATATATTCAGAAGACATGCAATAGCAGAAACATTTAGTAACTACATCATTTAGTTGTGAGAACGATGTTAAAATATATATCTAGATATTCGAAGTATAGTGGATTCATCAATGTTACAAGGTATATTAATTGTTTCTACTTTTGGCACAACGTCACAATTAACCAGTACAGTACTAGTACTTTATTTTATCGACGCCGTAAGGGTAAAAGGAAAAGTTAACCTCGGCGGGATTTGAATTCAGACCGTAAAGTGACGTAACTATGCTGGAAAGCATGGCGTCCGACTCTCTACCGATACTGCCAATCCACAAGGTATATTAAAGCATTCAAATTAGTCGTTTCAAACATAAGCACTCTCATATGAGATTTTAGGAATAGATAATCTTGTTAAACTTATAATCCAGTATATGGATGAGGAAATTAGAAAATTGGGAGTCTCAGACATATTTTTAAAAATACACGGAGAGTATATGAATCATACGGTTATAGTTATACATATACGAGACATGATGATTGTCATAATAACTAGGAAGTGAAATGGCTGGAAGATCTTAGGATATTCAGCAAGCTACTCGCTGTATACAAATCCGCAAGCGGAAAGCCGATATATTTAATATAAGGTCTAACACACTCACAGAGAGGAAGGAGCTTAACAAGATATCGATATGTAATCTAGTAAAAAGTGGATCTAGAAAAATAACTAGAAGCAAGCAAAGGTACACTGATTAATATAATAATGCAAATAAACAAACTAATACCAATAAATACTATGTAAAGTACAAACTAAAAACAAAATATATCGATAAAAAAATTTGAGATAAGGAATCAAAAAGAGAACAATAGTTGACAAAAATGATAAAAAATCAAAAGTTATCACTAAAATAAACGAAACGAAAACAAATTGAGAAAATATCTCTATGATCAGTATTCTGCAAGGCTGGAGGGTGACGGAGTAAAAAAATAATATGAAAGGCAACGATTGCTAAAATTCTTTGAAATAAAGGCAATTACAGAAGCTCTGATTGTAGCACACAACTAATTGTTTCCGATAGTTAGAAAGAGCGGAGATTAGGGTTACAGACATTTGTGAGATGAAGATTCAATTAACGAATATGTGTATATATATATATACTGACATATTAACGATATATAGAAGCAAGTATGGGATAGTGATGAAGGAGTTCGCTTCGCAATCACGCGACTTCAGGTTTGATCACAATGAGTAGAATATTGGCAAAGCGGGCCAAGCATAGTGAATGACATTTGGTCGATGGAACTTGTTAGGAAACACAAAACAGCGTCTCACTTTGAATACCATTATTATACGTTGGGTGGGTTGGCTGTATCGGTAGAGAATCGGACGCTATGTTTTCAAGCATAGTTACGTCCCTTTACGGTGTGAGTTCAAATCCCGCCGAGGTTTACTTTGCCTTTCATCCTTACGGGGTCGATAACATATGGTACCAGTAATGCACTTGGTAATTGCTGGCCGTGTGCCTAAATTAGGAACAATTATTGTACGTTTGCCGGTATTAAGTTACAATCCACACATCAGGTGTTCAGATACATGAACTACTGTATGATATGCGTCGAAGCTGACCGAGGAACAATAATTTATACTATGTCTGATCGGTCAAACAAGTTTGCTTTGTAATTTATTATTAGCTATAGTTTATAGTATATTACAGTGCATATTATTGTATCGGGTTTAATGGAGATACATAACATATTTATACGCGTTCTGTAACAAACGATACACAACTCACATATCAAAGTTACATCTACAAGTAAATTAAACCAAACATACCAGCATGATAACTGCTGAAAGAGTTATTTCAGTCGGGTAATAAAACCAACCATTGACGTGGATCAAACGAATTTATGACACAAAACAGAACATCTCATAATAAATACTAAGAAAATTATTAGATATAAGCACAGTCTTTTGAGTGAATAATATGTCAGACGGCACAGGCGTATACACACACACACACATACACACATACACACACATACACACACACACGGACAAACACACACATACACACACACACACACACACACACAAATATATAATTATATATATATATGGGTAAATATATTTAAGTCGTATGGAAGCCTCGACAATGCAAGTGGGTAAATCTCCGGGTAACAAGATCCGGTGGTGGAGAGAGAGATGTAAATGGGTGTACGTTGAGATGCGTGGTGTGTATAAGACGTGTAGAGGAATGAAGGAAAGAGTATGAAGGATAAAATAAAAATAACAACACGAGAGAGAGTTACCTTGGGAGAGATTTAATTGTCTCTATATATTTCGGATTCACATCCATCAACTGGGGTTTTTTCCGGGGTGGGGGAATGGTTGTCTGTCGGAAAGGTGCGAAACGCGTCCTCCGCTGTGTGTTGTTTTGAATATCTGAGGAATCCAGCGGAGCGCGCGTGCGCGTGAAATGGTGTCGGTCGGGCAGAGGTCAGCGGCGGAATGTGGGAGTGGGGTGGCGCTAGCTGTCAGTCCATTCTCTGTCTGTTTGTTAAATGTTACTGTGTGTGTGTGTGCGTGTGTTGTTGTCTCGCTTGAGTGTGTGTGTGTGCGTGTGTTGTTGCCTTGTTACTCTGTATTGGCAGTGTAGTATGTTCGTATGTTGGAATGCTACTGTGTGTGTGTGCGTGTGTAGTTGTCTCGTTTGTGTGTGTGTGTGCGTGTGTTGCTGCATCGTTTGTTAACTTAAACCAGCCACCTCATTTCGCTTCTCTCGGATCGATTGTTTATTTGCGGTGCCAGACGTTTGATAAAAAGCGCTTCCTTGATACGTAACGTGCCGCCGTTTCTTTCAGTCGCTAGAATCGTGACAATGGGCCTTCCGTCTTTGTTTCCGCATTTGTCTATGTGTCTCCGGAAACCGAGGCCCTAGTTTTTGTGTGTTCCTTGATCCGGATGTTCAAAAGTCGGATTGTGCTACCTATATAGTATTGGTTGCACCTGTCACATTCTATATTATACACGACGTATGTGCGTAGGCAACAGTTCTCATGGCGTATCGGGCAGTCTCTGAGGGAGCACGCCTCAGTAGATTTCCCTGGTTTCCTGGAGAGGCATCTTCGCAGGGAGGGGCCCGAGTGGGCCAGGTGGATGTCGAGGCCCTCCCTCCGTATAGCCTTGCGGATAGCGTTGGTCGTATTCTGTGGCATTTTAAGGAAGCACTTGCTTTGAGTGCCTCTCTGTCTCTTGTGTCTGGCGTCTCCCACTTTGTCTGTGAGCGAGGTACGGTACCCGTTCGTCTCCAGCACCTCGAGGAATCGCTTGGTATGAGTGACACCACTCGCAGGATCACTGCATCTGTTTTTGATTCGCGCGATCTCGTTCGTGATGTATCCTCTTTTGGCAATGTTAGGGACGGCGGAATTGTAGTGAACGAATAGGTCCCTGCAGGCTGCCTTTCGGTAGAAGTTGCAGTGGATCCTTCCCTGTTCCGTGATGTTGATTCGGGAGCCGAGGAGGGCAAGTGACCCGTCTTCGTTGGGGTGTTCAACACTGAAGTCAATGTTCTCGTCCGTGTTGTTGAACGTCTCATAGATTATGTTCGCCGTGTCATGGAAGGATGTGAGGATGAGGATATCGTCCACGTACCTTGAGAAAAAGGCGACGGCGTTGGGGTGGCAGGCGTTGAGTGCCTTGCGCTCGAGGTTGTCCATGTAAGAAATCGCTAGCATACCCGACAGGCTTGATCCCATGGGCAATCCCGAGGTTTGTTGGTATGTTTGGTCAAGGAATCCGAAGTAGGTGTTGTCGACGACGATGGATAGGAGTTGGTGGATGTCAGTGGTGGTGAGCCCGAAGCAGTGTAGGTCCGTGGATTGGACGCGTTCCATCAGTATATTGACGGCCGGGAGTGCCGGAACCGAGGTGTAGAGAGCGACTACATCAAGGCTGAAGGCATATATGTTATTCCTTCTGGTGTTGGGATCCATTTGATGCAGGCGCTTCAACACCTCCTCGGAGCTGTTAACGTGTCCCGGCAAGGTGTCTAAGATGGGTTTGAGTATTCTGGCTAGGAGCCATGAAATTTTGTAGAGTGGTCCCTCCACACTGGATACAATGGGCCTGATCTTCAGGTCGGGTCCCTGTTTGTGTGTTTTCACAAGGTGGTAGAAGGCGGGTAGTCTGCTGTTCATCGTGAGGAGGTTAGTATCTCAGCTTTTTTGCGAGCTCCCGCCGGTCGCAGATGTTGGTCCAGGCGGCATCGATGTGCTCTTCTATCTGCGCGGGAGTGATTCCCGTGACTTTGGAGTAGAGCTTGTCATCGTCAAGGTGTCGGAGGGCCAGGGTGTTGTAGGCCTCTCTGCTGATGACGCAGAATTATTTTCCCTTGTCGGAGGGGAAATAGATGAGGTTCTTCGATTTTAGGTTGGAGAGAGTGGTGAGTTGAGATTTGGTGAGGTTATGTGTTGTGCGTGTGTGTGTGTGTTTGTGAAGTATATCCGAGATGGAGTGTTTTAACCTGATGAGTTTAGCGTCGAGTTCGTGGTTGGTGGGTGGGGGGTGGAGTGGGTTGTCGGGGTGGTAAGTGGGGAACTTGGGGTGGGTTGCGTGGGCGCTGTTATTTTCTGTGGCGCTGTTGATGGTGGTCACCCATTTAAGTTGGTAAGCGGCTCGACAAAAGTTGGCCTCGATGTTGAGTTTGAGTCTGTCGTCGAAACGTTGTGTGACGATGAACTTAGGTCCGAGGTGTAGGAGTTTCAGCTCGTCGCTCGTGAGAGTGCCGGTTAGGTCGGTGACCAGGTGCGTCGCATCGTTGAGGTGTGGCTCGGTGTTGGTGGATGCGGCGGTGGCGGTTGTTAAGTTGTTGTTTTCCACGTGGTTCTGGTCCGTCTGTTCGTTAGTGTCTATGTTCTCGTTGTGGCGTTTCGACAAGATCCACTCATATTTTCGCTTGAGCCGTTTTTTCTCGTATTGGACTCTGGAGTGGTAGCACTGGTCGATTGCTTTAGTGATTTTCAGGAGCAAGTCCCCGAGTACTATTGACAGTCGATGTGTCCGCTCTGAGAGTGTCCGCTTATGGACGTGTAATTGGCGGTTGAGATGTCTCAGGATCTGTTTAATACACGTGCGATGTATGCGGTTAGTGGTGTTTTGGAAAGCTGGTTCCGTAGGCTTACTGGTAAGCGGATGTTCCTGATGGTGTTGGGGAGGACATCGTTTTTTAGGCAGCGTTTCAGGAAAATAATTTGACAGCAGCATTGGCCCATTTCTCCGACATATATATATATATAACTCTGTCTCTGTGTCTCACCCCCACGTGAGGGTAATCGTGTTATATTTAAATGTATAATAGACGTACATCAAATTACAATATGTGACCCTTGGGAAGTCGGACAGTGGTTTCAAAGTATTTTTCATTTATCGTAGGAGTCCTGGAAACCCTTTTCTGTGAGTGTTCATCGGACATCAGTTACAATTCCTGTTTGTATGTTTTCCACAGTACCAAAATGATGACCCTTCAACCTCGATTTCAAATTAGGAAATAGCTAGAAATGATACGTGGCTAGATATGGATGGTTGATAAAGGAAATTATTGTCCCCGCTAAAGATTCTCCAATTGAAAGTGTTGTGTGAGCAGGCGCGTTATCGAAGTACGAGATCCAATCTCGTGCAATGCCCTTTCGAATCGAAACGACTGGACCCGATTTCGAAGTCGTTCCAAAATATCTGGGAGGTGCAATTAACTGTCTGTCATGGAGTTAAACATTATCTGTGTACAATACCACAGCTGGCGAGATAAAAATGGTAATCATAGCTTTTACCATGGACCTGATTATGAGTTCTTTCTTCGGACGAGGAGAATTTAGCGTTCGTGTTCGTAATTAATTAAGTTGCATAATAAGAAGTCCAGTTCCAATTGCACACTCTTTATTCAGCGTTTATCAAACATTTAGGGTGCTAGGGCACTTATTACTCTATATCGTAATTTATTCCCAGTCTGAGTGCTAATTATATGCAAAAGTGTATGTCAATTTCAGTATAAAACTAAGAGCAAACGGGTATATATATATATATATATATATATATATATATATATATATAACTCAAATGCATATTTCCTTGTGATTGATTGGATGATATACACTTCTTCTGATGAGAGTCCAAGAAGATATGAAAATTGATGAAAAATGTTTAACATTTTGCCGAATTTACACTGATATTTACCGTAGGTTAACATGCCTACGTATTATATATGTGTATATATTTATAAACGATGGTTCAATCTTGGTTACTCCCTCTGTCTTTATACATATATCACTTATGCTACTAGCGCAGTTCCTACTATGTACATATGTATACACATTCATTTTCCTCCATTATTTGTTGTTTTAATGTATTGAAATAATTAATAATTGTTTCTACCTTTGACACAAGTCCAGCAATTACCCAGTGTATTAGTGGTACTTTACTGTATCGACCCCGTAAGGATGAAAGGCAAAGTTAACCTCGGCGAGATTTAAACTCAGAATGGGAAGGGCCTTAACTCTTTGCGTCAAAGCATGGCGTCCGACCATCAGGTGATACTGCAAATCCATCGCCATAATAATAATTAATTAAAATAATTAATAAGTGTATCTACATGTGGCACAAGGCCAGCAATTTCCAAGTACATTACTGATACTTTATTTTATCGACCCCGTAAGGATGAAAGGCAAAGTTAACCTCGACTGGATTTGAGCTGAAACAGTAAAGGGACGTAACTATGATAGAAAGCATGGCGTCCAACCCTCTACCGATACTGCCAATTCACCACAGAAAGCATAGTCGGGTATAATATTTAAATAACAGCCGTTTGTATGGGATTACAAAATTCAGCTCACCTTGGGGAGCAGTGATAAATAGCTTAGAGTTTAGACTCAGAGAGGTCATTTACAATCATTTCAGCTCGCGAAAACATGTTTGAAGTTTGAAGTTCTGACCGATCTGCGGAAAAAGTTTGTATGTTGAATTTTAAACGTGTCTAGGTACCAAGGCTTTTTGCCCATATGAGTCTGTGAGTATTGATTTGTTATTTTCTAGATCGTACAGGCAGACCTTATGTTGTTGAATTAAGATTTTTCACTCTAGCGATCTTATTAGTCAATTGCAACTATAACATGTAAATGTTCATCAAATATTAATTTATACTGCTCAGAAGCGATTCCTCGAGCTGAAATGATTGTAAATGACCTCTCTGAGTCTAAACTATAAGCTATTTATCACTGCTCCGCAAGGTGAGCTGAATTTTGTAATCCCATACAAACTACTTTTATTTCTAGCACTATGTGTGGGACCTTAGAGGACTGGAATAAGCCGTGTGCAAAACCTCGTGTATTTTCGCTACGCTAACCAGACCTTAGATATTTTTCTGAGGTTGAGTTATTTTATTTTTATCTGGGTACCTATTGATAAACACAGAAAAAGTTGATTAACTCACTGCTAATTAGTTAATTATTTTACTATTATACCATCCTTTGTGAAACATGTTTGAAGTTTGAAGTTCTGACCGATCTGCGGAAAAAGTTTGTATTTTGAATTTTAAACGTGTCTAGGTACCAAGGCTTTTTGCCCATATGAGTCTGTGAGTATTGATTTATTATTTTCTAGATCGTACAGGCAGACCTTATGTTGTTGAATTAAGATTTTTCACTCTAGCGATCTTATTAGTCAATTGCAACTATAACATGTAAATGTTCATCAAATATTAATTTATATATATATATATATATATATATATATATATATATATATATATATATATATATATATATATATATATATATAATATAATGAAATGACAGGAGGCTGGATTTGTGTAAATCCTTGAAAGGTTTATTATACTATGATCATTTCAATGACCGGGTTCCGTATGAATCCGGTGATATCATCAGGTATTCGAAATATAATAAGTGAATGTAATAGATAAAATCCATCGGTTTTTTAATATTCAAAGACCCGAGGGCGACCGCCATCCAGCACCCTCTACCTTTGCCGGTCGCCCTCGAGTAACGTGGCTAAACCTTACAGTGTACTACTACCGGTCAAATAAAGGAAAACAGAAAGGGATAGTAACATAAGTTAGCGTTAATATCATGCCACAAGAAAAAAGAAATAAAGAAAGAAAGAAAGAAGAGAGAAGAAGAGGGAAAGAAGAAGAAAAGAAAGCCAGGCTTAATGTCAGCTATATGAAGAAAGAGGAGGAACGGTCGGTATTACAGTCAGGCCAGGATTGTCGCGAAAAATGTTTTTTTATTCTAAGGGAACCGTATCTTAACAACTACTACCGGTCAAATATAGGCAAACAGAAAGGGGAAGGAAGATAAGTCAGCGGGAGGAAGACAGAAAGAAGGGAGAAGAGAAGGAAGAAAAGGAAGAAGTAGAAAAGTCAGGGTTGATGGCTACAAGAAGAAAGATAGAAAGAAAGAGGAAGAAAGGTCGATATTAATGCCAGACTACAGTCAGGCCAGGAATGGCGCGAACAAATTTTCACAGGTACCCGTATCTTAGCAGAGGTGAATATAGTGTGGTCAGTGTGTTATACTGTGTGAGCAGAAGATTGGAACGTTACATTTTTGTTTAGACTTATAGGATGAAGTTAAACAATTAATATTTAATATTAAAGAAATTAGAAAATTTAACATTTTTAAGGTTGCGAGGTTTAAGCAAAGAAAGAGACTTTTATGAAGACACTTAAATGTTATTATACAGTAAAGAGTATGTCTTTGTTTAGCCGTCAAACAGCATGCGGCGACTACAAGCTAGGGCAGCCCATCACTGCGAGTGATATCGCCTAGCGAAAGATATGGAAATCGATTTTTCCGAGCACTCTAGGAATGTATAACAGGCATCAGTTGCCCCAGCATGAAGTCATCCCGCATCGTTAGGCCATTCTTGTGCAAAACCAGTATTATTCCTTTACCCAGTACTATTCCTTTACCTTTCAAGGTTTTACATAAATCCAGCCTCCTGTCATTTCATTATAATATTTAACTCCGTAATAGCACCACCAAATACAAAGACAAAGACGGTTGAACTGCTTTACGTTGAGTACTCTCTATATTATTACATTGCGATTGACTACACGGAATTGACCAGCTCTATCCAGTGGTGAACCTCAAACCTGAATAAATATATATATATATATATAAATAATGAATAATAACAGGTAGACATCATAAAAAAGATAATTTATTCCGAGTGCTTACAATTGTTTCTACAGTAGTTATACAGCCTAGACATGCTATGTGCAAATTGATAATTATTTGTAATTATTTGCAGAAACTCAATTCTCAAATGCTGCTTCTACCGTTTCCTCAGAGCATAATAGTTAAAACGTAAATATTCTTGTATTTCTTAAAGGAAGTTATTGGGGAAGATAGAGTAGAAAAGGAAGGGAGAAAGAAGGGGAGAGGGGGGGGGGAGAGAGAGACAGAGATAGAGAGAGAGAGAGATGTAGGGGTTAGAGAAATGGGAGATAGTGGTTTGAAGAATACAGATAGCTTAATCAAAACGTTGTGGTAGGGGTTTTATTATATTGTTTATTCTGAAGGTGACAACATTAGGCTTTGTGTTGATATAGTCAAGTTTGGAATTGAGCAGGTTCATATATGTGGAGAGGGAGGGAGGTAGACCGAGGGCGGGAGTGAGAGTGAGAGAGAGAGAGGAAAGGAGAGAGAAAAAGAGAGATAGAGAGGAGGCTGACGGAAGCTACGAGATGGGGGTACATCAATTTCATAGTTGTAGTCTACAAATCGCATTCAAATATCCATTTATAATGATAAGCAGGGTAGTGTCTAGTAGTGTGGGGATAGGGGATATAGTTAGGAAGTAGTAATTAGTTAACGAGAAAGCGATGTCGCAGTCTCGGGTTCGAATGTTAAGTTATTTTATAGTGAGTGAACTTAGCCTTCAGTTTGTGGCTGCAGTATAACAATCGTTCGATTCTGTCATATAGTAATTTGGTTTTGGATTTAAATATATATATCAGACATAGGACAAATTAGCAAACATATACTTGACAGGGTAATAACTCAATTGAAAAAGAAAATGTGAATTAAATTGTAGGCAACACTAGAGAAGCAATTCGCTAGTTTAATAACGTTAAGAACAAGAGTAAGTCTAAGTTTATACAATTCGACATAGACGTATACTACTCTTCAATCTCACCCAGTACTTTATGTAATGCCCCATCGTTTGCCAAAGTCAATTTCGACCTAACGGGGGACGAAATTAATATTATTCTAGAGGCTAGGAAAACTATTATCAAGTTTGATAACTGCTACTGGGAACGTAGGGACAGGCCCACAAACTTCGAGATCACCATGGGCTCTAAGAACTCAGCGGAGGTCACGGATCTTGTGGGAATTGACATACTACATGGAAAAATTAGTAATCTACAGGGGGGGAATATATAGAGATGACGCGCTTTTATTAGTTAATAACTTAAATAACCAAAATCTTGAAAGGCAACGGAAAAACATTAGAAAATATTTTAGTGAACTGGGTCTAAAGATAACGTACGAATACAATCTTTAAGTGGTGAATGTTCTAGATGTAACTCTTAATTTGAATACTGAACTGATACGACCCTTCTACAAGATAAATGAGAACCTTACCTATATTAATTTTAACTCGAATCACCCACATTCCATGATCAAATCGGTTCCCCGTAGTATTTCTCTCAGAATCTCCCACCTATCGTCTAACTCTGAGATGTTCAGTGAACATGCTGAATATTATAATAACGCATTAAGGAATGCCGACCACCGGGATAACATAGAATATAATTGATAAGAATCACCATAACACACATAGCTACACACGAAATAAAAGAATATGTACAGAAATACAAGCGCACACATGCAGTACCACCAGATATAATAGTAATAGAAAATCATCACCAAACTCAAATAAATTACGTTGAGTATAATCTCATTTTTAATGCTTCGATTAGTACAAAACTATCTCTTACATTCTTTAAGTTAATTAACAAACATTTCCCAAGTTCCCATGAATACATTAATATTCTAAACTATAAGACTATTAAGCTATCATACTCCACTACACCAAACCTTGAAGCATACATTAAACAACAAACTTAACTTAAAGCAATTATTAAACAACACTACAAAACAAAATATTTTAGTAACAGATGAGCATAACGTAATATCGGCCTCCCAAACACCAAATGGGAGACGAGTATTACACAACCCACCTCTCCATGGTACACCTGCTGCCCACAACAAAAACTGCAACTGCCACCTACCCTAATGATGCCCATTGAAGAATAAATGCCTAGAGTCCAACATTGTTTATCAATGCACTGTCGAATCGAACGACCAGAAATGGTATTACATCGGGTCTACAACTATCTCCTTTAAATGTCGCTGGTATCGTCTCGATTTTCGATTAAACATCCTAAACGCCGTCTTATGACTACGCTCGGCAATAAGACCTGGCAACTCCGTGAATACAACCGGCAGTTCACCTTTAAATGGGATAAACTATCCAGCGCTATTGCATATCGGAGTGGATTGAAGGACTGCAGATTATGCAACCTCTCTTATATCTTAAAATCCAAAAATAAATTACTAAATGACAGAATCGAACGATCGTTTGGCAGTATCGTAATAGGGTTGGACGCTATGCTTTCTAGCATAGTTAGGTCCCTTTGCAGTCTGAGTTCAAATACCGCCGAGGTTAACTTACGGGGTCGATAAAATAAAGTATCAGTAATGTACTGGGTAATTGTTGACCTTGTGCCTAAAGTAGACACAGTTATACTACAACCACAAACTGAAGGCCAAATTCTCTCACTATAAAATAATTTAACATTCGAACCCGAGACTACAACATCGCTTTCTCGCTACCTAATTACTATTGCCTAACTATACCCCCCCCCCACACACACAGACTACGAGACAATACCCTGCTTATCATTATATATGGATACTTGAGTGTGATTTGTAGACTACAGCTATGAACTTGCTGTACCCCCATCTCGTAGTCTGCCCCCTCTCTATCTCTCTTTCTTCCTCTCTCTCCATTCCTCTCTCTCTCTCGCTCTTTCTGTCTCCCTCAACACGAAGCCTAAGGTTGTCTCTGAGAATAAACAATATAATAAAACCCCTGCAACAAATGTTTGATTAAGCTATCTGTATTCTTCAAACCACTCTCTCCCATTTCTCCAACCCATACATCTCTCTCTCTCTCTCTCTCTCTCGGATTTTCCCTGTCTCTCTCTCTATCTTTCTCTATATATATATCTCTATCTCTCTCCTCCCTTCTTTCTCTCTTCCTGTTCTACTCGATCTTCCCCAATAACTTCCTTTAAGAAATACAAGGTTATTTTCATTTTAACCATTATGCTCTGAGGAAACGGTAGAAGCAGCATTTGAAAATTGAGTTTCTGCAAATAATTACAAATAATTACCAATTTGCACATAGCATGACTAGGTTGTATAACTACTGTAGAAACATTTGTAAGCACTCGGATTAAATTACCTTTTTTATGATGTCTACCTGTTATTATTCATTCTTTATCTTCACACCGAAATACAGAAGGATCAGAAATTGAGTTTCTTCAACTATACTTCCATGGCTCGTTGAGTAACCCCTCACCGTACGTCAACTCTATCTAGTGTATTAATTAACCACTACTGCATTCAGGATAATCCTAAGCATTTCTTGCATAACCTAATATATATATATATATATATATATATATATATATATATATATATATATATATATGTATATGTGTGGGTCCGTGTACGTGTTCGTGTGTGTATATATCTGTGTATGCATGTACCAATATATGAGGGTGTGAATATATGCATGTGAACGTGTATGCCCACCTACGTGCTCTTACGTGCTGGGGTGGTGTGTATGCTGGTCTAGGAGCAGGCTAAGGTCATGCAAGACATATCAGAAGCCCCTGCCCACGTAGCCGTAATTCTGGTGACAGAATTAAGGTGAGTGGCAGCCCACACCTGAATGGAAATGGACAATGGGCAGTTTTGAATAGTCAAAAATACTGATGACGTATCGAACTCCTGACCAGATCATGGGCCGCGTAAACAGGATTATGGCAGATGAAGGAAATTCAAATGGACGGAGTACAAAAGACAGAAGATTTGCTTCGAAGTCGGTAGACGTATCTGAGGAACTTGCCAATCCAGATTCAGGTTCGATCCACAAATAGATCGCATCTCGATATGTTCGACGGGGTAACAATTGTAATACGTTCATAAATTGTGTTTTGATGCTTCACTGATTCGTCGTTTTGCATATTATTTTACTCTTCCCTGAAGGAACATAGATTGCTCAACCGGCATACGGCCTATGGACAGTTCCAAGCAAATATACTGCGAACATATATATATATGTATATATATATATATATATATATATATATATATATATATATATATATATATATATATATATATATATATATATATATATTATATATATATGTGTGTGTGTATATATATATATATATATAATTCGTTTTTCAAATTTGTTTTGCGAGATTTCATATCTGAAAACGTGTGTTGAAACAAATATTGTTATACTTGGGGAAGACCATGTTGCCAATAAAGACGCACGCACCAGTTGGATTCAAACACCTAGTCATTGAGGAGGTCACAAAATGTGTGACAAAAGGCCGTTGGCAATGTATAAGCAACCTTCCTGTTATCGAACCAACCAACCGGAAATTTATAATACATGGAAGTGAAAACCACTGGAAACATGACCCTCCAAAATATAAGAATATATATATATATATATATATATATATATATATATATATATATATATATATATATATATATATATATATATATAAATATTTAACAATATATATAAATATATATATAACAATATATAAATATATATATATGTAGAGGTTATATTTAATTTGTTGGGACATAACAAGCAAACTATTTTTATAACTGATATAAAGCAGTCAACAAATTAATTGCAGTAAATATACAATATACAATATACAATATACAATATATTAACAAATGGAAATTATATATATATATATATATATATATATATATATATATATAATAAATACAATAAATAAATACAATATCCGGCCAAATTCCAACTCACTCAACAAACATTAGGAAATAAGTGATTATATTCCCAATTATGTGTTCGGGGTGCTAACTAAAAGTATTGCATGGAAAATTGGCTGTATTATTTTAAATGAGACATATCTAATATTTCTCTTCCCAGACGGACGTCTTGTTTCATTACAGGATCCCTACAATTTGGGTGAAATTATAACAATTTATGTAGGAGCTTGTATACCATCAATAGATATATATTCAAGTGGGCTCCTATAATTCATCATTGGTTGCCCCATATATATATATATATATATATATGTGTGTGTGTGTGTGTGTGTGTGTGTGTGTGTGTGTGTGTGTGTGTGTGTGTGTGTGTGTGTGTGTATGTGTGTCTGTGTGTATGTGTGTGTGTGTGTAAACCTAAACGAGAATTAGAGAAACAAACGATACAGTACAATGGATAAATATATTATTAGTTTCACGCTTGATATACCAGAGAAAGAAATGAGAAATAAAAAAAAGGAAACAGAAAGAATGAGGAGACGGTGAGTAGCGGAAACAAAAAAAATATATATATATAAAAATAATCCTTCATTCATCTCGCCATCTCTAGGAAAACTGTCGAAAATGGCGTCTTGTGCCACGTAAACTTGTTTTAAAAGGTGGTGATCGGGCGCATCTTTTGAACAGGTATAACAACCGTTTTGTGTATAGAGCTGTATGCGTGAACGCGCATATATATGTCTGTGTGTTTGTATACCATAGTACGGAGATGATATGCGTGTATAAGTATAAGGGTTGGCGTGTGTTTGTAAGTAAGAAGCTATGAGCATATGTGTGTGTATATAAGTGTGTGTATGTGTGTGTTATGTATTGGTACTTACAGAGCTTTGAAGTTTAATACGCATAGATGCATGTGTCTATAAGCTGTAATAGTGTGTGTTTCTGACCATAATGGAGCCATGCAACCAGGGGGTGAACGTACGCGCCTGTGTGTGCCAA
The DNA here is from genome assembly GCA_964016885.1 of Eledone cirrhosa. Classification (NCBI taxonomy): domain Eukaryota; kingdom Metazoa; phylum Mollusca; class Cephalopoda; order Octopoda; family Eledonidae; genus Eledone; species Eledone cirrhosa. The sequence goes on from OZ024750.1 coordinate 48,149,236, forward strand.
CGGACGAGGTAAAGGTGACAGTTGCAACGGATAGAGAAGTTTGCACGAGCGAATGTGCATAAAACTAAAGAAATTGCAGAGACTTTTTAAGGAAACTTGACAAAAGGCGGAAATCAGCCCCTGCTCTGTCCTGGTGGGCAGGTCAGGCATAAGTGATATAAAAGGATATCGAGGGTTGAGATATGTAGAGAATAGTGACCTGGATAACGGAAGCGTCGTGTGGTGGGGTATCTATGCCGTTGTATAAGGGCCCGCATTAGTTCACAATTTGGGCGTTCAGTTTATCGTATAAGTGAATGGCCCTAAATATTCCCAGTTCTAACGCATGCGTACAAGTATATACCAACATATTTCATAACTTTTCTACTGTTGGCACAAGGCCAGGAGCTATCATAGTGTATTACTGGTACATTATTTTATCGAACTCGTACGGATGAAA
>OZ024750.1:48154674-48209674 GCA_964016885.1 Eledone cirrhosa
AGAAATAAAACTGTTGTGGTTTAGAGCCACCTGCAACGAAGAAAAATTAAAGTCACTCAACCAACAGATGGTAACAGAAATCTCAAGGAACTCTGAAGGCCTATTCTATGAAAAAAGCTTAATACTTTCGAAAGAAAATTATGAGGATGAAGAACTAACATCCCTCCAGCGATGTGAAAAAAACTCCACCTCTTTCAACAACTACGAAATGGATTTTAAAAATGAACAACATACGGGTAACCATTTTTAAAACAAACTAAAACTCACACACCACTCGCACAACAAATAACAAAAAAAAGTAACAAAACGTCCAACATAGCCCCAGAAAACTATGACGATAATTCCAGAACCCATACCTAAAACTATAACCCTACTAACAAAAACCGAATGTCCTCCAACACAAGACAGGACCCGATCCGCAGATCACAACCTGCATAAAACCTATTCCAAAACCGTTGACCCCAACCCAGACAGAACCTGTTCCAAAATCGTATATCCCAACCCACACAAAGAACACAATCTACAACCAATCAACAAACCAAACCTCAATACGTCCGAAACTTCTATACAAAATCGCACAACAACAGGGCAAATACCATTAGATATAATAATACCCTTGAAAAAATAATTAAGAAAAATCATTTTTTAGACCAAGGCTACAGGACCCACGACACCCCGTTGCAGAAACCGATTTTGAAAAACCGAAAATAATCAACCTTTCAAATACAAACTTCTCAGTCCAACAAATTAAAATTCTCTCCAAAGGAGTGAAATTCACACCAACCCCACAATACTTTAACCTCAATGAGATAAATGACGATATATCACACATCTGTAGAAAATTACGTCTCACAGAGGAAATTTTGACAAGGAGAATAACGACCAATCAATTGAACGGAATAAAAGCAGTTGCAACCCAACAAAAGGTAAAAAGAGAGTTCTGGACAAATTTAGTGAACACATTGCAACTTTTCCATACCATGAACTACCGCAACCTAAGGCCAAACCCAACGTGAGTCGAAGGGAATGGGAGATTATTCCTTGAACTATAAAACAATACGGACATTATAATTAAGGAAGCGGACAAGGGAAGTACTGTCGTCATTATGGATGCTGAAAAATATAAAAATGTTATGTTCTCTCTCTATGAAAGAGTAAAAAACTACCAGCAACCAAAAACGATGACCAGATTAAACACATTCATTTGTCGATACCAGGAAGACTTAACTAAAAAGGGAAGTAATTATTTAACACATTTTGAATACAAAATCAGCAACCTTTAAGGATTTCTGAAGATCAACAAGTGTAAAATAATTAACGATGCCTGTAAATAAGCCACCTCAACCTACGTGAACACACAATACCCCACATACCTTAAATTAAGAACAATTGTAGCGGGCCCACAATTTGAAACACACACACTAAGCAACTTTATAGACATACTACTAAAACCAATTCTTAAACACATACCAATCCTTGTAAGAGACGATCAGGAACTCTTAAACCACATCCCCAAACATGTCAACAACGACATTATTAATGTGTCTTTCGATGTATTGAATCTCTACACAAAGATCCCACACCAATATGCACTAGAAGCAATAGGATTCTGGCTAGAGAAATATCCCAATGAGATACCTGGCAGAATAGAAAAAAGCTTCGTCACAGAGGCATTAACATTTATTTTACAGAACAACGTTTTTGATTTCGATGGCAGTACTTACAAGCAAATATCGGGGACTGCGTTGGGTACAAAAGCCGCTCCAACTTATGCCAACTTAGTCATGGCATACTTGGAAGTCCAGATATATGAACAGTCCAAATCAAAATGCCGATTGAATTCCACAAATATTTATCAGATAATTGGAAACGCTACTTGGATGATCGTCTCATTTTTGGTCTCAAACACTCGACCAACTAAATAATTTCAAAAATCTAATTAACGGCATCACAACTCCCATTTTTGGACATCTTAACCTTAAAAAGAGACACAAATATTGAAACTCACATACACTACAAACCAAGAGAATCCAAACAATATCTGCTATTCACCTCTAACCATCCAAAGCACACGAAGACGAACATCCATTTTAAAATAGCAAGAAGAATTTGCATAATTGTCTCCAATTATGAAACGCGAAATAAAAGACTTCAAGAATTACAGGAAATTCTACTCGAAAGATAGTACCCACCTTCACTAATAAATAATGGAATAGAAAAGGCTAAAGCAATAAGCATTGATGAATTACGAAGACAGAAGCAAATTCAAGGTACGTCCAATATTCTATCTTATATCTCAACACACAACCCAAGAAATGCGGAAGCTTAAAACACTATTCACAATAACACCCCACTGTTGAAACAAGACCCAAGAAAGAAAATAGCCCTTGAAACACACAAAATAATCAAAAGAAAAATACAACCGAAGTCACTAACAACATTACTCACCAATGCCAAATTACCTACCACAAACTCACTACCAACTGTCAAAAAATGTGGTCGCTCTAATTGTGGAATCTGCACTCACCTCATTGAAGGCAACACGTATACATTTCAATCAGGACAACATTTTGCTGTAAACAATCACTTCACTTACTCATCAAAAAATCTAATTTATGCAATTAAATGTAAAGGTCAATGAAGATTATATAGGACAAATTAAACTCACACTCAAAAACAGAATGACAGTTCATCGCCAACAATTAAGATATCCAACCACGGGACAGATACCACAAAGTGCACATCTAGACATGCGCAAGTAGTAAGACACCCAATTTCCAAGTCTTCCCATGTTATCTTTGCGCTGACAATACAACAGAACAAATAGGAATAAATAAGCAAAATATATTTATTCAAAAAATAGACCAACATTAAATATAGATTAATATACATTATGTCAACACCATAACATGCTTACCATCCAAACAGACACATACATACACACACACACACAAAATATATATGTTCTCTCCGTCTTAACATATTAACCATACTCCCACACACGCAAATACAGATATAACACTGATACATACTCATATAACACCCATACACACACACACAACTGCCTCTCCCCTTTCTAATTATAGAATCATGTTCCTACTCAAACACACATGCAAAATATATATATTCTCTCCATCTTAACATGTTAACCATACACGCACACACACACACACATAAACACACACATAACATCCATACACACACAATTCCCTCTCCCATTTCTACTAATAGAAGCATCCTCCTACACACACACACACACATACAAATTAACATACCTATCTCTACTTTCTTTAATTCAATAGAAAGTCTGAATTCTGACACCCCAGGGAACCAGCCATATTCACTGATACAGAACAATTCTCCCCACCCCATTTTTCTTGACCATTATCTTTTTTTTGGCACAACATTCTCTATAAGGCTACAAAATAAATTCCAAAATACGGGCGCGAAATTTAATGTACTTGTTCACGTGAAAGAAATAATTTCATCTATAACCAATCGAATTACATTGATAAAAAAAAAGCCTTCGTGAGCCCCAAACTGACTTAAAAGCTGATGTGCATCAACCAACCAAACTTCACTCATATATGAACACACAACCTGAGCTCCCACCCCTCGTTTGAAGGCAAATATAATAAGAGCTTTGTAACGCGAACTGGCGCGACGTTTATTATATGTATTCATTAACCAACCAAATTACTTCTCTAAAAACCTGGCATTTCGATCCACTTTTTTTCCATATAAAACAAGTAACATTCAAAGACCAACCAGATGTGAGAAAAACCACAAACCCTCCATCTCAATTCTACTTTTCAAAAGCAGAAAAACTGGCAAACCGGTAAAGGAACCAAATAAATGTATATTTAAAAAAAAAGACTCCAGTTGCATTTTCGATTTCATCTGTTCATGTATATATATATATATATATATATATATATATATATATATATATATATATATATATATATATATAAAGAAAAAGAGATGAAATCGAAAATGCAACTGGAGTCTTATTTTCTTTTTAAATATATATATTTATTTGGTTTCTTTGCCGGTTTCGCAGTTCGAGATGTGAGAAAAACCACAGACCCTCCATCTCAACTCACCTTTTGAAAAGCAGAAGAACTGCGAAACCGGTAAAGGAACCAAATAAATATATATATTTAAAAAAAAAATAAGACTCCAGTTGCATTTTCGATTTCATCTCCTTTTCTTTATACTTTCACTCGTGTAGAACACCTCGGTTATTTTTCAATTTGTAAAAAAAACCTCACTTTCTAATATATATATATATATATATACATATATATATATCATTATCTATAAAGGGCGGTGGATTATCAGTATCGGTAGAGGGTCGGACGCCATGCTTTGACGCATAGAGTTACGGCCCTTGCCATTCTGAGTTCAAATCGCGCCGAGGTTAACTTTGCCTTTCATCCTTACGGGGTCGATAAAATAAAGTACCAGTAATGTACTGGGTAATTTCTGGCCTTGTGCCAATAGTAGAAACAATTATCTATAACAGGGTGGGGGATTGGCAGTATCGGTAGAGGGTCGGACGTCATGCTTTCCAGCATAGTTACGTCCCTTTACGATCTGAGTTCAAATCCCGCCGAGGTTGACTTTGCCTTTCATCCTTACGGGGTCGATAAAATAAAGTACCAGTAATGCACTGGATAATTACTGGCCTTGTGCCTAAAGTAGAAACAATCTATATATATAAAACTGTGGTTGTCTGTCTGTCTATCGATTTTTGGCACACATCTCCTCTTAGAATCTCTCACGGAATTGCACCGAAATTGCTATACTTGTACATTGAGCCCTAGCGAAGACATCGGAAAAAAAAATTTCAAATTGACCCACCCTATGTGACGAAATCGAATATAATGTATCGATTTTTGAGCGTAAGTTATCAGTTATTTCCCTTTGTTCTGTTTACATTGAGCGTCTTACGTAAAAAATTACGCTGGCTTTCTCAGTCTTTGTTAATAAATAACCAGTGCAGTTTTTATCCCCAGCATCCTCTTTTGTTATAACATTCGGGTTATCGTTATGTTTTCTTAACTTCATAAGGCATATTGTTGGTTGAGGGAATATTAATCAAAAACACCACATGCAAGTCTGCACAGTAGACACTACAGTTGTTAAGCCAAAAAAGAAACTTAACATTGTAACTTTAACACAGCTACTGAGCGACCCCGTTTTGCTTCATTTCCATTTAAAAGCATTTTAAAACAATATTTTTACTTGAAAACAAGTCTATTTAAAGACTACGTAAAACAAGCAAACATTTCGTCGTTAGGCGTGCAGACAGACAGTCGTGCAGACAGACAGTCGTGCAGAGAGGTGATATACGCGTGCAGACAGATAGTCGTGCAGAGAGGTGATATAGGCGTGCAGACAGACAGTCGTGCAGAGAGGTGATATAGGCGTGCAGCCTGACAGTCGTGCAGAGAGGTGATATAGGCGTGCAGACAGACAGTCGTGCAGAGAGGTGATATAGGCGTGCAGACAGACATAACTGATAATTTGGTTACGCTAATGATTTTCTCTGCGTTGCAGTGTTTACATTTTCGATCTTTGTTAATAAATAACCAGTGCAGTTTCTATCCCCAGCATCCTCTTTTGTTATAACATTCGGGTTATCGTTATGTTTTCTTAACTTCATAAGGCATATTGTTGGTTGAGGGAATATTAATCAAAAACACCACATGCAAGTCTGCACAGTAGACAGTACAGTTTTTAAGCCAAGAAAGAAACTTAACATTGTAACTTTAACACAGCTACTGAGCGACACCGAGCAACGCCGGGCTTTACTGCTAGTTATCTATAAAAGGCAGATTGTTGTTTTTGTTATGTGTTTGTGTGCACATATTCCATGTTTATACATTTGTACAATTTCAAACCGATTCGACTCAATGTCTGTAAGAATGTTGTAAATTGTCTTACTTACGTCAACGACTCTTTATTTATTTCAACCTCACCCACAATTACGGAAATAATCCATAAAACTAAATACATGACGCTTTACCCCTCTCATACAATCTGAGTATCTCTACTTAACTCCCATACATACTGCAACCTTCTCTTATATACGCTTATAAACCCACTCCTTAATAATTTCCAATAGAGAGAGAGAAAAAATAAAGGAGGAAGCCAGAGAGAGAGAGACAAACGTTAAATACATGACGCTTACATCTCTTATATACGTTTATAAACACACTGCTTAATAATTTCACACAATTACATTTTCTGTATAACATATTTACACGTTTATTGAGTGAAAAAAAAACCACATAGGAATTTTTGGCCAAACAACTTCACATTGCTGCATATTTATACGTTTATTGAGTGAAAACAAAGCCACATAGGGATTTTTCGCCAAACAACTGCACATTGCTGAGAGAAGCGCGCTTTAAACAAACTGTGAGTTATTTATTTGCCTCTGTAAGAATGTTGTAAATGGTCTAACTTAGGTCAACGACTATTTATTTATTTCAAAATCACCCACAATTACGGAAATAATTTCCTCTCTCTACTCAACATAAAAATCGAGAAAAAAAATACATACTCACATACAATTACATTTTCTGTATAACATATTTACACGTTTATTGAGTGAAAAAAAAACAAATAGGGATTTTTGGCCAAACAACTTCAAATTGCTGACAGCAGCGCGCTTTCAACAAACTGTGAGTTATTTATTTGCCGTTCGTTCTCCCATATTTTCCCCTGCGGAACGCAGACAGTTTTCAGCCTTATACTTTCAAAAGCAATTTTGCTGTAGAAGTAACTTTCACCCTTTCTCCTTCACATAAAATGCCACCTAAAAAGAGAAGTCGCCTCGGTCGCCATAGCGCGTGCGGCGGCGCAGAGGGCGATTACAACAAAGGAGCCGGGCCCAGGAAACTGCTTTAAGTCTTTCACAGAGCCCTTTACGTTCAGCGGAATGAAGAGCTGCTGAATGTTTTCAACAACGCAACGCCCGCCTATCCAAGATAGCTTCATACGACGCCTCGAGACGTGCTGCGATGTGCGATTCGGCGCGGGCGATACCTCATTACAAAAACAACGCTTCTACTGCTACTTCCAAGGCTTCAGAGGGCCAGGAACAAAGGGCGACTCGACTGAATAGAAATGCTGCGGCTACTGCTGCTTCCAGGGCTTTGGAAGGTTTGGAACGGCGGACGAATCGCCTTGCTACGAACACTGCGGCTATGACTGATTCCATGGCTTCTGAAGATGCAGACGGGCGCTGCATTAGGATTGCAAGGGTGGGTTCTGCTACTGCTGCGAGAGCTTCCCACGACCCACAGGAGCAACATTATACGTTGGAGCGGAAGAGTCGACGAAAAGAAGTTTGACGAGTCCCGACAGCCCATACTGGCACCTACGGGCTTTCAAGTATGGGCCCAACGTTAACTACTCGATGCGTGTCGACATAAATATAGGGGAAATGCGCTTCAATTGCAAATTCTGCAATGCTAAAAAGTGGGCTGGGGAGCCACCTGCAATGTGCTGCTTAACAAGGTACGGTCAGCTTTCCCCCTCTTGGGGAACCACCAGAGCCTTTGAAGGAACTACTTACTGGTTCTACCTCAAGGTCATCCAAATTCCTTCAACTCATCAGGAAGTACAATTGTGCGTTTCGAATGACTTCTTTCGGGGCTAACGTTGTCAGAGAAAGTGGTTGGATGCCTACTTTCAAGTTCCAGGGGAAGGTGTACTATCTTATTGGGTCGCTCCAGCCACTACAAAATTGCAATCTTTCGTTCCTTCAAATTTACTTCATTTCTAACTACAGTAGGCATGTTGATACGCTGTTCGGCGTTATTCCAACACCTGCAAACACTGACGATGACAATATTGAAAGGCACGTGCTTCTCGGTCTTCAAAACATGCTTCATGAGCACAACAGTTATATTCGCCGTTTCAAATACGCATTGGAAACAAATCCTTCACCAAACTTCACCATTGTCATCGATGCTGACAAAAGATCTTTTGGGAGCACGCACGCCGTTATAACGATCCTTCGTGCAATGAAGTGGCCGTAGTTATCCATGGTGAACAGCACAATGTACGAGACATAGTTCTTCAAAGTCGTGACATTTGGTCTTCGACGTTTTAATGAGACACATCGTTCATGCGACGCCCTGCAGTATCCACTTCTTTTTGCATACGGAGAAGACGGGTACCATTTCGGCATTCCTCAACGCAAACCAAACGAGCCCACTGCTGCGACATCTAAAACTGTTTCATGCATAGCTTTATACTCATACCGCTTCATGACGAGGCCTAACGATTTCAGCACCCTGCACAGGTCACAGGTACTGTTTCACCAGTTTGCAGTTGACATGGCTGCAAAGATGGAGTCGGAGACTGTGCTTCATAAAATTGAATCAGAGGCAGCTGCGCTCAAGACTCCGACATCCATTTGCGTGACGGCATCAGGAATGACACTGGCCCCCGGACATCGGCAAAATGTGCATTCTTCCATCAACCTATACGGGGGGGGGGGGTACATGCACGAGCGAACACAGGACACTATGACGTTCGTTCGGCATTAAGGGTGCCCCGATTTATTCATCACGTTTACGTGTAACCCCAAATGGGTTGAGGTTACGCGGGAACTTATCCCAGGGCAGTTACTGCCATCGGCGTGATATTATTGCCAGGGTTTTTCAGGCAGAAGCTAGCTAAGCTAATTGATCTAATAAAAAAGGGAAGGTTTTCGGGCCTGTTAGGTGCCACATGTATACTGTTGAGTGGCAGAAGAGAGGGTTGCCACACGCGCACATTTTGATTTGGTTGGTCACCAAAATAGAGCCTACAGTTATAGATGACGTCATCGCAGCGGAAATACCGGACCCCGTTGTTGACCGGCAGCTGTACGACATTGTGAAAGCACACATGGTGCACGGTCTGTGCGTTCCCGGTTTTTAAGAGTTCTCTTCATGCCACAAAGAACATGTGTGCACTAAATAGGTTTGTTGAGGAGACCCAGACCGGCGGCGACGGATACCCACTGTACAGACAAAGGCGGAATCACTATGACGTTACGGGGTCATCAAGTTGATAATAGGTCGGTGGTCAATATCTCAGCAGTGGTGAAGCTTTTTGGCGGATATTCGGGTTTCCAATTCACCAAAGGAACCCCGCCATCATACAACTAGCGGTTTATTTGGAAAACGGCCAGCGGGCTTACTTTACCGAACATGCTGCTGGTCATTCGGCGGCCAATCCAAAAGAAACAACTTTGACTGTTTTTTTTACGCTTTGCTAACTTGACACATTTGCAAAAACACTTTCATATCCTCAGGTTCCGTCCTACTACGTGTTGTCAAACAACACTTGGGTGCGTAGGAAGTCAGGTCAGGATGTTCAAGGACATCCTTGTGTCAAGTTTCACACTTGTCTAGGAAGAGTGTTCACTGTACCTCCCAACCAGCATAAGTTTTTTCACCTGCGCCTTCTCCTCCATGAGGTTTTTGGCCCACAAAGCTTTCGAGACATAAGAACTGTTGACGGTGAATTATGTGATATTTTCCGGGAAGCCTGCTTCAGGCGTGGCCTTTTGGAGGATGATTCACAATGGGGCGCCACTATGGCCGAGGGCATTTTGTTGAAATCTCTTAAAAGACTAAGATCGCTTCACGCTATTCTACTCTTATGGTGCGACTTGGGTGATCCGGCCTCTTTATGGCTTAGCTACAAAGATTACATGTCTGAAGATTTCCTGCGTCACGCTCAGTTGCTAAACCCATCGATGGATGTCGGGTACAGCGACCTCATTTACAACAGGGCGCTGATTGAAATCGAAGATACTGTTCTCGATATGGGCGATAGTGCGTTGGCTGTGTATGGCCTACCTTCAACAAACCGGGAAGGCGCAAACACTGTCTTCGGATTTGCTGCGTGAGACATCTTATAATGTTGACGAGCTTGCCCAGTACATAGCGGAGAATGAGCCAAAGCTCCTTCCAGAACAGAAATTCGCTTACAACTCCGTTGTTAATTCTGTCTGGGGCAAAGCTGGGCGGATTTTTTTTTATGGACGCTCCTGGGGGGACTGGGAAAACCTTTGTCACCAAATTAATATTAACTGAGATTAGGCGAACATGAGGCATAGCCTTAGCTGTGGCATCATCTGGAATTGCGGCTACTCTGTTGCCGGGCTCCAGGACAGCTCACTCCTATTTCAAGCTCCCGCTTGACTTAGCAAAGACTGAGACACCCACTTGCAACATCAGTAAGAGCTCCGATCAGGCAGAAGTGTTCAGACGATGGAAGCTTATCGTTTGCGACGAATGCATGATCGCCCACAGAGGGGCTCTTGAGGCGCTCGATAGAACTCTGTGAGACATCAAAGACTCTACGGCTCCAATGGGAGGCATAACACTTCTTTCAGGGGACTTCAGGCAAACGCTTCCCGTTATTCCCAAGGGGACTAGAGCTGATGCAGTACGTGCGTGTTTTAAGTCATCCGCATTGTGGACCGTGGTGAAGACTCTGAAACTTCACATTAACATGCGTGCTCATATGCCAGGTGATATCACATCAGCAGCATTTTCTCACACCATCGTTGCATTTGGCGAAGGCAAAACGCCCTGGGATGAAAGGGTAATATTGCCATCGACTCGCTTTGTACCGTTGTTAGTACGCCTTCTGATCTCAGGGATGCAGTATTCCCAGATCTCCAAGCAAATTATCAGAATATGGATTGGCTTGCCCAAAGGGCTATTCTAGCCCCGAGGAATAAAACTGTTAACCATATTAATGATCCAATGCTAAAACTCATTCCTGGGGATGGCTACGTATATAAGTATATCGATAGAACTCCTGACCCCGAGGACGTCATCAACTATCCAATAGATTCACTAACTTCCTTTGAGCCCCCCGGAGCCGACACATTTTGAAACTTAAATTTGGTGCCCTATAAAGCTCATTCGAAAATTGGTTCAGCCGAAACAATGCAATGGAACATGTTTGGTCGTTAAGTCCTTAGCTCCCAATCTGATTGAGGCCACGATAATCACAGGGTGCGGTTGGGGCAAGGTTGTGTTCATACCGAGGATTCCTTCTTTTCCCATCAGGAGCAGACCTACCTTTCACATTTCGGAGGTCCCAGTTCCCGGTCAGGCCATGCTTCGCAATGTCAATTAACAAAGCGCAGGGACAAACACTGTCTGTTGCGGGAATACATTTGGGGGAGCCGTGTTTCTCTCATGGTCAGCTTTACGTTGGCTGCTCGCGTGTGGGCAGCAAGAGTGATGATTTTGCGTTCGTTCCGCAAGGAAAAACAAAAAAAACATTTTGTACAAGGAGGTTTTATAGGATTACCTCGATTCCTAATTTTATAACTTTTAATTTTTTTTTCATTTTTGCCTTTTCGTGAGTACTTTCTAAGTAGGTTAACTTTCACTGCAGTGCACTGGACACTACTACCGTACCGTACAAAGGCTGATTTTCGCGGCGTTACAAAGCTTCATTACAACTCCAACCCTACCCAAATATCAGCTGTTGCTCCGCACCAACCCCCGTTTGTTGGGCCTCGGAGGACCGTGGAAAGGTTAGTATTTCACCTCCGTACGACTCTCAAAGGGTCAACAATGACGGGTTTTACATTTTTAGGCGGTTCCCTGCAATTACTTCACATTTCACCAAAAGCTAGCCTCCGCTCAGCTCTCTTTCCCTCCCTCCGTCGGCACAGCAGCAGGCTCATCTTCTACGCCCGACGTACATGATGCACCAACCATACAAAAACCTGTCTTCCTCTTATTTGGTTGTCATAATTCGACAATGTTTTCAGGCCCCTGTTTCCGGTTCCCTCAATCCACCCCCTCCCTCGTTAAAACATGTCATGCAGAACAACTCCATTGCAGCTCTGTTGTTCGGCTGGCATTGGCTACGCGCGTGTTGCGCAAGTACTGTGAAACAATAAATTTGAACACTTCTTTACACAGAGATAATATCAATAGGCGAAACTACATTTGTTACTGCTGGCGCAGCTCCTGCTTCGGCAGTGCAGGTTTGCAATTCATTCAACCAGTGCCTGGCAGACAAAAAAGTGCTGCCATAAAATTGGGTCGTGCAACCTAACTTTGGTAACTTACTGACCCCGAGCAACGCCGGGCTTTAATGCTAGTATATATATATATATATATATATATGTATATATATATATATATATATATATATATATATATATATATATATATATATATATATATATATAACGAAGGAAATGTCGTAAGGAACCAAGTGGACCATAACGCACCAAAGTACACAATACTTAGGGTAGTAGAGTGGGTAATAGGAACGAGTAGGACCCCGACGGCTGAGCTCAAGCCGTTTCGACGGCTAATTCTTGACGTCCAGAATTAGCCGTCGAAACGGCTTCAGCTCAGCCGTCGGGGTCCTACTCGTTCCTATATATATATATATATATATTTATTTATATATATATATATATATATATGGGAGGAAGTTATAGTTCACTTGACGCATTGTGTAATGAGGTATAAACATTTGTATATGTATAATAAAACCAAAACAATGCAGGTATGGACATAGAACAAAGAAGGCAAATGCAAAAGATAACGTTGTAAATTAGTCTTTTACCTTAGATTTATTTAAATGTCCTTAATTTTCGAGATAATATCTCTTCTTCGGATGGAAGTAAAGCGGTTAAACCAGTGTTCTAAATAGCTTGCCAAGTCATGCTGACAGGAAATGGTATATAGTATCTGTTCTATCTCTAATGTCAAAGAGTTATGGTTAGGTGGATAAAGTGTAGTATCCCTTTAAAAGTTTTTTTTTTGTACATGACTGTTTAAGTGTGTGGGAGAATGCGTGAAGGTATAAGTATGTGTGTGTGTGTGAGTGTGAGAAGATATGTCTATACGTAAATGTGGGGGATAGATGTTATCTCGTGTTAGAACTGGTCTTGGTGTGTGTATGTGTGTGAGAGAGATTAAGTGGAGGTGTAAATGTGTGTGTGTGTGCGTGTGTGTGTGGGGGGGTGTAAATATGGGGCTAGATGCTCTATCAAGTTATAAATTGGGTGTTGAGTTCTAGTCTATTATTGATTGGGTGTTGTGTTTTGTCTATAATTAGTGCTTCCTTAATTCTAAGATTGCCGAGGTTTCTTTCCTTAGTTTCTATCCTAACTGTTATGGTTTTGTCGGTGTTTTTGCATTTAACTAGGTGTTTCTTAAATGAGGAAGCGTTAGTATTTTGATGTTCTTTTATTCTTATGTGGAGTGGTCTGGTGGTGCTACTTACGTAGAAGTTGGTGCATTTGTCGCACTCTAGTCTGTATACGACGTAAGCCTGGTGGCATAGGTCTGTGTCGTTGATGGGGCTAGCCTGCAACAGTTGTCATGTCTGGTGGAGTGTCTTTTTGGTTAGCCGTCCGCGTAGAGAAGGACCTGAGTGGGCCAGTTTTGATATCTAGTCCTTCCCGTCTGATAGCTCTGCGGATGACTGTTGTTGTTTCGTCACTGAAGTGTGGTAGCTTCAGGAATCAAGTATTAGTGCCTCGTGTGTGGTGTCTTCTGTTCTTTATGGCACGGTTTGTAGTGGATGTCGTCTATCTGTTCTGTTTGAGTACTTCTAGGAAATGTGTGGTGTGTGTGTCTCGGTCTCTAGCGTAGGTGCATTTTTTCCTGATACGTGTAGTTCGTCCCTTATGTATCCGAGCTTAGCGCCGGCTGGGAGGGCCGATCTGAAATGTACGAACAGGTCCATGCAGGCGGCTTTTTTATAGAAGCAGGTGTGGATGTCGCCTTCCTCTGTTACCCTGAGTTGGAAGTCCAGTAGGCATAAGGATCCGCGGTCATCGGAGTGTTCCATGCTGAACTTTATACTGGCATCCATGCTGGAGAATGTTGTGTGTTTGTTATCCGCCTCCTCACGGGATGATGTAAGGATTAGTATGTCATCTACATAACGGGTGAAGAAGGTATGGGAATGGCAGGTGTTGAGGGCTCGGCATTCTAGCTGGTTCATATATGTGATGGCCAGCAGGCCCGATAGGCTGGATCCCATGGGTAATCCTGTTGTCTGTCTGTATGTGTGGTGGTGGAAGGTGAAGTACGTGTTGTCCACTGTGAAGGACAAAAGCTGGTGTATGTCCGTTGGATGGAGGCCGTAGCAGAGGATGTCCTCTGCGACCACGCAGTCCGTCAATAAATCGACAGCTGGATAAGCGGGAACTGTAGTATAGAGGGAGACAACGTCGAGGCTTAAGGCGTATCTATTTAGTTTAAGTTGTTCTGGCTGGAGCTGGTGTAGTGCGTATGACTTCGTCGGAGCTACTGACTTGCCCGGGAAAGGTGGAGAGTAGAGGCTTGAGGACCTGGGAGAGGAGCCAGGACATTTTGTATAGGGGTCCTTCTATGCTAGAGACGATGGATCTTATTTGTGTCTTCGTACTATTCTTGTGGGTCTTGATGAGGTGGTAGAAAGTGGGCAGTCTGCTATTTCTAGTGGTGTAGTTGAGCTTAACCTTATTTGGTGGTTGTCTTCTCCTACAGATGTCGAACCAGATGGAGTTGGTCTGTTTTTCGATGTGAGCTGCAGTGATGTCCGGGATCTCTGTATATAGTTCATTGTCGCTTAGGTGTTCAAAGGCTAGATTGTTGTATGTGGCTTGAGAGATGACGCAAAACTCTTTACCTTTGTCGGATGGTAAGTATATAAGTTCCCTATTCCGTAGGTTCTTCAGGGCGAGTTGTTGCGTCCTGGAGAGGTTTGGGGCTGTCTTATTCTGTTTCCGTAAGATGTTAAATGCGGAATGTTTTAGCCTCGAGAGTTTTTCTTCAAGCTCGCGGTTGGCAGGCGGTGGACAGAGTGGGCGATCCAGTTAGTATATCGGGAATCTGGGTTTGTTAGGTTTCGTGTGTTGTTGCCGAGAGTCGATATCCATTTAAGTTGGTAGGCAGCCCGACGAAAATTCGTTTCTATCGAGCCATAATTTGTCGTCTGTTTCAATATGAACTTGGGACCCAGGCTCAGGAGGTCTAATTCCTCTCGGGAGAAGGATCCTGTCAAGTCTGTGACGAGGTGTTTTGCGTCAGGTGTGTTGTTGACCGGGGCGCCGCTAGGTTCGGTGTTGGTACCATTTGTTCGCCTCTGTTGATGCTTAGAGTTGGGATGTTGTTAAGACGGTTAGCCGGTCTGAGTTTGAGAATGTTTGCGTTAGAGGTATATTCTCGTAGTCTCGGCGATGGTGGTATGACCTGTCTATAGCGGCGGAGATAACTCTGGACAGTGGTTCTGGGGTTTCAGCGAGTTGTGGTACAAGGCTGGAAATAGTCCGTATGTGTTGTTGTAGCATACGGTGTAGTTGTTGTATGAGTTTTCTGATTGTTTATGTTTATTTTGTTTTCGTCTCCGATGAGCAGATCATATATAACTTTTCTTTTTATCTTAACTTATCGATTTTATACTCGACAATAATGATCTGTAAGTTGTAAGTGCAGAATACTGATATGATTCCGAAACCATTGTCAGCCATAAAATATATTTTTTCAAGAATTTGGTATTGTTTTCCCTATCATTTAATGTCTGTACACACACACATACACACATATGCATATATATATATATATATATATATATATATATATATATATATATATATATATATATATATATAAGTATATATATATTGTATATTTGTATATACGTATATATATATATATATATATATATATATATATATATATATATATATATATATATATAATATATATATATATATATATTGTATATATGTGTGTATATATATATATATATATATATATATATATATATAATATAAGATCAAAAGATGGTTAAAAGAGTTCCATGTATTTTATTATACGCATTTCAAAAACAAATATCATCATGCGATGATATTTGCGTTTTCGTCAGATAAAATAGGGAGACATGATATGAAGGTTAAAAAACACTTGTGATTAGTGCCGTTTTAAATCAACATATGGAAAGTAGTTTTAGATTGATGTGTGATATTGGGAAAAAAGTGAGGGTGGGGGTGGAAAGGATGAAAAAGAGGAGGAGATGAGAGTAAAGAATGGAGGTGGGGGGTATAATAAGGAAGGATGATATAGGAGGAGATATGGGTGATAGAGAGAGAGAGATAGCTTTTATATCTGAGAAAAATATATTGTTTTACAGAGAGAGGTTAAACAACCGTTGGAAGATAATATATAAATTTAAAAAATTTGAAAATTAACGAAGAGAAAAATTTAAGAATAATGTTAAATTAACGTTTGTATATTGAAAGGTTTAATAATATGTGCGATGAAAAGAAATTGTTAATATGTATTAAGAATAATATTAAGTTAAGGTTTGAATATTGAAAGGTTTAATAATATGTGCGATGAAAAGACAATGTTAATATGTATTAAGAATAATATTTAAGGGTTTAATAATATGTGCTAAGGAAATAAATTGTTGATAAGTATTATTAAAAATAAATATAGTAATGTAATTGAGGATATAATGTGAACTTCGTTAAATCTTCTTAAATCAAGAAACTACTATTCCTATCGTAAATAACTTCTCCAATCCAATTCCTTCTATAGATAACTCTACGTCACTTGTTAATAACTCTGTTAATTTCTCTAATCGCAATTGTAATTGCCCTGTTAAAAATAAATGTCCTCTCAAGAACCATTGTCTTGAACAAAACTTAATCTATGAATGTAAAGTTATTACTGACACCAATTCCTTTACCTATTTTTGCTCCACTTCCACCTCCTTTAAAGCTCGTCTTTATAATCATCATTCGTATTTTAAATACCAACTTAAAAGAACCAACACGGCACTCTCAGAACTCATATGGGCCTTGAAAGACAACAATATTAACGATAACATCTCTTGGTGGAGGGTTTGTTCTGCCTCTTCATACTTGAATGCCTCTCTATCCAAAATATTTAATCTCTGTTTATGTGCGAAATTTAACATTATATCTAATTTAGATTCTATAATAAATTGACGCACTGACTTGTTTTCACTCTGCTTGCATAAATTCCATAGAACATTCCATAAAGTATACAGCTAATATCTAATACATTACCAATTTAAAATCCTTTTTCTCAAAGGCACATATATATATATATATATATATATAGACATATGATCATTATTTTTCAAACATTATTGATACGTGTCTCATTCATGAATACTGATATTTACATTATAATGCCTGGTTTATACGAATTGATATTTTTTTACATTGATGAAACATAGTGTTTTAAATCTGCCTCGTTTTTGTCTGGATATTTTTCTTTTCTCTCTATGTAACGGCTGTTTTCTCTCTTAACCACATATATCTCTCTCTACATTAATACTAGAGCTAAATAAATAAATAAATAAATAAATATATCTATCTCTATCTATATCTATCTCTATCTATATCTATCTCTCTATATTTTCTCTCTCTCTCTCTCTCTCTCTCTCTCTCTATCTCTCTCCTCTCTTCTCTCTCTCTCTCTCTCTATCTATCTCCCTCTGTGTTTTTTCCTCTCTCTATATATCTCTCTCTGTTTCTTTAAATGAATTTCTTCTCTCTATCTATCTCTCTATATCTATCTCTTTCTATTTAGTTGCATGCATTTCTTCTTTTTCTTCGTTTTTCTTTCTTTCTTTTTATAACTGTCCCTAATATTTTCTCACTACCAAATCAACTTTTCAAATAGAAGTCGAAGTTGAAAGGTATGTCGAATCTATCTATTTATAAGACTGTTTATATTGTATTTTGTCTGAAGAAGGCTTAACATATTTTTAATATGATATCCCTGAAATATATATAATGAAATAAATATGGTTTTATAAATATAGTTTCCATTTATTTAATATCGTATATATATATATATATATATATATAGATATTTCTTTAAAAATATACCCATCCTTCTACCTTATTTCAATGTTATGTATTATACATTATATAATACTAGTTACACATTCTATATCATTAGTATTTATCACTTCCCTTTCTTCCTTTTTTCCTTTTTTTCTTTTAATTTCTAACCTCTAATCTGTACCTTTTTTTCCTAGATACTTCTCAATTCTCAATATTACTCACCACAATATATCCACTCTTCCTTCCTCCATCCTATCACTGGCCATAAAACTTACTATTACCCTTTTAAATACTTTATAGTATCACCTTGAAAAAATCCTCCGCAAGGATAAACATTTTTATTTTTACGTTAGATTATTCATCCTCAATTCATTATTTATTTCTCCCTTTCATGCTCGTCTAACCTCTACATATTACAAATCACAATACATAAAAACAAACTTAAACCCTAACTAATCTCCTTTATTACATTATATTATTACCATTAGGAAATACTTCATAAACATACATATTTTGATGTTAAGGTATTCTCCTTAAACACTATCTCCTTCTTTGCTTTCTGCGCTCATTTGTAAACAAACTATTTACATATATTACACATACATATTACTTTACATAAAAACAAACTTAAACACTAACTAATTCCTCTAAATTCATAATTCATCCATCCTCTACTGCTTTTCACAATATATCCTTAATTACATTACTATTTTTATTTTTAATAATACATATCAACAATTTCTTTCCATCGCACTTATTATTAAACCCTTCAATATACAAACCTTAATTTAATATTATTCTTAAATGTTTCACTTCGTTAATTTTCAAATTCTTTTAATTCATATATTATCATCCATCGATGTTTTAACCTCTCTCTGTTAAACAATATATTATTCTCCGTTATAAAAGCTATCTCTCTTTCTCTATCACCCATCTCTCCTCCTATCTCATCCTTCCTTATTATACTCCACCCCTCCATTTTTTACTCTCATCTCCTCCTCTTTTTCATCCTTTCCACCACCTCCTCACGTTTTTCCCAATATCACACATCAATCTAAAACTACTTTTCATATGTTGATTTAAAACGGCACTATTCACAAGTGTTTTTTAGACTTCATATCGTGTCTCCCTATTTTATCTGACAAAAACGCAAATGTCATCGCATGATCATATTTGTTTTTAAAATGCGCATAATAAAATATATGGAACCCTTTTAACCATCTTTTGATCTTATATATTATTTATACTCCAGTCCTACAAACTGTAGGATGCTACTTATCCGATATCTGCATTGCTTTATTGTACTACAATAAAACTCACCTCCTACATATATATATATATATATATATATATATAAATAATTGTTTCTACTTTTGGCACAATGCCAGCAATTACCCCGTACATTACTGGCACTTTATATTATCGACCCCGAAAGGATGAAAGGCAAATTTAATCTCGGCGGGATTTGAACTCAGTCCGTAAAGGGACGTAATAATATTCGAGTCGTTTGGAATAATGCAAGCAAACTCTTAAATCGTGTGAGTAGAACAACCTCGTCATTCTTTCTCCTGTTTTGCCATATAAGCAGAACGGCAGACATTAATGTTTCTGGGCGATTCCCCATCACCAGAGCCGTACACTGCGTACCTGCCGACTGTCAGAGATAGTTAAAATATATGATATTTTCTGGAATATGTAGAGACTGGTCGCCTTGATTTGCATATTAGCAGACTGCCTGATCCGTCAGATCAGCATATTAGCATTTATTAACATATGTTTTTGAATTGCTGGACTTGTGTCTACAGAAGAAACCATTATATACCGTATTTGCAGTGACGACATCAATAACAATAACAAATGCAACGGGATGGCCGTCATAACGATCCAATGAAGCACAGGCATGGTAACAGTAACAACAATAACTACACCACCCACTGAATACATCACCAACACCTGCTCTGTTGGCTTTTACATCTTCAGCCGAGAAAACAGGATTAGTATTGGTTTAGTCGCCATACGCCACTTCCTAACTAATATTGTCTGTGGGGAATTTAGTTGTCAAAATTGATACGGCTAATAGCATTGTATTTACAAAAACTACCTCAACAGCGAAAAATACGTCAGCTAACTCAACAGCCAAAAATATAATGTTCCTGACACAAACATATTTGAGAGATAATAGAAAAACGAGATTATCGTTAACTGCAGTATATATATATATATATACGCGCACACACAAATACACACACACACACACACACCCACACACACACACATACACACACACACACACACACACACACACACTCAGACACACACACACACATATATATAT
The DNA here is from genome assembly GCA_964016885.1 of Eledone cirrhosa. Classification (NCBI taxonomy): domain Eukaryota; kingdom Metazoa; phylum Mollusca; class Cephalopoda; order Octopoda; family Eledonidae; genus Eledone; species Eledone cirrhosa. The sequence continues at coordinate 48,174,888 of OZ024750.1, forward strand.
ATATATATATTTAAAAAAATAGAGGTGTGACACACGAATTGTGATATATTAGTAAAAAGTAATATAAAATGCTGACGAATTTTTGCCAGGGAAAAATAGTTTAATTAGGAATAAGTATAAATTAGTAATAAGTATTAGTTACTATTCAGTTTTAGTTTTAAGTTTTTTTACCGGTTGCGCATTTCCTATGCTTTTCAAAAATAATTTTGAGATAGAGTGCTCGTGCGAGGGTCACACATTCCCCTATTATCCACTCAACTACCCTAAATATTGAGTACTTTGGTGCGCTATGGTCCATCAGGTTCCTTACCACACTTCCTTCGTTACGTATATATATTGTGTGTGTGTAGCCTCTGCACACCCTCTGCACCCTACTATCGACGCCACCCCATCTATGGTTCAGCTAACCACTCGACTCCCGGGAATGAATATGACCGCAGATAGTAAACAACGACCCACACCCCACCCTCCCGCACCAAAATTAGACTTATCGTCCCCTACTTTTGCTCTTTACTCTCTTTACTCTTTGTTCTTGAATGTTTGGTTGGTAGAGTCCATAACACCAATCAAACCCCTTTTATAGCTCTGACGAATCCTACGATTACGTAAGGAAGAAACATTGTAAGCCAATAAAAATCTGTTGATGTTGTAGACGCTCTTGTGTTCTTTATCATATATATATATATATATATATATATATATATATATATATTGTTATACTTGTGGAGGGTCATATTTGTGTAATAATATTGCCAGAATTAATAACAGTACACACTCATTGTTTGGTTGGTTTTCGCTTCTGTCTTTTATATCGGTTAATTTAATTTATTCGGTCCTCAATGTTGCCATTGACTGACCAACGGTCAAAAATACAGATACAATATAGACACAAACACATACATATATAGTCTATCAAACTTTTTTCGTTTCACATCTGCAACCTCGCCAGTGGTGCTATTATGTTTCCTCCCGTTGCCTTGTATGCTTACGCCATCTTTATTTAGATGTTGCAGATGTGCAACGAAAGAACTTTGGTAGACTATATATATGTGTTTGTGTCTATATTTTATCTGTTTTTTTTTACCGTTGGTCAGTCAATGGCAACATTGATGACCGAATATATTAAATTAACCGATATTTAAAACGCAGAAGCGAAAACCAACCAAACAGTGAGTGTGTTCTGTTATTAATTCTGGGAATATTAGTACACAAATATGACCCTCCCCAAGTATATAAATATGTTTTGACACACGATTTCATATCAAAAACGTCGCAAAACTAATTCATCGCCGGTATATATATATATATATATATATATATATATATATATATATATATATATATATATATATATATATATATATATATATATATATATATATATATATATATATATATATATATAGAGAGAGAGAGAGAGAGAGAGAGAGAGAGAGAGAGAGAAATATTTACATATACACAAACTAGACAACATCACAGATATGTATGTTTTGGCAACAATTCACGATGTGGTTCAATGATGAATTAATAAATGAAATAATCAGAGCTATTAATATACTGTATGCCCATAGAATCATTAATTTTAACTTTAATTTTATTCCTAATTGTTTATGGCTAACGGTATATTTAATCGATTTCCACGTGCTATTAAAATGTTGGGTAAATATTTCTATAGCGGTTGGTCGCCAATAGATTGCTGTCGTTTATTTATCTACTATTTCTTCATAGGTGCCTAAAATCTTATAGCTTGGTTTAATTGATTTTACGTGTGGTTAATTATGCTAATTGGGAGAGGAATTGGTGTATATATCTTATCAAATGATTCTATGGACATACTTTATAGTATATATATATATATATATATATATATATATATATATATATATATATATGGGAACCAGTAAGACCCCGACGGCTGAGCTCAAGCAGTCTCGACGGCTAATTCAGTCCAGAATTAGCCGTCGAAACGGCTTGAGCTCAGCCGTCGGGGTCTTACTGGTTCATATTACCCACTCTACTACCCTAAGTATTGAGTACTTTGGTGCGTTATGGTCCACCTGGTTCCTTACCACATTTCCTTCGTTATATATATATATATATATATATATATATATATATATATATATATATATATATATATATATATATATATATATATATATATATATATAACTCAAAACGATCCCAAACTAGAGTGGCCGATTTAATCTGGGACCTCAAGGACATGGACATCGAATTCCAGATCATATGGTCAGTCAAAAGACGCGTGGCCCAACTCCCCATTGACAGAAACCGCTGCAGTGTATGCCTGACCGAGGCAGCTGAGATAATTAAATTAAAATCCGCCATAAACTATAGGTTGGGCATTATTATCAATTGCAGACACCAGGTTGAACACCTTCTCTGCACAAACATTCGGCTGGGGGCCGCACACTAAACATGACCACACATAACAATAACGACCTTTGCCGTGTCTCACCGTCCTTCATCGCAGTACATTTGTATAACATGTAACCATTTGTAAGTCTAAATTGTGTATATATCATGCCGCAGACTAAGTGTGTCTAGGCATCTCATTATATTTGACACCACCAAACCATCCACCACACCAACATAAACACCATTACCATAAACAACAACACCACACTCACACACACAATAATCAACCACAAATATACTCCAGTCTGTCTACCGACAATCCGCAATCCCACACCACAGCCCTTCTCAGCCTTTGAGCGCCACCACCATTTTACCATCATATCCACCCCTCCAAACTCTACACGAGAAAACATCCCTATGATCTATTCCACCAATCAAAACAATCCTTATTGTCCAACATATGAACTTCTGACTTTATCATATGGCATATATTCATTTTCCACTAGCATTTTAAGGGGTCCGTCAAGCTGGGGATTACAGAGCCGGGTAAGATCGATAAAGATCGAACCTTGAGCTGATCAGTGGCGAAACGCGTGTCACCAACCAATAAATGTAATGAAGAAGTATCCAATCGTCCCTGTTATCTTTTCTCTCTCTCTCTCTCTCTCTCTCTCTCTCTCTCTCTCTCTCTCTCTCTCTCTCTCTCTCTCTCTCTCTCTCTTTCTCTCCCTCTCCCTCTCTCACTCTCCCTCTCCCTATATATATATATATATATATATATGGAAGTGGTTACACAATAGTTATTTCACCGTACCGAGAACAATTGTTTCAACTTAGCGGATCCTCAGCTCGTAATGGACATGGTTATACGGAACAAGAAGGACAACGTACGAACGCGCATGAGCAGAAACGATCACTTCACACAGTCAATACTAAATTGCGTGCGAGAGATTTAAGAGAGATAACTGCGAAAGTCCGAAAGTTTCTAGTTGATAAAAAAATTAGAATGCTGTTGTAATTCAATCCGGAGCTTTGTAGTTATGTAAGAGGTGTTTCCAGACTTGTGGACAACGTGTGAATAATTCATTTCTCGGGTTTAGACAATCACTATTGCGTAATCTATTTAGAATAGAGCAAATACAATATACTAAACAATGGAAAGATGGACAGACCCACCCCCCTCACTCAGCCTCAATAAATTATGAGGGTTTCGGATCATAAAGGGGATACCATTCAATCCAGTGTTAGGGATATTACAAACATGTAGAGAAAAAGTTGCTTACCTTTCTACATTTTTTTCAATTTTGCTAAGATATCGCAAACCATTATTTCTCGGTTGACGTACTTCACCTGCTTTTTTCTTATATAATTGTGTAATTTGCTTAAATGCACATTGTATCTCCACCTGTCTTGTTATGTCCAAATATATCCTAAATGAATGGTGTCGACCTTAAAACATCGAAACCGTGGTGGTTTTCAGAAGTTCATTAAGGAGATGCGACTGTCTGTCTCACGATTGTTTTCTCCATTGTCTGTCCTCTATCTATAATACAGATATATTTAATTAAATAATAAACAATGCAATGTAATTATTCATTCGCAAATATTTCAAGAAACTAGTCGAACCTTACAGAAATGACCGGTACTTTCATCAGAGGAAATACTTTATGTTTTTGGATATAAGTTTTTGAAATTGATATCTATAAAAAAATTAGATATCAATTTCAAAACTTATATCCAACAGCTACCCATTTCATCTGATAAATGAGCTAGACGTTTCTCTAAAGATCGTTTAGTGTATTGAAATCTTTCGTAATGGAATAATTATATTTTGTTGTTTATTATGTAATTAAATATATTTGTACTATACATACAGCACTCATCTTTGTTTTACATTTTCTACGGAAATACTTACCCCCCCTCAAATATATATATATATCATCATCATTAACCGGCGGTCTCAGCCGAAATCGATTCAACAATTGATCTCTACGTAGGTCTGTCGTTCATTGCCGTTGCCAAGTCCTGGATTTCAATACCATAATCTTTGGAGATGACATCTGGGTGGGGGAGATCTGGTGTCATTTGTTATTAGTGACTGCTTGTGGTTTCCAAAGTACTAATGGGGACACAGACTCATAGGAGGCACGATGGCAGTGGACAGCATATAATTCTTTCAAAGTCAGATGTCGCCAGCTTAAGTTATGAATGTGTAGAAGTAGCCGCGTGTAGTTGCCATCATGATGCTTTGTTGTTAGGATAAAAGCGTCCATGTTTCACTTCCATATAGAAAGATTGGTTGATTTGTTACTTGGAAGCGTCTAATTCTTGCGTGGTTGGAAATATTTCAGCGCTAAACTCGATCTATCATGTTTCAATCGGATCATGCTTGGGCCTTTCTGGTGGTAAAATCCTCGCCAGAGTCCATGATCCAGGACCCAAGATACTTAAAATCCTCGACTTGCTTAGTATCACGGCCGTTGATTACTTTGATGTTGTTGCCTGTACAGTCTGATATGTACTCTGTTTTACCTTCGTTGAGATGAAGGACAACGAGGGTGGCTGCTTCCAGGAAGATGTCAAACGTTGTTGCGCATTTTCTAAGCGATCTGCAAGAAGTGCAATGTCATCCACAAAGTCATGGTCAGTGATATGTTTACAGGGGAGCCTAGAGCTCATGCGCGATTTGATGGTTATATTTTGTTATTGTTTCTTTCAATTGAGAGTCTCAGGGCGTAGTGTAGTCCAATGATGAAGTGGGATGGGGCAAGATTGTCACCCTGCAGAACTCCTGCTGAGATGTCATAGATCATGTTGGGCCATCAGGTGTAATAATAGTGGCACACGTGTTAAGATACAGAGTCTTAATTTCTTCCATATGTTTTGCTGGGAGGCCATACAAGGGTAAGAACTCAAACAAGATATCCCCAAATATTAGAGCCATTTCTCTGTTGGATTTTCATATTTCTTCCACAACTTTTCCAAAGGCCAAAATATGTGCAAGTGTAGATCTACCGCGACTAAAACCGTCTTGGTTGTTGCGAAGGATTGGATCAACATACGAAACTATACGGTTGAGGATTAGCCTGTAGATCTTGGCAGCAATGAGGATAGGTGATATCACATTTTGGTTAACAGTAACTATGCCTGCTTTTAGAAAACTTGCTGGAGGAGTTGAGTTACTTCAAGTGTGGTTGCAGATTGATAGTAGGACTAAAGTAATATATGGGCCTTTCCAGATAATAAGCTGGCGACATCTGACTTTGCAGGAAATATATGCCAGCCTCCCACACATATCTGTCGTTGTACGCAATATATATATATATATATATATGCCCAAAATACATTCGTTGTTCACAGAAGGGCATTTGCCCCGTGCAAAGACTTTCTTCATTTAAAAGAAGCTTCAAGAACAGGCATCGCTTGATATCTGATATTTGTTTGCGGTGCATATTATTGGTGGCCATAGGGAAGTCCCTAGAAGGACAACAAAGCCACGTCTCTAATGCTCATACTTCAGTATCGAGCGATGGCATTACTCGAAATTGAGTTGGTGCCATCATCATCATATATATATATATATATATATATATATATATATATATATATATATATATATATATATATATATATATATAGGTGTCGTTGCAGGTCTCTGCGATCCGTAATTGAAATTGTCCCTGCCCATAATTTCCTTACTATTGCAGGCAACTTCAACGCAGACTTGGCCTTGGCGATGTAAAATTCACCTTCAACACCGAATCAACCCGAAATCGTGAAATGCTTCTCAGATTCCTCGATGAATTTGAAACCTTCTGGTCTACAAATAGCTTCATGAAAAAGCAATCCAAGCTCTGGTCAGTCACCTACACTAACGATAGAAGAGCTCAATGGGATTATATCCTAGTTCGGAAAAAATGGCGAAGCAGTTTACGCGACCCTGAAACCTATTCCTCCTTCTCCAGCGTGGGATCTTATCACAGGATTATCACTTCCAAATTTACTCTTAGCCTTAGCGCACCTAAACCTATGAAACAAATTGACTGGATGTTAGTGTCACCAAATAAGGAGGTCTCCAGTTGGTATCCAACTAGTGTCTACAATAGGTTATCTGTACTATGCTGAACTGTTGATTCCATTGAGACTAAATACTCGAAGCTAATTGTTGCGAATGAGGAAGCTGGTCGTTCCAAGCTAACCCAAAAAATCAAAAGGAAGCTCACGAAATTTCGCTCAAATATCTTAGTATCAAAGCGCGCAGAAAATTGGAAAGTATTTTTCTCAGTACAACTAAAATCCAAATAGTTTACTGAAAACCGAAATGATCCAATGGAAAAAAGACCTTGATGAGACGCACACAACTGCTCTTGCAGAGTATGTAGAAAGAAGAATAAATAAACTTAAGACCCTTCATGTAAACAAACAGCAAGGAGCCGCGTGGGCTCTAGTCAACAAAATAACTGGCAAAAAAGAGAAGCTCTCACCCATCATCAAAAGAGGCTCTCAAGGAGGTAGAAAAAAGAGCTGAACTGACCACTTCAAGGGTTTAATAGGCAAACCATCCCTTTAGAAAACGATCTCCCAAAGTATGTGGTATTACCTGAACACGACATGTCTACTGGATTTTTCACCTTGAGTGAGATCAATCAGGTGATCAAAACACTTGAAGACAACAAATCACCCCGTCTCGACAACATAACTGGTATAATTTGGAATATATATATATATATATATATATATATATATATATATATATATATATATATATAGAGAGAGAGAGAGAGAGAGAGAGAGTAATAGAGTGAGAGAGAGAGAGATGGAGAGAGAGAGCGAGTAAGAGAGAGAGAGTCTGCGCTGCTAGAACACTAACTATGAGAGTACTCGATACATCAGGAGTTTTAGAGTGGGTATAGAGATATGTAAAATCCAGACCGCGGTGTCATGTGTTTGTCTCCCAGAATCTCAAAGAAAGAATTTACAGAAAAGATCATATCATTTAATTATTACAAAATAGTGAATGATATACACACATATATTAATATCTAATGATATAAATCTACATATATATGACGTGATTAATCTCAAACGTCATATCCATAACGTTGAAGGGATATGACGTTTGAGCTCTTTATGTTCCTACCGGTTTGAGCTGTTAATATGTTGAGAGGTAAGAGTACTACTTCGAGTTGCCCTCAACCCATTCATATCACTGCAGACGCTGACCTCCTGCGTTGGTTTTTTTAAAAAATACCGTATGCTTCTCTTTTCGTTTTCAGTTCTCTATGTTAGCGGGTGTAAGTTCAGATAGATCGAATACCTCACTGAAGATCCGAATCGATTATCTTACTGCACCGATATTTAGTGGAATGTAGTCATAATTTCTGAAGGATACATGAGGGAAATACATATGATTTTTATCAGGTATCAGTATCTTAAATTTTTGTTAAAGTTCAATATGATACTGTAAGGAAATATGTATTCTTACATTCTATACGTGGTCTCTTGTTAAAGTTTAATATGTCCTACTGTACATTTATATCATTAAATATTTGTCTATGTATATATGTCATTCACTATTTTATAATGATTAAATGCTCAGATTTATTGTTTGAATTTTTTTCTGTGAGCTTATTTTATGAGACAAGACCCATGTTCGAGATTATCTCAAACATGTCATTTATGAGTTTTAATGTAATATATTATATATCATAGAAGCAGTGGTACCAGGCGTTGCACGGGATAAGGTATTTTGGAACGTGGGCCGCCAACAGACATAATCGTGGAAAAACTGCATGCCTGGTCATATGTAAAGAAAATAAACCGAATACTCCGATGACTGGATAATCTTTAAGATTTTCCTCGATGAAGCAGGAAAAATGCAGTTTTTCACAGAATGCTGCTGGCCCTAGGGGATCAAGAAAATGAATTTTTTTATGTCCATGATATGCCTTGAAATTTCGGTAGAGGTAACGCCTCAAAAAAGCCCTAAAAAGATGAAACCTTGTTCACCTAGAGCGGCACAGGCCATAACAAATTTGGATTGTATTTGCCCACGGGATGAAGCAGAGACTGACTAATAGATAGATGCAATTTCAAAGAAATCTCTGAATTAACACCTAAAAAAAAAACCTAAAAATCTGAAAAAACGCAGTTTTTACCTAATGCGGGCCCTAGGAACACTAGTAATACACATGTAGAGTTTGAAAAAATTCGGTTCGGTACTTCTCAAGTTTAGGAGATTCAAACTCTCTCACACACACACACACACACACACACACGCACACGCGCGCGCACACGCACACACACACAAACATCATCAGTTTTATATATCTCTATATATACATTATATGTATCTATATACATGGACAAAATACATGCACATACATATACATGAAGTAATAAGAATAAATAAATAAATGAATAAGTACAAAAAATGTAAAGTCAAAAATAAAAAATAAAAACAGAGGATACGTGTTGATAACGATAAGTTGGAGGAGGGGGAAATTAAAAACAATTAAAATTAACAAATACACGAGGTGTGCATATATAAATATATATATATATATATATTGTTATACTTTGGGAGGGTCATGTTGCAGACTGAGCACACAACACACACACCGAAACAAAATGGCGTAGGACAGAAGAAAGGAGAGGCACAAAAACAAAGAAAAGAACCCCCAGTCACTGAAGAGGTCACAGAATGTGTGACGAAAGAACGTTGACAATATATAAACAACTATCTGGTTGTGGAACCAACCAACCAACCAGAAATTTATAAATTCCTAAATTTATAAATTTATTATAATAAATTGAAGTGAAAGTCACTGGTGCGTGTGTTTCTTATTGGCAACATGAACCTCCCAAAGTATAACAATATCGGTTTCAACACACGATTTCAGATAAAAAATCTTGCTAAACAAATTCAGAAACGATATATATATATATATATATACATACACAAAAATATAAAAATATAAAATATAAAATAAACATACGTACACATCCACATACGCATACACACGCCTGCAAAAATACATATGCGCATACACCCAAACGCATATACACATGAATATAAAAACATGCGTACAACCAAATATACTAACATACACATAAACCCTACAAAAAGGGCATTGATACACGCCCTACGTACAAACGTATACACATGCGTGCACGCACTCACATGTAATGAGAAATCAACACACGCATATAAAACCATACGTAAGACTATATGGGCAAAAACAAAAGGCGTCGAAACGACTTGAGCTCAGCCGTCGGGGTCCTACACGTTCCTATATATATATATATGTATGAATTTTAGAAATTCTACAAACACTTTTGTTCTTTCTGATAAAACTAAAAATCTCTTTGAAGTTAATAGTACTTTGTATAACCAACTTTTAACTAATAGTATTACCAATAAATATCAATTAACTAATAATAATACCTACACTACTATCAATAAAGAAGCTTAAGAACTAGCTAGTTCTTTACAAATAGACAACCGGATTGAAAGCCTAGCTAAGTGTAAATAATATATTACCGTTAAAGACCATAAATTGGACTTTACTAATCGACCTAGTTGTAGACTGATTAACCCGGCTAAATCCGAGGTTGGCCTTGCAAGTAAGAAAAGCTAAGGAAAAATAATTCTCCAAATTAGAACTAACACTGACCTATCACAGTGGCTAAATACTTCCTCTGTTATTTCTTGGTTTAATAATATACAAGGTAAAAATAAGTGTAGATTTACCCAATTTGATATTGTCGATTTTTACCCATCTATTCTTGTTTCCTTATTAACTAATGCCTTAGATTTTGCAAGACCCTTCATTAATATTTCTGAATTAGAAGAAGACATTATCTTTCATGCTAGAACAACTTTACTCTTTACTAATGATAATATTTGGGTTAAAAAGTCACACCCTGAAAACTCTTTTGATGTTGCAATGGGTTCATATGACAGTGCGGATGTGTGTGACTTAGTAGGATTATTCCTTCTCCACACCCTCAAAGAGAAATTTCCGTCCCATAATATCGGTTTATACCGTGATGACGGATTAGCATTGTTACTTCGTAGTAGTTTCTTTAGTATTTTGGCCCCCTACTTGTTGACCTGTCACTGTAAGATAGATATGGCCGATTACTACTAACTCATAAAATTATTTCACTACAATCTCGTATTTAGTATTCCGTCCCACCTATTAAACTTTTCTATAGTTTAGCAGTACCAGTGAGAGACTTGATGGTTGTGGTAGGGGAATAGTAACCAGAAATTGTTTTTTTTTATAATATTTTTAACATTCTTATTATTCTTCTATATATTTACTCCATATTGATTTACTTATTGTTTCGACTTCCTCCCCCTCCCCTTCCCTAGTATACTTCTATTGACCTCTTATCCTTGGGATCCTGCTGTAGTTGGCACTATCAACGCACGACTGGGTTTCCTCCAGTCCCTCTCCCTCTTTCTTCTACTGGCAAGTTCAGCTACCCCTTCCTTCCATTAAATGCCATAATAGAATTATGTGTCTCAACAACAAACTTTTGACCAATCCTTGTGACAATCACTTTTACCATATACGGAATTACCCCCTGAGATGCTCGGCTATTCATGTACCGAGATAAAAATGTTCATTTATCCAGAATTCACCGTCGAAACAGATTGAGCTCAGCCTTCGGGTCCTACTCGTTCCTATTACCCACTCTACTGTCCTAAGTATTGAACAATTTGGTGCGTTATGGTCCATCTGGTTCCTTACCACATTTCCTTCGTTATATATATATATATATATATATATATATATAAATGCGTGTGTATACATGTATATATGTGTGTATGTGTTTGTATGTATATATGTATGTGTGTGACTTTATTTATGTTTATATTATACAAAATTATATATATATATATATATATATACAAATACATATACAATGATATATATATATATGCATACACATATATATATACATATATATCCATATGTAAACACATACATATACACACACATACATACGTACACATACATACATGCTGTTCTTTTTTCGCTGTTTAAAAGAAGCGACATGTGCATAATACCTGCTTTGAATCTGTCCTGAGTCATGCCAACATGTTGTTCACTCCTGGCTGGCTGGTTATTAATTATCGGTGTCAATTTGGCCTCAAACACAGTGGATTTAATATTACATTTAGCCTGTAATGGACATTCTTCCGGATTCCTGCAACTGCATCCTGGATGTACCCTCGTTCGATTAGAATTGGTAATTTTAGTCTTCATTCATTGACAGCAAGAGTAAATTATTTTGACTACATTTCTATTGAATATCTTATATCTATGATTAGGGGAAAGGTGTTTGTCTAGCAGGTCGAGGAATGTCCTTCCTACATTAGTTTTTACAAATAATAAGGATTCAGCGATAGAGGGGTAAAAATCAACAATATCAAATTGGGTAAATCTACACTTAATTTGTCCTTGTTAAACCAAGAAATAACAGAGGTTGTATTTAATCATAGTGATAAGTCAGTCTTAGTTCTTATTTGGAGTATTATTTTTCTTAAGATTTTTTTTACTTGGAAGGCCAACTTCAGATTTAGCAGTGTTAATAAATCTACAGCTACGTAGATTAGTAATGTCTGATTTATGGTCTTTAAGTGTAATATATCTTTACGTTTAGCTAGGCTTTCAATCCGGTTATCTATTTTTAAAATACTAGCTAGGTCTTTGGCTTCATTATTAATGGTATTGTAGGTATTAATGTTAGCTATTTGATATTTGGTGGTAATGCTATCTGTTAAAAGTTGGTTATACAAAATATTATTTACTTCAAAAAGATTTTTAGTGTTATCGGAAAAGACAAAAGTATTTGTAGAGTGTTTAAAGTTAGAAATATCGTTAGATAGTTTAGATTCAATGCTATTGTTGTACTTACGATATCTGATTTCACTAAATAAGTTAACTAGGTTTAATTCGAAGTCGGCCATGTCTTTAATTCTAGGTGGGTATTTGCTGTCAACATAGTCATTGGTATCAGTACTGAAGTATCCATTGTAAACTATTGCAATCCATCTCATTCTTTTAAATAGTTGTTCAATGTTATCAATAAGCAGTTTGGTATAGGTTATCTCATGTTGTGTATTACATAACTAATAAGATCTGTAGCCTACATAGAGCACTCTTTTTTCCTGTACTTTTCCGACTAAATTAACTCATTTATATATATATATATATATGTATATATATACTTATATATATATATATATATATATATATATATATATATATATATATATATATATATATATATATATATATATATATATATATATACATATATATATACATATATATATATATACATATATATATATATACATATATATATATATACATATATATATATATATATATATATATATATATATATATATATATATATATATATATATATGTATATGTATATATATATATGTATATATATATATATATATGTATATATATATATATATATATATATATATATATATGTATATATATATATGTATATATATATGTATATATATATATATATATGTATATATATATATATATATATATATATATATATATATATATATATATATATATATATATATATATATATATATATGTATATATATGTATATGTATATATGTATATATATATATATATATGTATATATATATATATATGTATATATATATATATGTATATATATATATATATATATATGTATATATATGTATATGTATATATGTATATATATATATATATATATGTATATATATATATATATGTATATATATATATATGTATATATATATATATATATATATATATATATATATATATATATATATATATATATATATATATAAAGAATGAATAATAATAGGTAGACATCATAAAAAGGTAATTTATTCCGTGTGCTCACAAATGTTTCCACGGTGGTACTACAGCCTAGTTATGCTATGTGCAAATGTACAACTATTTGCAGAACTCAAATATCCAATGCTGTGACCACTGTATCCTCAGAGCAGACTGGTTTAAATGTACAATGTAAATACCCTTAAGTGGGGTTGTTGGAGAAGCTAGATTAGAAAAGGAAGAGAGAAAAGAAGGGGAGAGAGAGAAAGATATGCTGGGGTTGGAGAGATAGGAGAGTGTGGTTTGTAGATATCTTAATTAACATGTTATGGTAGGGGTTTTATTATACTGGTTACTTATGAAGAGATGCGTTGATAGTTAAGGTCAGAATTATTTATTGCCCCAGAGGGCAGGTTCATAGATGTGGAGTGGGAGGTAGGCCAAAGTCGAGAGAGAGAGAGTTTAATGGATGTAGATAGAGACATAGAGAGGGGACAGACGCAGTCTATGTGGTGAGTGAACTCTGGGTTCGTAGTAGTAATCTGAGAATTGCACTGAGTTACCATTTATAGTGATAAGCAGTGTATTGTCTTGTAGTGTGGGGGAAGAGAAGGTGGTTAGCTAGAAAGCGATGTTATTGTTACGGGTTCGAATGTTAAGTTAATTTATAGTGAGAGAATTTAACTTTTAGTTTGTGGTTGCAGTATAATGATCGTTCGATTCTATCGTTAAGTAGTTTGTTTTTGGAAACCCTCATCTCGATGCTTTCGAACAAGATTTAATGAAAACGACTATGAACATTAAGTTCAACAAACATAGAAATAATGAGCTGCAGAGCAACATGAAGGCACTATTCCGAAGACTTCAAAATACCAATGGAATTGTTTTGAAAGCTGACAAGACCTCTAACGTGTATACCATGGATATCGATACGTACAATAGCTTCATACGCAACGAACTACACAAACAATATAGAAAAACAAATGAAACTACGCTAGCAAATATTAACAACGAGGCATATAAAGTGGTGAAGAATCTCAAGATAGACGATAGAACCGAGCCGATTATACCCGCTACCCCCACCTTCAACCTGAAGGACCATAAGGTAAATTTTGACTCTAACCCTAAGATTAGACTTATATGCCCTTCTAAATCAGACATAGGAAAAATTAGCAAACATATACTTGACAGAGTAATAACTCAAGTGAAAAAGAAAATTGAAATTAAATTATGGTGCAAGACTAGCGAAGCAATTCGCTGGTTTAATAACGTTAAGAATAAGAATAAATCTAAGTTTATACAATTTGACATAGACGAATACTACTCTTCAATCTCACCAAGCACTTTACGTAAGGCCCTATCGTTTGCTAAGGCCAATTCTGACCTAACGGTGGACGAAATTAATATTATTCTCGAGGCTAGAAAAACTATTATTGAGTTTGATAACTGCTACTGGGAACGTAAGTACAGACCCACAAACTTCGACATTACCATGGGTTCCAACGACTCAGCGGAAGTCACGGACCTTGTGGGAATTTACATAGCCCTCATACTACATAATACATTTAGTAATCTACAGGGGGGGGGGGGTATACAGAGATGACGGGCTCTTATTAGTTAATAACTTGAATAACCAAAATCTGGAAAGGCTACGGAAACATATTAGAAAATCTTTTAGTGAACTGGGTCTAAAAATAACATATGAATACAATCATAAAGTAGTAAACTTTCTGGACGTAACTCTTAATTTGAATACCGAACAGATACGACCCTTCCACAAGATGAATGAGAACCTTACGTATATTAACTTTAACTCAAACCACCGACACTCCATTATCAAATCTGTTCCCCGGAATATTTCTCTTAGAATCTCTCGCCTATCGTCTAACTCTGATATTTTTAGTGAACACGCTGAATACTACAATAATGCATTAAGGAATGCTGACCAACGGGATACAATAGAATACATTGATAGGAATCTCCATAACACACATAGCTCTACACGAAATCAAGGAATACGTAACCGGGGGACTAAAATACAAGCGCACACACACAGTACCACCAGACATACTAATAATAGAAGATCACCACCAAATAAATCACGTTGTAGAAAGTATATCTAGTACAATCCTAATTTTAATTCCTCGATTAGTACAAAACTATCTCTTTCATTCTTTAAGTTAATCAACAAACATTTCACTAGTTCCCATAAATACAGCAACATTCTGAACTCTAAAACTATTAGACTATCATACTCCACGGCACCAAACGTTGAAGCACACATACAAAAACTTAACTTAAAGCAATTAAACAACACTACAAAACAAAATATTTTAGTAACATATGTGCAGAACGTAATATCTGCCTCACAACCACTAAATGGGAGACGGGTATTACACAATCCACCTGTACTGCTATCAGAACCTATCCATGGTATACCCGCTACCCGCAACAAATTATGTAACTGCCATCTACCTGAAAGATGTCCATTGAAGAATGAATGCCTAAAGTCCAACATTGTTTACCAATGCACGGTTTAATCGAACGACCAGAAATGGTATTATATCGGATCGAACACCACCTAGTTTAAATCTCGCTGGTACCGTCATCGATTCTCAATCAAACATCCTAATCACCGTTTTGCGACCACGCTCGCCAACAAGACTTGGCAACTCCGTGAACGCAACTAACAGTTCACCTTAAAATGGGATATACTTTCCAGCGCAAGTGCATATCGGAGTGGATTGTAATACTGCAGGTTATGTAACCTTGAACTCTTTTACATATTAAAATCCCAAAACAAACTACTTAACGATAGAATCGAACGATCATTATACTGCAACCACAAACTAAAAGCTAAATTCTCTCACTATAAAATAACTTAACATTCGAACCCGTAACTATAACACCGCTTTCTAGCTAACCACCTCCTCTTCCCCCACACTACCGACAATACACTGCTTATCACTATAAATGGTAACTCAGTGCAATTCTCAGATTACTACTACGAACCCAGAGTTCACTCACCACATAGACTTCGTCTGTCCCCTCTCTATCTCTCTCTCTACATCCATTACACACACACTCTCTCTCTCTCTCGCCTTTGGCCTACCTCCCTCTCCACATCTATGAACCTGCCCTCTGGGGCAATAAATAATTCCGACATTAACTATCAACGCATCTCTTCAAAAGTAACCAGTATAATAAAACCCCTACCATAACATGTTGATTAAGATATCTACAAACAACTCTCTCCTATCTCTCCAACCCCCGCATATCTTTCTCTCTCTCTCTCTCTCTCTCCCCTACTTTTCTCTCTTCCTTTTCTACTCTATTTTCTCCAACAACCCCACTTAAGGGTATTTACATTGTACATTTAAACCAGTCTGCTCTGAGGATAAAGTGGTCACATCACTGGATATTTGAGTTCTGCAAATAGTTGTACATTTGCACATAGCATAACTAGGCTGTAGTACCACCGTGGAAACATTTGTAAGCACACGGAATAAATTACCTTTTTATGATGTCTACCTGTTATTATTCATTCTTTATATACACTCGGGAATACAGAAGGATCAGGAACTAAGTTTCTTCAACAATTCTTCCATAACTCGTAGAGTAACCTCTCACCGTACGTCAACTATATCCAGTGTAGTAATTAACCATTACTACATCTAGGATAATCCTATACCTAATATATATATATATTAGGTATAGGAATTCTTTCACGGACCCAAACAAAAAATCTTCAACATCACTATCAGGCTTACTCTGGAAACTTAAACATAATAACGTTGGATATTCGATGGTTTTGAATATAGTCTCAACAGGGATTCCTTTTAATTCCTCTTCTGAGACATGTGACCTCTGCGCGGAGGTGATATTCTTTATACTAAAATCTAAACATTCCCTTAATTTACGGACCAATTTATTCAGTTGCTGCAGACATAGATTGAACTCAACTTTTAAATATAAACATAAATTTAAAATGTAGTATATTTACTTAAGATTTTTAATTATTTATGAAACTTGGCGATAAATCTTTCGATTCCTTCAATTTTTTAAACCTTCTTCATGAGTATATAATTAATGATGTAATTAAACTACCTTAAAATGATGATGCTCCTAATCTTCTGAATACATTTTTAAGCTAGATAAACTTGTATAATAAATATAAGAGCATCTGTAGAACAACCGGGTATCCTAAAGTTTTTTTTTTTTTTTTTTTTTTTTTTTTGAATGATTTCTGCTAAATAAGTTTTGTTGAATAATTTTGGTTTTGTTTGCTTTTGATTCTGATTGCTTCTAATGAACTTGGCAATATATTGTCAAATAAATTTGAAGGGTTGATTTCTGTGGTTGATATGCGGGGCACACTGTGTTTTCTTACGGCCCTAGATACTCTGGGGAGTGAAATATTATTGGCGTTTTTAATATATTGATATCTGTTGTCTATTCTATGCTTGAACGATAATCATGTAAGAGAGGGCAAGAATATTATTATTAATAATGTATATTTTATGTATATATATATGTATGTACATATATGTATGGTAGAATCTTTTGTAACGCAATGAAGATTTTCATGTGAAATAAAAATTTACAGAGCTGATCACGTAAACTCACATGTGTGTCTATAATGTCAACTTGAATTTGAGATAACCTTCTCTTTTTCTTTCTCTTTTTTCTTTTTTCTTTTTTCATGAAAATACATATATACTTATGTATTTCAGTATTTTTTTTGAAGTTTTATCTCAGATTTTGATTATAAACCTAAGAATTTTTAAACTAAACATATAGTCATTATTTTTTTACACATTATTGATATGTGTCTCATTCATGAATATTGATATTTACATTATAATACCTAATTCATAAGAATTGATAGACTGATGAAACATAATATTTTAAAACTATCATCTTTATTTCTGAATATATCTCTTCTCCTCCTCCCTCTACACTTGACGGGACTGATGTATCGGCTGATTTAACTCTACCTCCTGTATCTCACCCCTCCCCTATCTCTCCCACCTCCTATAATAGATATTACTCGATCTACCTCTTTTCTCCCACCACCTATAACTCTTTCTACCTCTCTTTATTTATTTTTATTTTTATTTTTATTTCTCTCTGTATCCTTAACACTATAACTAAATAAATAAATAAATAAATAATTACAGTACCCCCTTCCCTCCTAAATCTCTCATTTGTACGTTATTCATTTTTCGCCTCCTCAATATTTCTCTCTCCCATATCTCTCTCTCTCTATCTCGCTCTGTTGTTTTTTCTTTACATACATTTCTTCATTTTCTTCGCCTTCCTCTCTAACTGTCCTTAGCAGTATACACTTTCTTTCTTTTTTCTCTTCGTCTTTCTTTCTAACTGTCCTTAACATTTTCACTACCAAAACAACTTTTTAAATGGAAGTTGTAAAGGTTTAAGGTATGTCAAATTTATTTATAAAACTGTTTATATATTGTATTTTGTCTGAAGAGGGCATACCATATTTTTAATATGATATCCCTGAAATATATATAATGAAATAAATATGGTTTTATAAATGTAGTTTCCATTTGTTTAATATCGTATATATATATATATATTATTTTATATATATATGTATTCTGTGGAAAGCCAGTCGTATTATTTCATGAGATATAATTAAAGTTAAAATATATATATATATATTGGTATGTGTGTATGGCTGTGTAAGTATGCATGTATTTGTGAGTGAAAAATAACAATAGTAGTCGAGGTTAAATTTGCCTTTCCTCTCTATGGGGTCGATAAAATAAAGTATCAGTAATACACTGGTTTAATTGCTGACCTTGTGCCCGAAGTAGAAACAATTATATATATTCTGTTTGTTTGCTAGCCACATAATCACAATAGTGTTTGAGCGGCACCTGAGAGAAAACAGTAGACAATAGACAAATGTTTCTCACTGCCAAGATTGTGTATTCTGCTTGCTGCTACCCACGGGAACTTCTGAGGATACATAGTGTTCTCAAATGTATACATTGGCTGACTGGACTAATTTGCATACCAAGCGATTTTTCAGTTGGCCTTGCCGGAAATTAGATAGCATCACATTAGTAATATTATATTATTGTAATGTTATTATAATTCATTCACGAATATACTTAGGTATCTATCATGTTTAGAGAGAACACAGCATTTTGTTATATATATTTATATATATATATATATATATATATATATATTTATATATATATATATATATATATATATATATATATATTCAATGAATAAATCAAAGAATGAGTTTTACAATAGATTGGAAGCACTCAAGAGGAACGTTTTTCCGGAATTATTAATATTAATTCAAAATATTAACAAAATAGATATTCTCGTGATCAAGTATATGTTATTATACATATTTCAGAGTTACTGAGTTAACTTCAACAGTACGTCTTCATCAGATAAAATAAGATGATGCATGGCACACCCTGACATAGTAGATGGTTAAGATTCAGTCATGACTGAACCTTATCCATCTACTATGTCAGGGTACATCATCATCTTATTTTATCTGATGAAGACGTACTGTTGAAGTTAACTCAGTACCTCTGAAATATGTATAATAAATATACTTGATCACAAGAATATCTATTTTGTTAATATTTTGAATTAATATATATATATATATATATATATATATATATATATATATATATATATATATATATATATATTCGACAGGAATATTTATGTTGGCTTTGTCAGTCATTCAATTTTTTGGATCGCCGTCCATTTGATTTCACCATTAAAGATCAATTTAACAAAAACGTTGAAATACATGAAGTTTGTTCATATACATAAACACACACACACACATACACACACACATACACGTACACACACATGCGCACACACACATACATACCCACATACACGCCCGCACACACACACACACACAAACACACACATACACGCACACACACACCCATATATATATATATATATATATATATATATATATATATATATATATATATATATATATATATATATAGAGAGAGAGAGAGAGAGAGAGAGAGAGAGAGAGACATAGATATAGATATATAGATAGAAAGATACACACATATACGCACATACGTATATATTAATATTTACATTTATATATATAAACATAATTACATATATACATATATATATATATATATATATATATATTATTATTATTATATTATTACTATTGTCATCAATATTATTTTGCCTTTCATTTTAGCTATGTTAAAACTCTGCTCTACTGCCACCATTCAATAAATTAATTTGTAACGATTTGGCAACATTGATGTATTAGAGGAATTTTGGCACATGAAAACATTTGAGTTTGTCAGCAATGTAATAAATCAAATATACATAATTAATACTTTCAACCTATGTTAAGAATCATAGGGAAATATATTGGTTTCATATTTAAGTAATGTCTATCATACTTATGGTCAATCCAGACAAAGGTCATGTTAATTAAATCTTATGACCAGTCGACAAATATATAAATATATAAACACAATAAAGGCAGACAAAGAAAGGAAATAATCCAATCAACAACGACAACAATAATATTCATCTGAATACGTCTCACTACTTCCAAATTGAAAACGGAGAAATTAGATTCGCTTTGTAGTAAATGTTTATCAACGGAGAAATCTTTATAAAAACAGAGTAGATTAGGAGAATAACAGAAAAGGAAATCGGATTAACGTATTGAAGTCACTATTCTAATTTATATATATAACATCGTATAACATTTTATATATACCTCCCATTGACTAGCTTTGACAACATTAAGAGAAATTCAATATATCAGATTGCTGCATCTGTATTTACTGAAAATCACGAAGTAATATGGCAAATATTTTTGTTATTTTTCTGCTTGTCTTTTAGAAATATCGACGTTGGTGAAGTGAAGGTGTCACACAAATATAACATCTTTAAGTCAAGGCTGGAACATTAGTAGCGGCGTTGATACAATATCGAATTGAATGACTTCTTACTTGTTCCAGCATCCTACACCCATTCGAGGTCACCTTTATTTTCTACGTCCATAAACAAAGTATCAGTTCAATATTCTATTTCTTTCTCGACGTGGTGGTGCCGTTGAAACTCAATTAATCGGTATATGTCATAATTGGATTGGTGTTCAATATATTGACCAATGTTGAATGATGTTCATTTAATAAGAAATCAATTTTCAGAGAAAGGCGGGATGCTTTGAATATCTGCTCTGGTTTTATGCCTTCTGAGATCTACTTTGTCTCTCAAACTTTGTAGATTCTCCGAAAGACTTTAAAGCAGATTTTTCTAACTTTTTCATATTCGTAACATACATTTTCGAAATAAATGTTTTCATGGCACTAAATAGATTATGTTAAAGAAGCAAAACTAATATTTCAATATTTCTTGACGTAACAGTATTCACATGCCTAATTAAACCAATATGCTCCGCTTTCCTATTTCTTTCATAGTAACATAATCCGTAAAAAACATAAGATTCTACTAACTTAAACGATTCCACTTTCGTTCCTCAAAGGCACACACACATTTCGCGATGCACAACTGACTTAGATTATACAGAAATAACTTTTTTTTTCTCCTAAAATATTGCTTGTCATGAATTAAGTAATGTATTATGTACTTCATAGTTATATTACATTGAAACAAAGAAAAACATTGCAGCACTCACTTATGGAATCACATCTACAATTTTCTGCAACACTGCATTTCAAAGGTGAGTTCATGGGTAGGTTAATTATATGTGCTCCAGTATTATGAAAGTAACATGAAATAAAGCAATAAACACACCAGTTCCCTCAAAAGATGCTCATTCTCTCAATATATAATAGTAGTAAAATTGGCCCATTAAACCTTGCAGAACATACGGTAGGTGGCTTTGTGGTAAGTTTACTTGGCAAACGATCGTAAGTTCAATTTCTACCGATGCATTGTATCCTTGTTTATGACAGATAAAGTTGTTCCTATCTACTCAGCTGAAAAAAGATATGTAACTTTATTTCAACGGGGCAGCCGTGAGCCACAATTTATCTCATACTAAATCTCCTTAAGAACCTTGAGCAGGTTGTTAAGTATTTGTAGACTACTTAACAACCTGCTCAATAATTTAACGAGGAATCCATTTTCTGTTCAAACAAATGGAATGTTCACCATTGTAAGCCGCATTTTATCCGCCAATTAGTAAGAGAGTTGTAAAACCTAAACATTGTCTTCTTCAAGAAATAAATTTAATTCCATACTAAATCGAAGGTTTCGAGATTACCCCTCCCATTACTATCGTTCCTTTTACTTGTTTCTTTTATTTTCTATTTCCTTCGTTCCTCTTGCTATTATGAAGTGGTTCACAAGACGCTATTTTCACAGATCAATTGAACACCTGGACAATCCATAAAAGTTTAAAATCCCACATATTCATATTTTTTTTTAGGAAACAGTTGCAAAAAGCTTCAACATTCTTCTCCTTTTAGGCCATATATATTTTAAGAATTTTCATTCTCAAACATTAGAATGATCTAATACTTCTAAATGCGAGACAATCCGGCTCTGCTTTGCTATTCAAATATTTAACATACCTAAACTGAGTATAATTATTATAACGATATAATAAACACCACAAGGCTATATTTTTTGACAATGTTAAAAGTAGTTTGTTTTTAAATCGGTGATAATATTGAGGCAAATGTAGAAACACGATTATTTAGTATCGCTAATCCACCATATGATTTTGAAATTTAGTTACTTTAATTAATTAAAGCTATCCATTAATAAAGCCGGCGAATTGGCAGAGTCGTTTGAACGTCGGATATAATTATTTACGGTATTTGTTCCGGCTCCCTACTCCCTGAGTTTAGATCCTACCGAGGTCAACTTTGCTTTTCATCCTTTCGAAGTAGATAAAACAAGTACCAGTCTAGTACTGAGGTCGATTGTGTCTCTCTGGAAGAAATATGCTGTACTCAGACCTGGTGAGAGATGCGCTGCTCCAGTCTTAAAATGCTCAAGAAATGCCCTATGTCAATATGTGACCCATACGACTACCTCAGGAGTTACAGGATCCTATCATCGCATCCATTGATAATTTAACCTATATATAGAAATAAAATATACGACATTAGGAAGACAGCCATACGCTCCATATTTAGTAAAACACTATTAAGGATTTATAAATGACAGTAATTACGTATACAAATAATATGAATCCTAAAGAAAGCAAAAGGCAGGCAAATGTAGGCAAACTTTGGTGTGGAGGAAATCAACCCCTATAGCTGACTTGTACTTATATTGTCAGTTCCTGAAGGGGAAGATTAAGGCATCTACCCTATTCATACACACACTAATATGAAGAAAAAAGTAGCAGTCAAACATACACAAAACCACAATAGAAACATCACATGGAGCAATGGATCCACCACGGAATCATTGTGCATGCTATAAATAGTAGCTAAATACATTACAATCCTTCGACTTGAAATCGAGAGAGAATAAAATAAGGTTGTGCTGTTATAGATGCGCAGTGTCTGAAATAATTTACTTGATGATCTTGGCTGGAACTCTGTATGCTGGATTGGAGAGCATTAATCAACGACGATAACTAAATCAAGAAAAATCAACTAAAACATGCACAAAATTAACGTTAACATAAACATTCAAGAAAAATCGAAATAGAAGCAAGGAAATTTGTATGATGATTACTTTTAAAGTGATCAATTTCATTATCAATCTACCCGTGAACAACTTTTGGTTCTGTCCAATACACCATTTATACTCAACCTTCACATGACTTCCTTTAGTAACCTTTCTTTTGTTAAGTGGGGCCTGACGTAATTATGATGGCTGGTTTGAAGGAAGTTTCGCAAAAAAATAAAACTGAAAGCAACAACATTTCGATATCACTGCTGATCCAGTTCAACCTGCAACTATTCTTCCATAGCATTTAATCTGGATAACTTTAAGAGAAAATCTTGACTATGGTAGTAAAGATGCTATTGAGATTAATCCGAAATGCGATAACCTGACATCTCAATTATGAATCCATTCATCCGAATACCATAATATCATTGTTCATAGTTCAGGATCGTGTAGAGGGTGGCTACTCTACTTAATCTATAATGTTTTAACACACACATGCACGCACACACACACAACCCCCCCCCCCACACACACACACATAAAGACATGCCCTTCCACCCAATGTATTCGTCTTCTCTAACTTTTCATATGATACTCTAATGCACAGTCGAATTATTAATACAGAGATTGTACACTATGTTGAAAAGCAAATACCCTTGTAATATTGAGCAGGTAACATCCATGGGCCACATTAATGTCGTCCAATTATTTCTTATTCCGACACAATGTCTACATATTACCAGGAGGGCGTCAGTCAATTACCTCGACCCATTTCGTAGTTCGTATTTGATTTTAATCTACTCGAGAAGCATGAAGGGCAACTTTAAATTCCGCCGATGGCAGCTTGAGTGAAATATAAATACAGAATCAGAATACAGACAATCTTCCTTATAACAGAAATTATTGTCAACCTTTTGTCTTTTGCGTGTGATATAGTGAAATTTGAGCGTTAATGGGTGAATGTGGAGACGTTGGTTAAGCTACGATGATGTATTTTGCACCGAAGATTTACTAGTCTGGCTACAATAACATGTTAATGATGAGTGGGTGTTATGGTCGAGCCTCAATTATCATCTGTCCCAGAGTGAGAAGTCAAGAGGGCAAAAGTAAATTTTAGCTGGGCTTAAATACCCATATATTTCGAGACACATATTTTCGTCTGCCTTTCAATATCCGTAGATATACTTCTGATAATCCCAAGACTGACCATTTTAATTATAGTTACAGTCTTATCGATGGGCATCCACATGATTCCTGCCTTCCTAAATTCACTCACAAGGTATTGGTTGACAAAAACTAATAGTAAATACCATGTTTCGAAGGTACCATACAACAACAACAATACCCTTTATCTCCTTATCATTTTATCACACCTAATAATGATGCTACTACTACTACTACTACTACTACTACTACTACTACTACTACTACTACTACTACTACTACTACTACTACTACTACCAGATTACAGCAAATACATTTTCTGACGCTCTCAATAATTGACAATACACCGTATTTGTTTGGCGCCAAAAATGCATCAAAATGCCATCTAATTATGAATAGATTTCCTAAGTGCAATTTCAAGAGATAATTATTTAATGGTTGGTTTTAAAAGAATCAGAAAAAAAAATATTAGATTTTATTGCATTGTCACTATCAATTCTACGGGAGTGTATATATATATATATATATATATATATATATATATATATATATATATATATGCAAAAGTTTTATTTAAAGTTGTTGGGATACAACAAGTAAATATTTGTATAACTGATATAAAGCACTCGACAAGTTTTTGGAGTAGATATACGATATTAATAAATGGAAACTATATTTATAAAATCATATTTATTTCATTATACATATTTCAGGGATACCACATTAAATTATGGTATGCCTTCATCAAATAAAATACAATATATAACAGTTTTACAAATAGCTTTGACGTACCCTTTTAAAATACAACCATTACTTTTGGAGGCTATCCAGACAACCTCCAAAAGTAATGGTTGTATTTTAAAGGGGTACGTCAAAGCTATTTATATATTGTATTTTATCTGATGAAGGCATACCATAATTTAATGTGGTATCCCTGAAATATGTATAATGAAATAAATATGGTTTTATAAATATAGTTTCCATTTATGAAAATATATATTTAAATTATTGATGTATTGTTTTATTGATATTTTTTATCTGATTGTCCCGAATCTTCTATTATCGATTTTTTATCGTATGGTTGATTTTAGACTTGTTCTATGTGTGACGGTATTTTAACGATAGTTATAGCTCTGATTCATCTGAATTATTGAGCCCTCTGTCGCTCATTTCGAATCTTGTTTATCGTGAACTCGTGCGCCGATTTTTCGATACTCGATCTTTCTAATATATATATATATATATACAGATAAATATGACAATCGTTTCACCAAGTTTATTTAATTCTCCAGCGCGTATTTGCGCTACTTTGGAGCTCTCTATATATACGTATGAATCTACAGTTTTCACAATAAGCTGAGAATGTAAAAACTGGGGATATTTTAACGATGAAACGTCCGAGTGAATCTTATTAAATACGATTATCAATCTGGAGATCATTAATTGGCAGTATCGGTAGAGGGTCGGACGCCATGCTTTCCAGCATAGTTACGTCCCTTTATGATCTGAGTTCAAATCCCGCCGAGGTTGACTTTGCCTTTCATCCTTACGGGGTCGATAAAATAAAGTACCAGTAATGCACTGGATAATTGCTGGCCTTGTGCCTAAAGTAGAAACAATTATAGATAATTCCCTTTGGTCCAGATCACATACGTTCATAGTGTATTCTGATATCATATCTTTCTCAGGAGCTGTATAACGTTTTAAGTTTTAAATGTTTCTATGAGAAATTTAAATGAAATGATCTTGGTTCTCTAAAAGCTTTATAATCTACTGCTCACTATTTTACTCATGTATTATTCATTACTAATATTTGATATATTGTCTTCATCTCATAGACGTTTGAACGTTTTTACTTAACCTTGGTTAAACAATTGTCATACAATGTTTAAACATTTATTTTTCTTCAAAGTCAGATAAATGGAAATTGAATTATCATATTTCAGGATGGCATTCTTTCTTACCTATTTCTATGAGACGCTGATGTGATGAGAGGGGTTTACAGAAAAGGATGAGGAGAGGGAGACATAAAGGCAGAGAGAGGAAGTGGAGAGATGGACGAAGAGAGAGAGAGAGAGAGAGAGAGAGAAAGAGAGAGAGAGAGAGAGAGAGAGAGAGAGAGAGAGAGAGAGAGGGGAGAGAGAGAAGAGAGAGAGAGAGGTGTGGTTAAAGAGAGAGAGATCAAGAGTGTTAGTGTATACAGACACAGATGTAAATAGAATAGACACTTAGATCGGAAGTTTACAGTAAATTATCTAGTTTGAGTATAAATATTATTTTGAATAGATATTTGTGGATGACAGAATAAGTAGAGCACGGCACTAAATTCCTTGTGTTATTTAATTATCCTTAGTATATGAGATTCAATTTTGCAGAGGTTTCAACCCACTGTAATATAACAAATAACCTACTGTAATAAGGATCAACTCAATCGTGTGATTCCGTACTTATAAAGCATACATGTTGTTCAGATCAACCCTGACAAATCCTGTGATCAAATCAGGCATTGTGTTAAAGCATTACTTCCTCTGGGTTGCATGATCTTACATATCGCTCCCTTTATATTGCGTTAGCATAAGATTCCATGCAGATTTGGTTATTATTTCTAATAAATCAACCAATAATGAAAATAGTACTTCTTGGATTGGTATCAACAATAGTTACACTTTATTTGTGTCTTAACAATGAACACCATTTATTATCATTATTCATATTCCTCTTATTGTTATGATCACTATTATTATTAATGTGAAATTCAAAGAGAATATAATAAAGATAAATGGTTTTCGATCATTGATTTTAGTTGCCGACCTTTAAATTCAGGATATAAGAATGTCAGAAGAAATTAATCGCAGACCGAGTTTTGTAGTTTTTCTATCAAAACAAAATCAACTTCTTTACAAATTATCAGAAGGAGAAAGAAATTTGAGCAATTTATAATAAAGCATAATTTTTAACTACACGATCTAGAACACGATACCCATGATAAATTAGCAAAATAAAAAGAATTTAATCAACAATTTAATTTCAACGCTGCCCGAATACATTTTTCACTTATTTTAGAAATATTTTTCAAAAACTGTTTTGATTATATTGTTGCTTTTTGTTTTCAAATGTTCTAAGGCTGTTGGATTGGCAGAATCATTTGATTATCTAAGCAAATGCCTTCGTCATTTTGTCGCAGCCTATTTCATTCTGAGTTCAAATCCCACCGTAGTTCACTTCACTTTCAGGCTTCCTTGTTCCAGGGTCAACAAAATTGAGTACCAGACAGGTACTGGTGTACGCGTCATCAGTGTCGCCTCCTCCCAAACAATTGGACGTTTGCCAAAATTCAAAACAATCAAAAGGTGGTGGATTGGCAGAATGTGTAGGGCCTCGAATAAAATGTCACTGCAGTATTTGTTCTAGATAGTTGTAAGGCAAGTTCAAAACCCGATCAGGTTAAACTCACCTTTCATGTACTCTGTTTAGGTTAATCACATTTGCACTTCGTCCATAATTTGTTATCCTTGCCCTAAATGAGAAATCAATGTAGAGATTCTAACAGCAGTGTCTTATATCCTTCACCTGCTTTAAAGGAATATTCCTCATTTGACAATGTAATGTAGTCATAAATATATGTGAATGAACTCAAGTGTTGTATCACTGATATTGTAATTCCTAATGGATTTTTAAGAGTGGCGTCTCTACAACTACAACAGTCAATTTATATATATATATATAGTCCGGCTGCTGTCTTTTTAACAAACCACTCTTCACTGATTGACCTCGATGTCACGTGATTGATTCTTTTGAATTTGCCACCGACGCAGTAGGCGGTGATATTTTCAATGGCTTGGAACTTAGTCCACGCTTTGCTTTTTTTCATCCACTGAATTATTTTTGTATAAGTTCCCTGTGTCCACGTATTGCCTGGAAACTTAGCTGAGAATAGACTTCCCTTATGACGAAAGGCTTCTCCGTACGTTTCTTCGGAAACTACGTTTATTCCCTTTCAGAATCTAATTAGTTGGAGTGAAATTTTAGTAAGTTAATTTTTATAATTTTCTTATTTTACGTCTCTCATATTATTGTTCTGCATCCCCATGCATTGAACGACAAAGTTAATAAGACAAAACCTATATATTTGCTGGCACAGGTATGCATCTGTATACACATGTTAGTAAATATACTAATTCTTTATAATTATCTCCAAATTATTTTGTCGAGCCAAAATTGGCCAAAACTGCTGCTATAGTTCATAGTAGCAGTCCGGCTGCTGTCTTTCTAACAAACCACTCTTCACTGATTGACCTCGATGTCACGTGATTGATTCTTTTGAATTTGCCACCGACGCAGTAGGCAGTGATTTGTTCAATGGCTTGGAACTTAGTCCACGCTTTGCTTTTTTCCATCCACTGAATTATGTTTGTATAAGTTCCCTGTGTCCACCTATTGCCTGGAAACTTAGCTGAGAAGAGACTTCCCTGATGACGAAAGGCTTCTCCGTACGTTTCTTCGGAAACTACGTTTATTCCCTTTCAGAATCTAATTAGTTGGAGTGAAATTTGAGTAAGTAAGTTAATTTTTATAATTTTCTTATTTTACGTCTCTCTTGACTGTTGTAGATACGCCACGTTTATATAAATATATATATATATATATATATATATATATATATATACGGATGTATAGTTAGATAGATAAATAAGTAGAGGGAAAGCGGGGGACAATAGAGCGAGAAGGAGGGATATTGAGGGGGAAAGAGTGAGAGAAAGTGGGTGAGATAGAGAGAAGCAGAGAGGAATAATCAACCCCACAACTGGATTGTAATTTTATAGAACACGCGAAATATTAATAGGCCGAAATTTCCCCCGATGTTTTTGAACGAAAGTCAAAGAGAACCGTAATAGATACTGCAGCACATTCTCCTATCCGGCTCCCTAACGAAGGTGCGAATCCGTGCTTCCATATAATTTCTTTTTAGCAAATTTAATTCTAGAGATTCTAACCCTAACCCTAACCCTTGACTATCGTAAATATAATTGACTATGAATTCACACATTTGATCGAACTTTGGACTTCGTTGATGTGCAGCAAACATCTAAATTATACAGGCGAACTTCTGAAAATAACAGGAATGGTATATAGTATCTGTTAGTTATAGATGTAGGTAACAACTATCTGTGAAATGTCTGGAAAATTGTTTATTCAATGTCTGCTGATAAAGATACAATTGAATTAAAACATCATACCCAACAGTAATAACAAACATTACGATATTTCATGTCACTATATCAAATTTAATCTTAGAATATTTTTCTCAAGATACTTCTCAAATTTTATGAAGAATTCAGCCATGACGTTTTTCTACCCAGGAGTTATGTGAGTGTGTTTGTATGTGAGTGCTTGTGGGTGAATATGTCGATGTAATTTCTCTGCGTTGTTTCCAACAAGAAATATTCCTTATGTGTGAACAAAGGGACAGGCTATTTGAGAAATTAACGCGCACATAATCGGGTATTCCGGCAACAAGTACATAGAACTCGGGTCGATTTAGCTTGAGAGTGTGTGAAAATAGCAGGCTCTTTGATTTAAAGCGCAGCTAAATGGACCTGAACAACGAGATATAAAGTGTCTTGAAATAAAGAACATAGAACTACCACACCATGGGGAATCAGGCCCCTACATTATGATATTCAGACTAACATACCACCCAGAAAAATACAGACCTACATATATAAGAAAGGTAATGAAATATATTCATAGATAACTAAGCGTGGACTAAGATATTTCGAAGCTTAAATACTATATTGATCATTAAAGAGGACATATTGATCATTATTGGCAGTATCGGTAGCGAGTCGGATGCTATCCTTTGAAGCAAAGAGTTATGGCCCTTTATGGCCTGAGTTCAAATCCCGCCGAGGTTATCTTTGCATTTGATCCTTATGGGGTCGATGAAATAAAGTACCAGTAATGCACAGGGATAATTCCTGGCCTTGTGCCAAACGTAGAAACAATTATCAAGTGTTTTGTTTAAATTTTTTATTAATTTTAATAAGATACTAGACGAAAAACGTTATCTTGCATTCAGTGCCGAGGGTCTCTAGTCTTAAGATTTGATAAATGTTAGTAAACGCTGACGAGTGTATGAATATTTTTCATTAACTTTCTTATAATTAATTAAGCCTTGATTTTATTATTTTGAGCTGTATTTAGAGACTAGACATATGTTTGATTTTATGTCATTCATGGCATCCTTTACTTTAAATGTAATATAATAATAAGACCTACATTTATAAGTATATTCGATATACTTCATCTGTAAGTTTATCCAATGCAGTGTCAACATATTTAACTATAGTCTAGCATATATTTGATATATATTCTACCAATGTCATTATACTCTGGTATAATTCAGTATTTTCATAATACAACCATATCATGTGATACCATTATTCATGTATCCTGACATGTTTACTATTAATTCATAATATCCGTTGTTTTCAATTTTTAAAATATTTTGATTTTATCTGATTTACAATCAGTGTGATACGTATTGTGTTATTTGTGTATGTACATATATTTGTGTATGCATACACAGAGACACATACATATATATATATATATATATATATATATATATATATATATATATATATATATATATATATATATATATATATATGTGTGTGTGTGTGTGTGTGTGTGTATGTGTGTGTGTGTGTATGTGTTTGTGCATATATACAGTTACATGAATTAATGTATATATATATATATGTTTGTATGTATCTATATATATATATAATATATATATATATGTATATATATATATATATATATATATATTATATATATATATATATGTTTGTATGTATCTATATATATATATATATATGTATATATATATATATATATATATATATATATATATATATATATATATATATATATATATATATATATATATATATATATATATATATATATATATATATATATATATATATATATATATATATATACATAAATGCATGTAACTGTATATATGCACACACATACACACACAGATATATTTATTTTGTATATATATATATGTATATATTTATATTAATCTATATATATTAATATATATATAAATATGTATATATATATAAATATATACGTTTGTGTGTGTGTATATATATATATATATATATATATATATATGTGTGTGTGTGTGTCTGTGTGTGTGTGTGTATGTGTGCGTGGGTATATATATATATATATATATATGCCGATATAACTTCAATTATTTTATGACAATAAAATCACGCAATGCTTCGAGCTTATTCTAGTAGGTGGCATTGAAGCATACACGTAACGTTTATTAAATTCGGAAAATATAATAGAAATAATGAGTGTACATATGAATACAAATTAGAGTAATACAGATATTTCAAATCAGATATATAATCTTTATAATATCTCATCAACAATATGTATTTTAGGAAGTTGGTTCCTAATCCTTTTGGCAAAATTTTAAATTTATACATTTCATGCATTGGGGATTTCCTGATTCCTAGTAAAGTGCGTAAATACATATTTACATTGAAGAACATAACAATTTTATATTTGAACTTCAAATACGACTTTTTGACTTATAGAGGTGTAATATGGTTCTTGGCTATTAATCGTTTCTGTATCGTTTTTTTTTTCCTTATTTGTAATGCAGATATATTTGATGTGAACCAAAAGAGAGTCCTTTTGCCACTAGCATGCCTCTGGATCGTTTAGGATTAGATAGAAAGAGGAGGATCTGATTGGGGTGGTAACAGTATTCTATATGTTGTGTATTCTTATAATTTCATTGACATTCTTGTTTATAAAATTCTACAGAAAGTTGAGATAGTTTACAGCCAGAGTTTGCGAATAACTTTATTTTCTACGAATGTTTTCAGGCTGGCGTTGGTGTTTATAGTTTGTAATTTAATAGGGGACAATCTTTTCATCCGGTTCTCGTTTCGCTGTCAATCTCTACTCTTCCCAGCATCATCCCGGCTTCTCCAGTGATAGCAGGTGAGAACTGAAGGCCCAGAACAGAGAGCCGAACAAGGCACTCAGTCACTTAACCTGATGCTCTAACAATTGGTAATCCGCCATTAATATATAAATGTACACACGCATGAACCACACATACACACACACACACAAGCATATATATATATGTATATATATATATATATATATATATATATATATATATATATATATATATATATATATATATATATATATATATATATATAAATAAATAAATTAAAATAACAGGAGGCTGGACTGGTGCAAATCCTTGAAAGGTTTATTATACTATGATCATTTCAATGACCGGGTTCCAACTGAATCCGGTGATATCATCAGGTATTGGAATATAACAAAGGTATATGTAAAAAAACCATAGGTCCGAAAAAACAGAGACAGAGACAAAGAGGACGCCTGACCAACTAGCTGCCTTTACCTCGGCCAGTCGCCCTCAAAGTGCTGGCCACTGAATCTACTATGACCATCCGGTGAAGGGGCGAAGGCTTATAATACACTACCACCTCTCCGTCAAAGAAAAATGGGAAGAAAGAAAGGAAGAAAGAAGAAAAAAGGGAGAAAGAAGTCAGCGTAAGGGTCACACTACATTCATGCTAGAAAATGCCGCGAAAAAAATGCTACTCCAAAGAATCTATAATGTGTGTCTGTATGGTCTAATGTGTGAACCGAAGATTGGAACATTAAACTTATGTTGCGAGTTATAGGATGACATTAAATTAAATTGAAAATATTAAATTGCAAAATGATAAATTGCAAAATAAATTATTAGAAAATTAAAGGTTGAGTTAGCGAGATTTATTTAATGAACTTACGGAGAGAGTCTTATATGAAAAAAATTATCTCGATAAGATATTAGGATGGGATATAGAGTAAAGATTTCGATTGCGAGACCCAGCCAGCACCCTCCTACCATGAGTCAGCCAGTATCGAGTGGTATCTTCCAGCGAAAGAAATGGAAATTAATTTTTCCGAGTACTCTAGGAACGTAGCTACCTTAGGCCCCGGGAGCGCTAGCGAGAACTCCACAATTTCGACAGGCCATCGTCTATACCAAACGAATATTACTAAATGACACATGAGGCGTTTATTTACGTGCCAGTAGAGGCATGATACAGCTAATAGTCATGCCTAAATCTGGAGTTTACAGGTATAAGTATAGTATGGCGGCCAAAACAGGCGGCGCGGTGGGACCGGGGCAAAGCAACCCGCCCCGAGTAATTTTGTTTACCGAAAGAGAAGAAATTTATTTTTCCGAGCACTCAAGGAAGGCTGAAATGTCCGCGTGCCCAGCGCGCAGCCGGGAAAAGCCACCACATAAGTCGAAGGTAGCAACCCAATGGAAAGTGCAAATAGACCATAATTATTTTAAAGTCCCAGTTAGTCCGGGTTATAAGTAATGTGGTTCTTAGGTGGGTAGGGGGCTATGAAATGTGTTATAATGACCTAAGTAAGGGAAGTTACCAAAAAACAATAAAAGCAGGATACAACGATATAATGCAAATATAAGGATAGAATACATTGATAAAAATACATTAATATAATAAAAAAAATAATAAAGGTAAATAACTAGGGATGTAGAAAGACGGAAGTATATGAGAACGTAACGGAGGAATCACAGTGTA